>WNWU01000025.1:9415846-9425846 GCA_012654045.1 Ptyas mucosa
AGGATACTTCAAAATCTCCATTCCCACCCCACTCCAGGGGAAGGATATTGCAAAATCCCCATTCCCTCCCCACTCCTGGGGGAAGGATATTGCAAAATCTCCATTCCCACCCTAGTCTGGGACCAGCCAGAGATGGTATTTGCCAGTTCTCTGAACTACTCAAAATTTCTGCTCCCGGTTCTCCAGAACCTGTCAGAACCCGCTGGATTTCACCCCTGCCCCGCCCCATCTATTCTCTGCCTCCCGAGGAAATGGGGATTTTGCAGTATCCTTCCCCTGTCACGCCCAAGCCACCACGCCCACCAAGCCACACCCACAGAACCGGTAGTAAAATTTTTTGACTAGGGCAAGTTTCACTCAAATGGAACCTGCCTTTGTTCAGGTAAAGGATGGGCTCTCCACCTACTCGCTGTAGAGAAATTTTCACAGTCTTCTTTACTTCATTAAATGCATTCAGTTCTCTAAGGTTCCCTTATGCCACCAGGTTTGAAATTTTGGGCTTGGACAATCTGGAACTTGCACCATCTGCGGTCTGATCTAAAGCATGGTACACAAAATTATCCGCTACAGCAGCTTACCTGTCAACGACTTCTTCAGCTTCAACCACAATATATACACGGGCAAACCATCGATAGAAACTCAAGGTAAACCGCTCCAAACTCAATTGCAGAAAATACGACTTCAGCAACAGAGTGGTCAACGCCTGGAATGCTCTTGTTGTGACCCAGGCCCACGTAGTTGATATTAAATGCAAAACAGTCCCAAAAAACAAACAGGTTTTATTAAAACAACTGAGAATTAATTCATCCTCAGCGTATTCTAACTGAAATGAAAGCAAAGTCCTCAAAACACCGGTCTTTAGTTTATCTCTGACCTTGGGATAATTAGGCAAACTGCCAAAGGCTTTTCTTGGCAACAGTTCAGGAACAGAAGAAATAACTACAGCTAAATAAGAAGCAATTCTCTCAACGGTTATTTTCCGGCAAAGAGGCCAAGAGCCATTGCTGGTCTTTTAAACCTTATAGGAGGGGCCAATCATCTCTTGGCCTTACTCCCGAGTTGTCCTCTCTGCTTTATCTGCTCCTGCCTTCTGGCAGCTCTTCTCATATGTGCAATAGGAACAGACTCCTCCTGTTCCTCTGCCTCTCTACTGTCAGCCTCTGGAGGCTCCGAAGTCCACACATCACTCCCCGATGGCCCTGGCCCCATCTCTGCCTCCGACGCAGAGCCCTCATCCGGGCCTTCCCCAGCCTCCAGGATTAGCCCATGTTCTTCCTCAGCCTCATCGCTGTCCGACTCCACTGTCAGCTCCACAGGTTGCTGGCGACCACAACAGCTCTACCTGACTCCGTTGTCACATCCTCAAACCCTCACAGCTTCAACCTCAAACTGCCTACCGTGGACCTCACCCCATTCCTAAGAGGACCGTAAAGGGGGCGTGCATAAGCGCACCAGCGGTGCCTACCGCCCCTGTCTTACTGTCCCCATTTATTTGTCTTCATTTCCTTCATTCATGAGTATGTTCACACTAACTGTATACCTGCTATCTTGTACATGTTTGACAAACAATTGCTGGAAGAAATGTCCACCCGGGTTCAGTTCCAAGTGGGGAAAAAGATACTGGAAACATGGAGACTGCTTGGAAAGATGGTTTAATGATGGACAGGAATCACATGTCTTCAGTTCCTGAGCAGAAAAGGCTATTACATGCTTCAAGATGTTGGGTGAAGGAAAAAAGGGAAGTGATGCTGACAGTCCCTTGGTTTTATACCCCCTCTTGGGCCCCACCTCAGTGTTTCCTCTTCCTGTGTTAAGAAATGCATCCTGATTGGTTGTCAAATTCCCAGGGGGCAGGGTATCTTAGTTAACTTTGTAGGTTGTCTCCCAGGCTTGCTTGAGCCTTGCCATATGGTGAGTTTCATTCATTCATTCATTCATTGGTTCGATTTATATGCCGCCCTTCTCCGGAGACTCAGGGCGGCTTACAATGCGTTAAGCAATAGCCTTCATACTTTTGTATATACCTGCTTAGTAGGGCTTTAGGGCCCCCTTAAGCGGTGTTCTTCTTTTATACAAAGCCCACTTATTGCCCCCACAATCCGGGTCCTCATTTTACCTACCTCGGAAGGATGGAAGGCTGAGTCAACCTTGAGCCTGGTGAGATTTGAACTCGCAGTAATTGCAGGCAGCTGGCAGCTAAGTGCTACTTAATAGCACTTTAGTCCGCTGCTCCACCAAGGCTCCTTGCTAGATGGGTCCTATTGTGTCTTTTGTGTTGCAGATGATGGCCCATTGGGGTGGGGTGGGGGGAATGAGTGAGCTGGCTCAGACCCTAAGGGCCCATTGACGAAGTTGGTGGTGGGGAAATGAGTTTCTGCCTCCCTTTTAGGGGGAAACATTCTGCCCATTTTAAAATTTCCTAAAATATTTCATTTTCTAGGAGCGGGGTGGGTTTACTTCCTACAATAACAAATAAAAATAAATAAATAAATAAATAAATAAATAAATAAATAAATAAATGGGATGACTCCTCTGCCCCAGAGAAGATCTTTGTGTAGAAAACAGTCCCTCTAACTAAAACATCCAGCAAGTCAAGGAAACGTAGAGAAATGTACAGATAACCTTGATGAATCTCGATAACCTTGGCCATTCGGAGCTGTTATGAGAAGGGGAAAATACATAAAGTTGCCATTTGGAAGATTTATTGCTCATGACTGGGAGGGGTCCCCAAACGTGGTGACCCTAAGACTTGTGGACTTCAACTCCCAGAATTCCCCCCAGGGAGCATCTGGAAGTTGCCAGGTTTAGTGACTAGATACATGCCTAGATACAAGAATCTAGTCAGCATTAAATTGGCAGTAGATAAAAGTCAACGGAATTCAAGAGAGCTTGACATTTGGACTGTTTATGTTCATAGAAAATATGAATAAAAATATCTTAGAAAGAGCACAGAGAAGAGCAACAAAGATGATTAGGGGGTCTGGACTCTGGAGGCTTGATTGTATGATGAACGATTGAGGGAACTGGGAACTGGGTATTTCTAACCTATTAAAGAGAAGGATGGAGAGTGCAAAAGTTGGCTTGAAACTCAACATTAAGAAAACTAAGATCATGGCATCCGGCCTTCTCGATTCTTGGCAAAAAGATGGGGAAGAAATGGAGGTAGTGACAGATTTTATTTTCCTGGGCTCCAAGATCACCGCAGATGGGGACTGCAGCCAAGAAATTAAAAGACGCTTGCTCCTGGGGAGGAAAGCCATGGCAAATCTAGACAGCATTCTAAAAAGCAGAGACATCACCCTGCCAACAAAAGTGCGTACAGTCAAGGCGATGGTTTTCCCAGTTGCAATGGATGGCTGTGAAAGTTGGACCATAAGGAAGGCTGAGCGCCAAAGAATGGAGGCCTTTGAACTTGGTGCTGGAGAAGACTCCTGCGAGTCCCTTGGACTGCAAAGCGATCCAACCGGTCAGTCCTAGAGGAGATCAACCCTAACTGCTCTTTAGAAGGACAGATCCTGAAGATGAAACTCAAATACTTTGGCCACCTAATGAGAAGGAAGGAGAAGAGCCTAATGCTGGGAATGATTGAGGGCAAAAGAAGAAGGGGACGGCAGAGAACGAGGTGGCTGGATGGAGTCACTGAAGCAGTCGGCGTGAGCTTAAATGGACTCTGGGGATGGTAGAGGACAGGAAGGCCTGGAGGAACATTGTCCATGGGGTCGTGATGGGTTGGACATGACTTCGCAACTAACAACAACAAAGAGAAGGATAAGGGAGGCCATGATAATTGTCTTCTGATACTTGAGGTGCTGTCACAAAGAAGAAGGGATAGACTTGTTCTCCGAAGTACCTGAGGGCAGGACAACAAGCAATGAGTGGAAGCTTGTTAAAGTTAGAATTAAGGATTAATTTCCTCACAGCAAGAACAATTAATCAACGGAACACCTTGTCTCCCAGAGTTGTTGGTGCTCCATCCATCACTGGAGGTTTTCAAGAAGAGACCAGACAGCCATTTGTCTGGAATGGTATAACGTCTCCTGCCTGAGCAGGGGGTTGGACTAGAAGACCTCCAAGGTCCCTTCCAACTCTTATTATTATCAGTCTTAACATGTTAAGCTTGGTTTAGGTTAACCTTGGTTAGGCACTTAGTTTTAGGTATTGGGCCACTCTTAGTAGCTGGGGTGGGCTGCTGGGGGTTCGCAGGGGTTCGGGAGAATCTCTAGCTAAGATTCTGTGCAGTTCGGAGGACCCCCAAATCCCATTCCTGGCTGGCCCCTCTCACCCCACCCTGCCCCTCCCAGGAGTCCCCACATGGCCCGTTTTGGATGCAGGGTGCGCGCAGAGGCTCGGGGAGCGCAAAAAACAGGCCTACCAGAAGTTCGGGAAGGCCGGAAACAGAGTGTCTCCGGAGCCTGGGGAGGCCATTTTCGCCCTCCCGGAGGCTCGAGGAAAGCCACTGGAACCCGGGAAGGGCAAACACCACCAACTAGGCCACGCACACTATGGCCAAGCAGCCGGGCAGAGAACCCTTTGCTAAAATTTTTGAAGCCCACTCCTAATAACGTCTCCTGCCTGAGCAGGGGGTTGGACTAGAAGACCTCCAAGTCTCTTCCAACTCTTATTATTCTCTGTCCTAACACGTTCAGCTTGGTTTAGATCAGGGGTCAGCAACCTGCGGCTCTGGAGCCGCATGTGGCTCTTTCACCCCTCTGCTGCGGCTCCGTGTCACTCAAAATATGCGTCACAACCACCAACGTGCAACACCCGCCAGCATACGATTTATTGAGTTTTTCAACCCCCGGTAAGCCAACCATGGATAAATCCAAGAAAAGAAAAGTTTCCGAAGAAAGCAGAACGTTTAATTCAACTACATATGCCAGTTTTGTAGCAACTCTAGAAACAGTCAGGCACGGGAAGGGTTTTGTGGCTCCCGGTGTTTTCTTTTCTGTGGCAAACGGGTGCAAATGGCTCTTTGAGTGTTTAAGGTTGCAGACACCTGGTTTAGGTGAACCTTTGGGTTAGGCATTTAGTTTTAGGGATAGGGCCACTGTGGCTCGTTTGGTGGGCTTCTTGTCGAAAAACCCATCCTTTTCTCTCCCTCCTCTCCTCTCCTCTCCAAGTCCACAGTGAAATCGCAGGAGCCATCTGGCTGTCATTCGGGGGGGGGGGGGGCTAAATCGATTTCACGTCAGGGCAAGGGGAGAGAAAGGAAGGCGGCCCTTCTCTCCCCCCAAAAGGGTGGGCAAGGCAGAGCTAAACCAGATTTTGGGGGGGGGGGAAATAAGAGGTTCCCTTGCAGAGGCGAGCTCAATTTTTAGAAATTCACTCACGTTGCCCCCCCACCCACCCATCCACCCTCTTCCACCGCGGTTGCTATGGCGCTTGCTTCCTGGAGCTGAGTCTGTCCCACCAGGAGGGCACCCAGCTCATCAAATTCGAGGCGCGGAACAAGGGACGAGCCGCATATGGATGTCCCTGCCATATGCTGCGCGCTACCCAAGCGTCGGCCCCGACGATGTCTTCCTCCCAGGTGTTGTTGGGACTAGCTTCTCCCTGGAGCCCAGGCCCGGCTGGCAAACCCCCCCCCCCCCACCCACCCACGGATCTCGGCCTGTCAAGCCGGGAGCCTGATTACCCTTCCCCTTGATTATTTAAACAGCAGGTCAGGTTTCTTAATTGGGCAGGCGTGCAAAATGGCTGGGAGGGAGAGAATGCCAGGGATTGCGTTGAAAATAAAAACTGTTTCTCTCCCCGCTCGCTCGCTGCTCACATATCACCCCACCCCTCTTCTCTCATCACTTCTCTTCCATTTTTCTCCTCCCACCCCACCTCACCTCCCCGGATCAAGATAGCATCCTTCTTAGTGCCTGTTAAATCATGCAACATCTATTCCCTGTTAAATCATGCAACATCCATTTCGGAAGGCGATGCCAGGGGAAACAGGGCGCAAAATAACCATAAAGCCATATCTCGTTGCTTTTATTAGCAATCCAGTCCATGCATTAAGGATTCTTCCTCCTTCTAACTTCCTCGGAATTTTTTGGTTTAGAGTGAGTGGGTGGGCGGGATAGACAAATAGGGCCCCCACGGCAGCTCCCTTGATGCCGGCAAAGACAAGCTACTCCCCGGAGGGATTTTATTTTAAAGGTGTTGCGATTCTAGAAAGGGTGCAGAGAAGAGCAACAAAGAGGATTAGGGGAGGCTAAAACATACGAAGAACAGGAATTGGGGATGTCTAGTTTAATGAAAAGGGGACGCGGTGGCTCAGTGGCTAAGACACTGAGCTTAGTGGCTAAGACACTGAGCTTGTCGATCGAAAGGTCGGCAGTGCAGCGGTTCGAATCCCTGGTGCCGCGTAACAGGGTGAGCTCCCGTTAGTTGTCCCAGCTTCTGCCAACCTAGCAGTTCGAAAGCACATAAAAAATGCAAGTAGGAAAATAGGGACCACCTTTGGTGGGAAAGTAACGGTGTTCCATGCGCCTTTGGCGTTGAGTCATGCTGGCCACATGACCACGGAGATGTCTTCAGACAGCTCTGGCTCTTTGGCTTTGAAACGGAAATGAGCACTGCCCCCTAGAGTCAGGAACAGCTAGCACAGGGATCAGCAACCTGAAGCTCTGGAGCCACATGTGGCTCTTTCACCCCTCTGCTGCGGCTCCCTGTCACTCAAAATATGCGTCACAACCGCCAATGTGCGACACTCACTGGCACGTGATTTATTGAGGTTTTCAACCCCCGACAGGCCAACCATGGATAAATCCAAGAAAAGAAAAGTCTCAGAAGAAAACAGAACATTTAATTCAACTACATATGCTAGTTTTGTGGCCACTCAAGAAACAGTCAGGCACGGGAAGGGTTTTGTGGCTCCCGGTGTTTTCTTTTCTGTGGGAAATGGGTCCAAATGGCTCTTTGAGTGTTTAAGGTTGCCAACCCCTGGACTAGCACATATGTGCGAGGGGAATCTTTAGTTTAATGAAAAGAAGGATCATGGATGACATGATAGCGGCGTTCCAATATCTAAGGGGCTGGCACAAAGAAGAGGGAGTCAAGCTATTCTCCAAAGCATAACTTTGTACAAACGTTGTTGTACTTTCCCTCTTCTTTCCCTTTCCATCAATTTCGTTCTTTTTATTCTGTTTAAATTAAACAAACTGTGAAAGAATGTAAAGTCAGCCAGGGGAAAGAGATGCTCAAACTGTGAAGGGAGGAGGAGGTTCAGAAAAGATGACTCCATTCTGAGAAAAAGGAGAACGTAAGAAAGAAGCTCAAGAAAAACCTATCTTGATTTTGTTTGGTAGCAGAAACTCTCAACCACTTTCCGGATTCCAGTTATTTAAGTCTAAAGGTCCTTCCTGGAGTCTCTGCTGCTTCTATTTCTCGAGCTCCTTTGAAAGGCTGAGTTCAATTTTGAAAGCCAATCACAGTTTCTGTTCAATCCGTGTTATTCCAAATAAAATCAAATCAAGGTTATTTTGAAGTTTTTTAAAACTCCATTATGTTTTCCCGGGACAGTAATCTTTTCTGAATTCCTCCCTTAATGCTTCCATTGTTCCTTTTCCTTTCCCAAGACTACATCTCCAAACAGAACTTAGAACATCATCAGAGTTGGAAGGGACTTTGTAGGTCATCTAGTCCAACCCCCCCATCCAAGCAGGAGACTCTATACCAGGGGTCCCCAACCTTTCGGACCCCAGGGACTGATAATTCTTCATAATTTTAAATCCCACGGACCACTAAAATGATCTGCCTTGTGACCGGCTGGGTGGGCGTGGCTAGATGGTCATGTGACTGAGTGGGCGTGGCCAACTTGATGTCACTCACACCGAGGGGCGGCTCGCCAGCCTCTACTTGCCCGTCTCCTCCCAGCCACTCCTTGCCTCCCCACCCAGGCTTCTTAGGGCCCCAACAGGAAGCAGTTGTTGGAGCTAAGCAGCCACCGTGAGAAAGAGTTGGCAAAAGAGCTCAGTTCAGATTGGATCTGACCAAGAAGGAGGCTCAGCAGAAGCACCTCACTGAGGACTAGGAGCATAGGCTTTTGAGGGAAGACCTACGGGAGTGCAAGGCCAGGTGCTGGCACCTGGAGGCTCAGCAGGCTGAGATAGTCAGCCAGTTCCAGGCCATGAGGCAGTCCCACTGGAACGAGGCCCTCCGGCTCTTCGCCACCAGTGGCGTTTCCCCTCAGCTTTCTCCCAAAGCCCCACACCATGAGGCCGAAGCAGACCCCAAGTCGGAATTTCTGCCCCCCTCCGACCCACACAAAAAAACCCCAAAGGGGGAAACTCTCTGCAGCAACACAAACGCTCATTACACGTATCTGTCCCAGGGGTCGTAGTTTGAGGACCAGTAGTGGATTGCTCCTGGTTCTGTCCGGTTCTTTAGAACCGGTAGTAAAAGCAGCGGGAGGCTCCACCCACCTGCCTGGACATCATCTACCTCAGGGGTCTCCAAACTTGGTAATTTTAAGACTTGTGGACTTCCAGCTCCCAGAATTCCCCAACCATGCATACATTCTGAGAGTTGAAGTCCACATGTTTGCCAAGTTTGGAGTCCAACCTTCTAGTCCAACCTTCTACTCAAACAGGAGACCCTATACCATTTCAGACAAATGGCTGTCCAATTTCTTCTTAGGAATCTCCGGTGATGGAGCACCTACAGCTTCTGAAAGCAAGCTATTACTTCATAATTCGTATATATAAGAAATATAATGTAAACACCGTTTATTTCATTCATTCATCAGTGGCAGGTTGGATGTGCGCTTGCGCAGCCAGTGCATGGACCAGGGCGGTGATGGTGGTGGCATATTCAAGAAGGAGAATGGTTCCGGTAACTTTCGGGCACTTGCCTTCCCTGAAATCCAGCCGCGGGAGAAAGGTAAGGACATGCCATGTGACGAAGGGAGAGCGGGCGGTGGCTCTGAGGCAAGGCTGGTGTCGGGGAATGGTGCATTCCCCAACCCAATTGAGGCAGGTGGCAAGCAGGCGGCAGCTCCGGGGCCTCAGGGAATGGCACAGCCCTGGGCCCTGGGCCCCAACCCAAGGCGAAGGGCGAGCAGATGGTGAGCGGACAGTGAGTGGGCGGTGAGCGGGCGGTGGCTCCAGGGCAAGGCCGGAGTGTCTTTCTGGGCACGTCGCTTCTGCCTGTTGGGTCACTTCCTGAAGCTGGCAGCTCCGCAGCCAGCCACTTTGCTTCTTCCCTCTTTTTCCTCATGGGAGGCTTGCGTGGTGGCACCGGCAGAAGCGCTGCGGGGAAATGGCCCAACAAGTAGAAGCGCTGCACCCAGAATGAGAAGGGCATGAGGGGCCAGTGGGCTGCAGAGGTGAAGGGAAGCTCTGGGGTGGCGGCGGCGCTCCAGGAGAGAGGGCAGATGTCCTGGGGCTGCACATGCAGTGCCGCCACCACCGCCTCTCTTGGCCTCAGCGCATATGCAAAGGCTCAAAACTCCAGGTTACTTTCTGGTTAAAATCAGGAAGTAATGACTTCTGGGTGGGTGGGCGGAGCCTCCAGCTGCCATCGCTACTGGTTCTTCGAACTACCAGCCATCATCGCTACCGGATCGGCCGATCCTGTTGTGGCCCGTCAGCGGCCTGTGCAGATTGAAGTTGATTCTGACAGCAAGGTGGCTGGTGTGGTGCTGCGCCAGCAGCCTGTGCAACTGGCGCTTGAGTTAGACAATAAGGAGGCTGGAGAAGATGTGGTGCCAGAGGCGGGGATTCAGCCAGGGCCTTCAGAACCTC
The DNA here is from genome assembly GCA_012654045.1 of Ptyas mucosa. Classification (NCBI taxonomy): domain Eukaryota; kingdom Metazoa; phylum Chordata; class Lepidosauria; order Squamata; family Colubridae; genus Ptyas; species Ptyas mucosa. The sequence goes on from WNWU01000025.1 coordinate 9,425,581, forward strand.
CAGAAGCTCCTTTAAGTGAAGAGGACGAAGGGGAGGAGCCTCTTCTCGATGCACGGGCGCACAGAGCAGCCAAAAGGCAGGAGTGGCTCCTCAGGAGGAGGTCTCCTCGAGAGTAAGACTTGGGGATAATTGGCCACTCCCTTAGCCTATTTAAGAAGGAACGCCACTTGCAACAAGCTGTAGAGAACAACTTTAGTTCACTTTCCTTCGTGTCTGCAAAATTGCTTCTGGGCTTTCTGCCAACTCTAGTAAGACTGTGATTACCT
>WNWU01000025.1:9430846-9434185 GCA_012654045.1 Ptyas mucosa
TGAAGAACCACCACTGAACCTGAGAATGACTTCTGTCCACAAAATTGGCCTGCTTGGATAGAGTTCAGGGCCCCTGGTCTTCATCTAAGGTAATCCATTTTTTTTAATGGACACCTGGTTCTGTCCTTTCTTCTTCTTCTTTGAGTGCTAACCTGGATCACCAAAGGGTGACCAGTGATGCTTTTCATAACATCCAGAGAAGCGCTCCAGAAAAACTTCACCTGTTAGATTCTTGAAGATATCTCTTCGGTAACCATATTAGGACTCTTACAACATTATTACAAACCACATTTCTTAAGGGGTTTTAGACAACCAAGGATTGAGATCAGGAATAATTTGGTGCACAGAGGAAAGAGGGAGAGAGGGAGAGGGAGCAGCAGAGGGAGAGGGAGAAAGAGGGGGAGAAGGAGAGAGAGAGACAGAGAGACGGAGAGAGGGAGAGGGAGAGAGACACACACAAAGAGAGGGAGAGAGAGACAGAGAGAGAGGGAGAGGGAGAGAGACAGACAGACAGACACAGAGAGAGAGACAGAGAGACAGAGAGAGAGAGGAAGAGAGGGAGAGGGAGAGAGACACACACAGAGGGAGAGACAGAGAGTGGGAGAGAGGGAGAGGGAGGGAGGGAGAGAAACAGAGAGACAGAGAGAAAGAGAGAGAGGGGGAGAGGGAGAGGGAGAGGGGGAGAGGGAGAGGGGGAGAGGGAGAGAGAGACAGAGAGAGAGAAACAGACAGAGAGAAAGAGACAGAGAGAGAGAGAGGAAGAGAAGAAGAGGAGAGACACACAGAGAGAGAGGGAGGGAGAGAGGGAGGGAGAGAGGGAGGGAGAAGAAGAGAGAGACAGAGAGAAAGAGAGGGAGAGAAAGCGAGAGAGGAAGAGAGGGAGAGGGGGAGAGTGAGAGAGAGACAGAGAGTGGGAGACAGCGAGAGGGAGAGAAACAGACAGAGAGAAAGAGAGACAGAGAGAGAGAGGAAGAGAAGAAGAGGAGAGAGACACACAGAGAGAGGAGGGAGAGAGGGAGGGAGAAGAAGAGAGAGACAGAGAGAGAGAGAGAGAGCACCACAGCAGATGTCAATAAATAGATATTTGGCTGGATATTATTTTTTTAGCAATGCCACTGACATTTTCCTCTTCTCGGGTGAAGAGGAAAAGAAAGCGATCATTCGGAACGTGGGTTCTCTATGGTTCTAGCTCCCTTTCTGGATAGAAGAAATTCTTGGTTCCTCTACTCCACATGTAAAGGGTTCCGTCTTTCCAGAATCTACTGCATCCTGGTTTGTCTTTAGCAGGCAAACGTGTGGGACCCAAAGAAATACCCTCCCCATTTACAAAGAGCAATAAGGTTGCTGGATTGGAACCCCCCCCCCCCCCCCCCCCCATGCCTCCTGCATTTTACTGCCCAACTGCATCAGCATAGAAATGCTTTCCTTTAGATAGGCTAAAAGCATACAATGAACGGGTTGTGGGAAGTAGGTATGTCTCGCTTAATGAAGAGAAGGGCTAGCTGTGGCACGACAAAAGCCTTCCAATACTTGAGGGGCTCTCATAGAGAAGGGGGGATCGACTGTTCTCCAAAGCACCTGAAGGCAGGACAAGAAGTAATGGGTGGAAAGCTGATCGAAGGGAGATCCAAGCTAAAATTACGGAGAAATTTCCTGACAGTGAGAACAATCAACCAGTGGAAAAGCTCGCCTCCAGAAGTTGTGGGTGCTCCATCACTGGAGCTTTTCAAGAAGAGAATGGACAGCCATTTGTCCAGAATGGTATACGACAGTGATGGCTAACCTTTTTGCCATCGTGTGCCAAAAACTGAGGGAGTGTGGGATGGTTGCATGCGTGCCCACACCCATAATTCTATGCGCTCCCCCACACACGTGTGCACCCCCCCATGCTCCCCCTGCTTTTGGCATGTGATGGCATGGTTGGCACGGTAGGCCCGTTTTTTGCCCTCCCCAGGCTCCAGAGTCTTTCTAGGAGTCTGGGGAGGGCAAAAACAGCCTTCCCCACTTTCCCGGAGGCCAGAAACAGCCCATTTACTGATTTCTGTTGGGCCCAGAAGGCCCAAAAATCAGCTGGCCAGCACGCACATGCATTCTGGAGCAGAGCTAGGGCAATGCTCACGTGCCCACCAATATGGGTACATGTGCCACCTGGTCACAGGTATAGGATCTCCGGCCATGGGCACGGGGTTGATCTAGAAGACCTCCAAGGTCCCTCCCTTCCAACTCTGTTTTCTGTTTTCTGCTTTATATTGTATTGAGAAGCTTCATCTCTTGGCGTTGACAGGTCTTAAGGAAGGTTCAAGAAGAGACATGGACACTTTTCCTGGTCACTTGGTGACTTTTTCTTCTAGTTGGAAGACATCTAACTGACAGATAGATGGGCTAAACTCTTAGTGTTGTGTTCCCCGGTTGGATCTATAACAAGTGGGGTAACCCTATGAAGAGTCATGTATCAACTGATACTTGGCACTAATCTAACACAGGGAACAATTCAGAAGTATTCGGTAATATGGATAATACAATGAAACTGTATCGATTCCTAGGAATAAGTCATGAAATTACAGGGCAACCTTAAGATACAGTCTTCGATATTTCCATTCTAAATTTGGACAGCCCCTAAATCCATGCCCAATCTTCTTGTAAACCTGTATCCAGGACTGGGGAGCGAAGCCGCCGTTACTCTTGATGATGGCTACCAGAGTTTTGAGATGCTTCGATTCACAGGAACCCTTGTCTGACAGATTCATATTTTGGTTGGTGCCTGTGTTCAGAAGCTCGAGTCTCGGGTTTTGCTTGGTGGCAAGTTGGAGATAACAAAAGCCATCCCCCATCTCTTAAGATGCTTAAAGATTTCATTGAAAGGCATCGATCTATTGGTGGCCCTCAGACTTTGGTCTTCAGTCCCAGGAAATGTGTTTATTGTGTTGGGTGAAAACAGCCATATACATGTTGCAGGGGGGGAAAAAATCCATCTTCATTTTAGACAAAAACATTGTATGTATGTATATATGTATCTATCTATCTATCTATCTATCTATCTATCTATCTATCTATCTATCTATCTATCTATCTCTATATCTCTGTGTGTCTCTCTCTAATCTATCTGCCTCCCTCCCTGCCTGCCTATCTATTTTTCTATTTTTCTTTCTATCTATCTATCTATCTATCTATCTATCTATCTATCTATCTATCTATCATCTATCTATCTATCTCTATAGCTCTGTGTGTCTCTCTCTAATCTATCTGCCTCCCTCCCTCCCTGCCTATCTATTTTTCTATTTTTCTATCTTTCATCTATCTATCTATCTATCTATCTATCTATCTATCTATCTATCTATC
>WNWU01000025.1:9461885-9477525 GCA_012654045.1 Ptyas mucosa
TCTTCCTTCCTTCCTCTTCCTTCCTTTCTTTATCTTCCTTCCTTTCTATTTTCCTTCCTTCCTTCCTTCCTTTAATATATTGGCTGCCCATGTTACCATAGGGTAACTCTGGACGGCTTACAGTCATAAAATATATATCTACACATATACATTAAAACATAAATATATTAAAACCAAACATTAAAATGTAAGTACACATGGAGAAGGCAGGAGTGGAGCGGGGGTAGGGGTATCTGTTGTTACTTGATCAACCACCTCCATGCTGCTGTTCCCCCATTGGGGCCCCAAGCCGAACAACACAGCCACATCTTTAGGCCCTTACAAAAAGATAGGAGGGTTGGGGCCAGCCTCACATGGGATGGAGGAGCAAGATGTTCCAGAGGTCAGGAGCCACAGCAGAGAAGTCCTTCCTCCTGGACCCCACAGGCTGGAATAATCAGGCTGATGGAACCTACACAGGGGTGAAATGCTCCCGATTCAGACTGGTTCGGGCATTTTTGCACTCCCGGGGCTCCGGAGACTTTCCTCAAGCCTCCGGGAGGGCTTAAATGGCCTCCCCAGGCTCTGGAAGCCCTCTGGAGCTGGAAACAGGCCTGTTTCTGGCCTTCCCGAACTTCTGGTAGGCCTGTTTTTCACCCTCCCTGAGCCTCCACCTGTGCCCTGCACTTACCTGCCATCCATCTCTCTCTCTCTCTGTGTGTCTCTCTGTGTCTCTGTCTCTATCTTTGTGTCTCTCTGTCTCTCGCTCTCTGTCTTTCTCTCTCTGTCTCTTTTTCTGTCTCTGTCTGTCTCTTTCTCTCTGTGTCTATCTCTCTCTGCCTCCCTCCATCCCTCCCTGTCGTGGGTGGAATCCTGATTCAGTTAATTTGCACTTTGTTCTAATTCAGGCTGTATTTATACTGATGCGGCCTTCCTTGTTCTTATGTTCTGCACTATTCAGAGCAGAAATGATGGTCTTCTTTCACCAGTTCAAATCAGTTTGTTATAGCCATAAGGCCAGATGCCATAAAATATCCAGTAGTATAACTGTTACATATATAAACAATAGGATAAGAAAAAGTAATGAATACATAAATGTCCAAACTCAGTTAATAGGCCGATGTATTGTACAGGTGGTAGCTTGAAACTAGGCAGCTCGGGAGGATATTTTTAAGTCCTTGTCTGAAAGAAATAACAGGAAGTAGAAACCCCACTTCCTGCCTGGAGATTTCTTGAAGATCAGATAAATGAAGGTCTGGTAGAGTTCTTATATAGAGAACAGTATAGTAGTATATACCATAGTTTAGAGTTTCTATTGAGCTTAAGTGAAAGCTTTATAAGTAGTCCTTGCTTAATGATCGTAGATAGTCTCACTTAATGACCTGTTGCTTCAGAGTTCTGACAGACCTCTCCAGAACTAATAACCCAGTTCCAGAGTTCCAATAGCTATCTTTCCTTTGGCGTACTTAGTAACCAGCTTTCATGGTTATTTGGAGCATCCTTCTGTCACGCAACCAAGATTTTTGGCAGATTTTTGCTGCTTTCCAGCCTTTATTTCTGCGCTTTGGGCAAAAAACAAAACAAAAACCCCACCGAAGAAAATGGATTTGCTTAATGACTGTGGTATTTGCTTAACAGCTACAGTTTTGCTTAACAACCTCTGTAAAAAAGGTGGTAAAATCAGGTTGTGACCCGCTAAATGACTGTATTGACTTAGGACCGTAATTCTGGGCTCAATTATGGTTGCAAGTCGAGGACTAGCCATACATTTCAAAATTGTGACAGGTGATAAATAAGAGGCCGCAGCAAAAAGTGAAAATTTTGGCTGCTCTCCAAAGTACTTAGAACCACCTAAGGACATTTTTTCGCTGTCCATGGTGCTGAAACATCCCCCTTGGAATGTTTTATGTACCAAATCTTGTGGGAAGTTAAAGAATGTTTTTCCCATTCCCTTAATTACACGGGCTGGTTTTTAAGGGGATTTTTTTTAAGACTCTAAGAGGACTCTATTTGCATCCTTTAAACCTTCCCTAACTTCCCCTCTTAGATAGGGAAGTTGCCATTTGGAAGAAGTTAGTAATTTCTATCATCTGTTTATTTATTTATTTTTTTAAAAAATCAGTTTGTATCCCTAACTCATGTGGATATTTTGCACCAGTCCTGGCAGATTTTTAAGGTGTCTCAACTTGACCTGCCAGCTTTCTTTCCCGAAGACTTTGTTTTAATGACAAACTATTCTTTGCCTTCTGCCAAATATCTTTGCCACGGTCTTGGGAAGCTAAAGATATTTCCAAAGCAATTGGAAGTCCAATCATTTTCCTATTTCTGTCAAACAATTTACTTGGAAGTATCCATTTTAGTCAGCTTTATTTTGATCTGAAGGAGTTTTGGCCTTTCCCCCTCCCCCTAGGTTGATTCTAATTATGCATCTATGTCTATTCATTTTGATCTCTTTCAACCCTAGCAATAAATTATCCAGCTATGCAACGTTGAAAGTCAGCTAGATCTTAAATGAGTGGGTGAAGAGACTGTAAATTATTGAATTGACTGCTTCAGCTACTCCCTAGAGTTCTGCCCATTCTTCAGAAAGCAAAAAGCTCTCAAAGCCACTCTCAAAACAGCAGCCAGTGAGACACAATGCACAATGTGTCCAAAATCAGTAACAAGAAGCCAGAATGAATACATGAATGTCCAAACTCAGTTATGGGCTGATGTATTCTACAGATAGTAACACAAAACTAGGCAGCTCAGGAGGATATTTTAAGTCCTTGTCTGAAAGAAATAACAGAAAGTAGAAATCCCACTTCCTGCCTGGAGATTTCTTCTCAAGATCAGATAAACAAAGTTCTGGTAGAGTTCAGGGCAGGGGTGAAATGTAAAATGTGTTACTACCGGTTCTGTGGGCGTGGCTTGGCGGTGGTGGTAATGTGACTAGGTGGGCGTGGCCAGCTTTTTTTTTTTAACTTTTCAAAGCATTTTTTCTAATGCTTTGAAAAGCCTCTGGCGATCAGGCAACTCAGCTGGGATCGTCAGAGAGGCATTTTAAAAGATGCTTTGAAAAGCCTCTGACGATCAGGCAACTCAGCTGGGATTTACCACCTCTTCGGCCAAGAGGTTGCAGAAAAAAATGCTTTGAAAAGCCTCTGAGGATCCCAGCTGAGCTGCATGATCATCAGAGGCTTTTTTTTTTACTTTTAAAAGCATTTTTTCGCTGGAAGAGGTTGTAGAAAAAATGCTTTTAAAAGTAAAAAAAAAAAGTCTCTGATGATCGTGCGACTCAGCTGAGCATGGTGGGGGGGGGGGGCCCACAGGGATTTTTGCTACCGGTTCTCTGAACCACCTGCTGCCATCGCTACCGGATCGGGCGATCCTGTCCGAACCGGGAGCACCCAACCACGTGGACGTCATGATGTCACTTTGCTGAGACATTTTAAGCCTCTGCGCATGCCGGTAGTAAAAACAATGTAAAAATAAAGTTCCGACGATCAGCTGAGCGACGCGCGATCGTCGGAACTTTTGTTTTTTAACTTTTGAAGCATTTTTTTACTGCCGGTTCTCTGGAAAAAGGCTCGGATGATCGCAGGGCACAGCTGTGATCGTCCGAGCGGGTTTTTTTTAACTTTTTTAAAGCAGTTTTTTACCCGAACCAGTAGTAAAAAATGCTTTAAAAAAGTTTTTTAAAAGGTTCCCAAGATCGCACAACACAGTTGATTTCCCCCACCACCACCTGCTGTTCTAGTTACCTTCCCAAGCCTCCTTTTGGTGCAAACTCCGCATGTCTGCATGCAACGCGTGCTTGGTGCACAGCACACATGCACAGCCAGCAAGCTGGTAGCAAACCGGTTCAGATTTCACCACTGCATGATCCCCGGGACACTGCAATTATCTGTTGTGGGCCGTCAGTGGCCTGTGCGGATTGTAGCTGATTCTGACAGCGAGGAGGCTGGTGTGGTGCTGCGCCAGCAGCCTGTGCAGCTGGCAGTCGAGTCGGACAATGAGGAGGCTGGAGAAGATGTGGTGTCAGGGCCTTGAGACCCTCCAGAAGCTTCCTTAAGTGAAGAGGACGAAGAGGAGGAGCCTCTTCTCAATGCACAGGCACGCAGAGCTGCCAAAAGGCTGGAGTGGCTCCTCAGGAGGAGGTCTCCTCGAGAGTAAGGCTTGGGGCTAATTGGCCACTCCCTTAGCCTATTTAAGGAGGAATGCCGACTGAAGCAAGTTGTAGGGAACAACTTTAGTTCACTCTACTTCGCGTCTGGATTCTCTGCAAATTGTTTCTGGGCTTTCTGCCAACCTTAGTAAGATTGTGATTACTTTATCTTTGGTTTCTTGTAGGCTGTTAAGAAAGTTTATTGACAGCCTTTGTTTTGAAAAAGACTGAGTTATTTTAGTAAATTAAGTTTTGTGCAAACTTTGCGTGTGCTGTGTTCTTTGGGATCTGTAGCTGGGGCAGGACATTATCGTAAATAAATACTAGTTGCCAAGCATCCAAATTTTGATCATGTGACCACGGGAACGCTGCAAGAGTTGTGTGAAAAACGGTCACATGTCACAACATGGCTGGCTGGGGAATTCTGGGAGTTGAAGTCCACACGCCTTAATTTTTCCATGGTTAAGAAACCCTGGATAAATCCTCGCAGTGAAGTCCTTTTACATGAAGGTGAAGGTTTTAAAAGTTATTAATATCGAGAGTGCTGTTCTGCCATCCTCTTAAAAGAAGAGCTGCCAACAGGTGGTGATGCCAGGTGGTGTTGGCAGTGCATATCACTTTTATTTTATTTTTTATTGAGATCTTCAAGAGGGCACGGGGAAAATGCATTGACATTTTCTACACAAGGCGGTGTAGATATGTTCATCAGCCTCGCGATTATATTTTTAACTGTGCAAGGATGAAAAATGGAGCCGGCGAAAGTCAGCAATTTGCTGCCAGGTTTTGAGAAGTGAGGGGGCTGCAGCTTGCAAAAATGGGAAGCCCCTCCCTCCGCGCTCTAGATGGTCCAGATTTTGCCTTAGGATTTAATGTAATTTATAATAATATTATAAGAAGAAGTTATAATGTTCTGATATCTCGGGGGCTGCCACAAAGTAGAGGGGGGTCAAACTATTCTCCAAAGCCCCTGAGGGCAGGGCAAAAAGCAATGGGTGGAAACTAATCAAGAAGAGAAGCAACTTAGAACTAAGGACAATTAACCAGTGGAACAACTTGCCTCCAGAAGTTGTGAATGTTGCAACACTGGAAGTTTTTAAGAAGAGGTTGGACAACCATTTGTCTGAAGTGGTGTAGTGTTTTCTGCCTGAGCAGGCAGTTGGACTAGAAGACCTCCAAGGTCCCTTCCAACTCTGTTATTCTATGGTTCTTAATTTCAGCCACAGCAGAAATGCTCCATACATGCATGTCTATTCTGCTGTGCAGGTAGTCCTCGACATACGGCCACAACTGAGTTCAAATTTTCTGTGGTTCATGGAGGAAGCCAGATTCACTTAATGACTGCATGGTTCAATGTTTCAAGATTTGGGTTGACTCAGCCTTCCATCCTTCCGAGGTGGGTCAAATGAGGACCCACATTGTTGGGGGCAAGAGGCTGACTCTGTAAACCACTTAGAGAGGGTTGTAAAGCACTATGAAGTGGTATATAAGTCTAAGTGCTATTGCTATTGTTAATTAACTGTGGCCCCCCAAAATGGGCACAACTCACTTAATGACCGCCTTGCTTAGCAATGGAAATTCTGGTCCCAATTGACATCGTAAGTCGAGGAACGCCGGTAATATTTTTCTTGGAGGTCTCAACACAAAAGAAAGAATCCGTTGATTGGGTTTTGCTATTGATGTTGATTGGCTGGAGAGAGCTAGCTTAGCAACATGTGTGACTGGGTCTGTAAGGGGTTAAAATTAACCCCTTTGTTGTATTACTGTAATCTACTAACACCCCCCCCCCCAATGACTCAGTTAAGCATACGGTGGGCACAGACCGTGTGACCTCGCCTCACTTCATTGGCTGCCACAACATGGGATGAATGAAGCACTGGTGATGTAATGCCAGATGTCTCACCACGAGTCTGGTTACAAAGAAGAGCTGGAAAACGTAGAGCATCGCTCTTCGTCTGAGTAATGCTGCAGACTTTCTATTCTTCTTCCTGTTGTTGTTAGTTGTGAAGTCGTGTCCGACCCATCGCGACCCCAGGGGCAATGTTCCTCCAGGCCTTCCTGTCCTCTACCATCCTCTGGAGAACATTTAAGCTCATGCCTACTGCTTCAGTGACTCCATCCAGCCACCTCGTTCTCTGACGTCCCCTTCTTCTTTCGCCCTCCATCGTTCCCAGCATTAGGCTCTTCTCCAGGGAGTCCTTCCTTCTCATTAGGTAGCCAAAGCATTATCCTTCTTTTTTGTCCTCCCTTATCCTTCTCTTTGTTGTTGTTAGTTGCGAAGTCATGTCCAACCCATCACAACCCCATGGACAATGTTCCTCCAGGCCTTCCTGTCCTCTACCATCCCCAGAGTCCATTTAAGCTCACACCAACTACTTCAGTGACTCCATCCAGCCACCTCTTTCTCTGCCGTCCCCTTCTTCTTTTGCCCTCAATCATTCCCAGCATTAGGCTCTTCTCCTTCCTTCTCATTAGGTGGCCAAAGTATTTGAGTTTCCTCTTCAGGATCTGGCCTTCTAAAGAGCAGTCAGGGTTGATCTCCTCTAGGACTGACCGGCACCAGAGTTCAAAGGCTTCCATTCTTTGGCGTTCAGCCTTCCTTGTGATCCAACTTTCACAGCCATCCATTGCAACTGGGAAAACCATCGCCTTGACTATACACACTTTTGTTGGCAGGGTGATGTCTCTGCTTTTTAGAATGCTGTCTAGATTTGCCATAGCTTTCCTCCCCAGGAGCAAGCGTCTTTTAATTTGGACGACCTTTATTCATTCTCCTGATGTATTCTCAGTCTGTTCTCCAAGGAACATCTCATGAAGTATAAGTCCCCACTGCCATCGCCACGATTTATTTCCATCCTTGCCTTTCTACTTGAAGAAAACATCAATGCAGTAAATGAAGCCTCTAGGAAAGAAAAGACATTTTGAAACCCACCAAAACATTACAAAGATGAAAAGTAAGTTCCGTTCAGAATAATGCTAACAGAACAAGAGTGTTGGAAGAGACCTTGGAGGTCTTCTAGTCCAACCCACTGCTGAAGCAGGAGACCCTATGCCAGTGATGGCTAACCTTTTTGCCATCATGTGACAAAAGTGGGGGGAGCACGGTGGGGTCACACGCACACGTGCCCACATCCATAATTCTATGCGCCCCGCCCCTCCGTGCTCCCCCTACTTTTGGCACGTGATGGCACGGTCGGCCTGGTAGGCCCGTTTTTTGCTCTGCCCAGGCTCCAGAGCCTTTCTAGGAGCCTGGGGAGGGCAAAACAGCCTTCCCCACCCCCCCAGAGGCCCCCCAGAGGCCGGAAACAGTGTGTTTCCTGACTTCTGGTGGGCTTGGAAGGCCCTAAAATCAGCTGGCTGGCGCACGCATATGTGTCAGAGCTGAGCTCGCGTGCCCACTGATATGGCTCCGTGTGCCACCTGTGGCACCCGTGCCATAGGTTCGCCATCACGGCCCTATGCCATTTCAGACAAATGACTGTCCAGTCTTTTCTTAAAAGCCTCCAGTGATGGAGCACCCAGGACTTCTGAAGGCAAGCCGTTCCATTGATTAATTGTTCTCACTGTTAGGAAGTTTCTGCTTAGTTCTAAATTGCTTCTTTCCTTGATTAGTTTTCACCCATTGCTTCTTGGTGGTCTGGAAAATAGGATGACCTCCTCTTCTTTGTGGCAGCCATGATCATTAAAAAATGATTCAGGGATAGTCTTAGGCACGGATTGAATAATTTCCCCCTTTCAAACACAGAGTCTCTGTGATTTTTTTAATAACTGGGTTTTTAGCCCTGTGCTTCAACTGCTAAGCCAAGCTGGCTGTTTTGCATTTTTAGTGTGAATGTTCCTGAAATTGCACATCCAAAACGGTTTGCATCTAAATTGCTGTTAAACTCATTTCTGAAGCAATCCAGAGAGTTTCCACAGGCCATGCTCCAATTGAGAAGTATCACATGGCTTTTAGGGAAAAAGATGTGACGGGGGTGGGTGGTGGGTGGGTGGGGACACATGACATACCGTTTTTCTAAAGGGTCAGTTTGGTGTAGAGGTTAAGGTATCAAAATATGATCATTTGAGCCAAATCATGCTGGGTTTTGGGCAGCTCTGAAACCATCTCAGGGGCTGCCACAAAGAAAAGGGAGTCAACCTATTCGCCAAAGCACCCGAGGGCAGGACAAGAAGCAATGGGTGGAAACTCATCAAGGAGAGAAGCGACTTAGAACTAAGGAGGAATTTCCTGACAGGGAGAACAATGGATCCGTGGAACGACTTGCCTCCAGAAGTTGTGAATGCTCCAACACTGGAAGTTTTTAAGAGGAGATTGGACCACCATTTGTCTGAGATGGTGTAGGGTTTCCTGCCTAAGCAGGGGGTTGGACGAGAAGACCTCCAAGGTCCCTTCCAACTCTGTTATTCTATTCTTCAAAGCACCTGAGGGCAGGACAAGAAGCAACGGGTGGAAACTAATCAAGGTGAGAAGCAACTTAGAACTAAGGAGAAATCTCCTGACAGTGAGAACAGTTAATCAGTGGATTAATTGCCTCCTGAAGTTGTGAATGCTCGAACACTGGAAGTTTTTAAGAAGAGATTGGACCACCATTTGTCTGAGATGGTATCGGGTTTTCTGCCTGAGCAGGGGGTTGGACTAGAAGACCTCCAAAGTCCCTTCCAGCTCTGTTATTCTGCTATGTGCCAAACTGATCACCCTCTCCTCTCCTCTCCCCGCTTCACCCCATCTATAAAATCTGAGTCTCCAAACACCGCTCTATCTGTCACTGCAGGAAATGGAAACAGTCCTGTCTCCCAGCCTACGAGCCCCCATGCTGGGAGCGCATTATGTATCCTTTGCCAACGGGCGACAAGTGGCGTAGGAGGACGTGAGCCCCTAATTGGCACCTTTCCTTTGAATTGCGGAGCCCAAAGCTTTCCTCCCCCCCCCCCCCCCCCCCCGGGGAGGGCAAGGCTCTGTTCTAATCAGCGGGAAGACATCGTGGGCAGCAATCGCATGGCACACAGCCTCTTCGGTTGCCCTATCACACCGTACACACCACAAGTTGCTGTTGCCCAGCCACCCACCCGGATTAAAAATGGAGGCAGCCATCCTGGAGAAGCGATGGGCAGGTTAGATAAAACTATGGGCTGTTCCATTCCAAACTGCGGGGGGAAATGGGTGGGAGGGATATATTTGTAAATTTATTTATTAGTTCAATTTATATGCCGCCCTTCTCCGAAGACTCAGGGTGGCTTACAATGCACTTATAGCAATAGCCTTCATTCTTTTATATATACCTGCTTATTAGGGCTTTTGGCCCCCCATAAGCGGTGTTTCTACAAAGTCAGCTTATTGCCTCCACAATCCGGGTCCTCAATTTATCTACCTCGGAAGGATGGAAGGCTGAGTCAACTTTGATGTTTTCCCCTTTACTTATAGAAAGCTAGGACAGCAAGAAGGCTTCTGTTCCAAGCAGTGGAACATAGCAAATGTCGATACTGGTAAGTCCTTGACTTACGGCAGTTCATTTAGTGTCCATTTGAAGTTAGAACGGCACTGAAAAATGCGACTGATGACCTTGTTTCACACTTATGACCCTTATAGCATTCCCATCGCCACGTGATTTACAGTCAGATAGCTATAGCAATAGCACTTAGACTTATATACTGCTTTACAGTGCTTTCCAGCCCTCTCTAAGCGGTTTACAGAGTCAGCCTCTTGTCCCCAACAATCTGGCTCCTCATTTGACCCACCTCGGAAGGACAGAAGGCTGAGTCAACCTTGAGCCTGGTGAGATTCAAACTGCTGGCAGAGTTAGCCTGCAATACTGCATTCTATCCACTGTGCACCATGGAAGGAAGGAAGGAAGGAAGGAAGGAAGGAAGGAAGGAAGGAAGGAGAGAATAGCAATAGCAATAGCACCAAGAGCCTTGGTGGCACAGCAGACTAAAGTGCTATTAAGTAGCACCAGCTGCCTGCAATTACTGCAAGTTCGAATTTCATCAGGCTCAAGGTTGACTCAGCCATCCATCCTTCCGAGGTAGGTAAAATGAGGACCTGGATTGTGGGGGCAATAAGCTGACTTTGTTTAAAAAAGAACACTGCGGGGGGGGGGGGGCGAAAGCCCTACTAAGCAGGTATATACAAAAGTATGAAGGCTATTGCTTAACGCATTCTAAGCCGCCCTGAGTCTCCGGAGAAGGGTGGCATATAAATTGAATCAATCAATCAATCAATAGCAATAGCACTTAGACTTATATACCGCTTCACAGAGGATCGAACTCCGGACTAAGCAAAAAAATTGAGGTTCAATGTTAATGCTTTATTCTACTGCAGGGGTGTCAAACTCAATTTCATTGAGGGCCGCATCAGGGTTGTGTTTGACCTTGGAGGGCCTGTGTGGGGGTCATGGCCAGAGTGGCCATGGCCAGCTTGACACCACTCATGTCGGGGCGCGGGGGTGGGCACCTGTGGTGGCCTGAGTGCTCTGCCAGTGAAAATGGGCTCCCGAGCTCTGTTTTTGGCTGGGCTGGCCTCTTGCAACCCTCTGCCAGCAAAAACAGAGCGTGGGAGCTCTGCATGATGCACTGGAGCTCCATTTTCGTTGGCAGAGGCACCACAGGCTGGTCCTTTGCTGTTTTCAGGGCAGTCCGGCAGGCCAGATCTAAGCACCCTGTGGGTCAAATCTGGCCCCCGGACCTTGAGTTTGACACCCCTGTCCTACTGCAACAAGAGAGAATTGGAAGTCAGTACTTTTTTTCTTTTCTCCCTCTCCCCTTCACGTTCCTTTTCCCCTTTTCCTCCCCACTGTGTCCTATTATTTGCTTTCATAATTTTGTATTTTATTCTATAACCTAATAACACAGCGTTTTTTTAAAAAAAGATTGAACTCCAGACTGTTGGCAGAGTCAGCCTGCAATACCAGATTCTAACCACTGCGCCACCGGGGCTCCTAATGCAACATCCAATCAACGACAGCAATATCAATAGCACTTAGACTTATATATACCGCTTCACAGTGCTTTTACAGTCTTCTCTAAGCAGTTTATAGATTCAGCCTATTGCCCCCAATAAACTGGGTCCTCATTTTACCAACCTCAGAAGGCTGGAAGGTTGAGTCAACTTCGAGCCGGTCAGAATCAAACTGCTGGCAGTTGGCAGAATTAGCCTGCAATACTGCATTCTAACCGCCGCACTACCACAGTTCAGCAAAAGCAACCAGATGCTTGACAAGTGGTTCATATTTATGACGCTCGCAATGTCCCAGAGTCACATGGCAAATCTTTGGCAACTGTCTGACAAGCAGAGTCAACGGGGGAAGCCAGAGTCTCTTAACAACTGTGTTACTAATTTAACAACGGCAGTGATTCACTTCATCGTAAAACAGGACAAAACTCACACAACAAATTTCTCAGCCACATAAATTCTGGGCTCAATTGTGGTCGTAATTCAAGGACTACCTTACAGACTAAGCTAATGCACACCTGCTATGACCTAGGCCCAAGTAGTTATTACCACACACAATCTGTCCTAAACAAACATTAAAACAGCTGAGAATTACTTCATTCTCAGTTTAGTCCAAATTAATTCCAAAACAACTCCTTCAGAAAAAGTCCTTTGGCCGTATCACAAACCTTTGTCTTCTTTGGCACCCTGCCAAAGGCTTTTCTTGGCAAAGCCCCATGAAGTTCAGAAACAAACAAGAGACGCCAACAAGAAACAAATGTAGCAACGTTGCTTTCCTACAAAGAGCCCAAGAGCCTTTGCTGGTCTTTTAAGCCTTATGGGAGGAGCTAATCATCTCTTGGCCTTACTCCCGAGTCGTCTTTTTTGCTTTAGCTGCTCTTGTATTCTGGCAGCTCTTCGCATGTGTGCACTAGGAACAGGCTCCTCCTCCTGTTCCTCTGCCTCTCTGCTGTCCACCTCTGGAGGCTCCGGAGTCCGTGCATCGCTCCCAGATGGCCCTGGCCCCATCTCTGCCTCCGATGCAGAGCCCTCATCGGGGCTTTCCCCTGACTCCAGGACTGGCCCATGTTCTTCCTCAGCCTCCTCACTGTCTGACTCGGCTGCCAGCTCTGCAGGCTGCTGGCGGACCACAACACCACCTTCAGAATGCACCTGTGGCGTGAAAGCATCTATCCAGCAGGTGGTTCTCTTCTATTTCCCAAGCATAGCATAAAAATCCATGGGGGGAGGGAGGAAAGGCGAGTCCATCTGGAAATGCCTATTTTGAGAATGGCGCTGGCAAAAAATAGAAAAGTGATTAGTGCTGAAATTAGGACACATTTTTCTCTGTGCTGTTTTTTTTCCCCCAGTTCCTGAGGGAAGGAAACCGACTTATGAGCAACTACCTGGGCAAACAGGTAGCTGAATAGAGGCAACTGATTTATCATTCCTCTTCCTTAAGAGCTTAAGGCTGGGAATTTCCTTCATGGATTGTTGGGGAAGGTTTAACTTCACTGCTTCTCAGATGCCAAGATGCCAAACTCATGGATAGAAGAAATTATTACTTTAATACTGAAAGAAGACTCAGATTTAACACAGATAAAGAATTATAGACCCCTATCTCTATTAAATGCAGACTATAAAATATTTGCATCAATAATAGCAGAAAGATTAAAGAGATTTTTGAATGAATTTATTCACCTTGACCAGAATGGATTTTTACCTAAAAGACAAATTAAGAACAATGTAAGAGTTATTTTAGATATGCTGGAATATTATGAAATGCACTCTGATAAACAAATGGTGTTGATGTTTGTAGATGCGCAGAAAGCATTTGACAATGTAAACCGGCAATTCATGGTACAACAGACTTATGAGTGGGCAAACAGATTGCTGAGTAGAAATAGCTTATCCATCATTTCTCTTCCTTAAGAGCTTAAGACTGGGATCTTCCTTCAGGGATTGATGTGGAAGATTTGACCTCACTGCTTCTCAGATGCCAAGAATAAACTTGCAGTCCACAGGATTAAAAAAAAAAAAGCATATTTTTTTCCATCAGGTCTGATGCTCAATTTCTGATGACCCACCAATTCAGTTTTCTTGGTAATGGTCCTAGAAGGAATTCCACCCCCCACCCCCAGTTTCCTAGTCTAGTACAGGTAGTCCTCAACTTACAACAGTTCACGTAGTGGCCATTCAAAATTACGACGGCACTTTAAAAAGCAATTTATGACCATTTTTCACACTGACGACCATTGCAGCATCTCCATGGTCACGTGATTTACATTCGGATGCTGGACCACTGACTCACATTTAGGCCGGGGTCACATGACCCTCTGACAAGCAAAGTCAATGGGGGAGCCAGATTCACTTAGCAACCGTGTTCCTAATTTAATGACTGCAGTGGTTCACTTAACAAATGGGGCAAGAAAAGTCGTAAAATGGGGCAAACCTCACTTAGTGCATCTCTCACTCAGCAACATAAATTTTTGGGCTCAGTTGTGATCCTACATCGAGAAGTACCTGTATACAATTTGGGATTACCTAGTTCTCTCCTAATAAAGTCCTAGCCAGTCCTGTCTCATACCGGGAAACAGCTATCAAATCAACTGTAATCTGTCTAATCTTCATGAGACATAACAGAGTTGGAAGGGACCTTGGAGGTCTTCTAGTCCAGCGGTCGGCAATCTTGAACACTCAAAGAGCCATTTGGACCAGTTTCCCACAGAAAAGAAAACACCGGGAGCCACAAAACCCTTCCTGTGCCTGACTATTTCTTGAGCTGCCACAAAACTAGCATATGTAGTTGAATTAAATGTTCTGTTTTCTTCTGAAACTTTTCTTTTCTTGGATTTATCCATGGTTGGCCTACCGGGGGTCGAAAAGCTCAATAAATCGTGTGCTGGTGTGTGTCACACATTGGCGGTTGTGGCACATATTTTGAGTGACAGGGAGCCGCAGCAGAGGGGTGAAAGAGCCACATGCGGTTCCAGAACCATGGGTTGCTGACCTCCAACCCCTTGCTCAGGCAGGAAACCCTATACCATATCAGACAAATGGTTGGTCAATCTGTTCTTACAAACTTCCAGCATTGGAGCGTTTACAACTTCTGGAGGCAAGTTGTTCCACTGGTTGATTGTTCTCACTGTTAGGAAATTTCTCCTTCAATCTAGGTTGCTTCTCTCCTTGATTAGTTTCCATGCTTTGCTTCTTGTTCTGCCCTCAGGTGCTTTGGAGAATAGGTGGACCCCCTCTTCTTTGTGGCAACCCATCAAATATTGGGACACTGCTATCACGTCCCCCTTATCCCTAGACTTGACGTACTGGATTCCTGCAACCGTTCTTCGTGTTGTTTCACGAGGAAACGACACCTGCTCCTGTTGGCTTTCATTTAAAATGGCTGCAGAATCCAGATCTTTCCTCTATAATGCTGTGGCCTGTGGTTTGAAATCTGGGATAACAAAGCTTAAGTGTGGATCATTGTCTCCCTCATCTTCCCCCTCGGGAAAGAAATAGCTTACTTCTGAATGGCTTTCCCTTTCCGATCAGCTGCTGGCTCGTCCTCTGAATTAAAGGAAGGCCCAGGCCTGTTCGTTGGCAGCACGAAAACAGCACACTTGTCAAATGGTGTGTGTCTGAGAGGAATTTCTCCAAGCCTGCCATCTGCATTGGCACGTGATCGCAGGAAGCTTGCAGACAGCCTGGCTTCGCCGTGTCTCAGCCAGAAAGTCCCTGGAGACGGGAGACCAGCTCTCTGTTTGCTCTCAAGTTTGGGCTGGTGTGCCTGAGACAAATTGGATGTGACACACAGATTGCGCATGTAGAACATTTCCAGACTGGGTGGAAAGCTTGACCTGACACATGGAAGGACCTTGAAGGGGCCATCAATCCTTAACTGGCATATTTAAAAGGAAGGAGAATATCCAAATCCTGGCCAGCAGGTCCCCAGGAGGTCAAGAAGGCGACGTGGTGGCCAGCTGTTCAACCAGCTGTTCGAGCTGAGCTTTAAATAGCAGTTTTTATCCGGGCATTGAGCCGAGGCTAGATATTCTGCCCGGTTCCCTCTCCCTCCCCCTACGAGGTCATATTCGGTCTGGAAGCAGCCCTTGCTTTGGAAATGTTTCTGGAGGTTTAAAAAAATATCAGGTTTGATGAAAGTTTCTTAGGAGGAAAGGAAATATTTTTAAATTTCTTGTGTTGGGTGGAAGCTTGTTAAAAAGAGATCCAATCTAGAAGTAAGAATGGAATGGAGTGGAATAGAATAGAATAGAATAGAATAGAATAGAATAGAATAGAATAGGAGGCGAGGTGGCGCAGTGGTTAGAGTGCAGTACTGTAGCTACTTCAGCTGACTGCTAGTTCAGCAGATCAGCGGATCAAATCTCACCGGCTCAAGGTTGACTCAGCCTTCCATCCTTCCAAAGTATGTAAAATGAGGACCCAGATTGCTGGGGGAAATATGCTATTTAATATACTGTCTTTGATGTAAGCCGCCCAGAGTCCTCGGAGAGTGGGCGGCATAGAAATATGACTAATAAAATAAATAGAATAGAATAGAATAGAATAGAATAGAATAGAATAGAATAGAA
>WNWU01000025.1:9477535-9515943 GCA_012654045.1 Ptyas mucosa
ATAGAATAGAATAGAATAGAATAGAATAGAATAGAATAGAATAGAATTCTTTATTGGCCAAGTGTGATTGGACACACAAGGAATTTGTCTTTGGTGCATATGCTCTCAATGTACATAAAAGAAAAGATACGTTCATCAAGAATCATAAGGTACAACACTTAATGATAGTCATAGGGTATGTAAGGAGAATGTTTATGACAGGGAGAACAATTAATCAGTGGAATAGCTTGACTTTCAGAGTTCTGGGTGCTCCATCGCTGGAGGTTTTCAAAAATAGATGACAACCCTTTGATTGGGATATGGTATAAAATCTCCTGCCATGATCAGGGGCAGTGGAAGACTTTCGAGATCTGCAGCAGCAGCCCAAAAAGCCAAGGCAATCCTAAATTGCATTAACAGAGGGATACAATCAAGATCAAGTGAGGTACTAATACCACTCTACAAAGCCTTAGTAAGATCACACCTAGAGTACTGCATCCAGTTTTGGTCACCACACTATAAAAAAGATGTTGAGACTCTAGAAAAAGTGCAGAGGAGAGCAACCAAGATAATTAGGGGACTGGAGGCTAAAACATACGATGAACGGTTGCAGGAACTGGGCATGGCTAGTCTAGTGAAGAGAAGGACCAGGGGATACAGGATAGCAGTCTCCCAATACTTGAGGGGCTGCCACAGAGAGGAGGGGTCAAGCTCTTTTCCAAGGCACTCGAAGGCCAGACAAGGAATAATGGATGGAAACAGAACAAGGAGAGATTCAACCTAGAAATAAGGAGGAACTTTCTGACAGTGAGAACAATCAACTGATGGAACAGAAGTTGCCTTCGGAAGTTGTGGGAGCTTCATCCCTGGAAACTTTCAAGAAAAGACTGGACTGCCATCTGTCAAAAATGGTGTAGAGTCTCCTGCTTGGGTGGGGGTTGGACTAGATGACCTCCAAGGCCCCTCCCAACTCTGACAATCTGTAAATCTGCAAATCCCTAACTATTTCTTCCTAAATATTTAAAAAATTGTTAACTTCCTGCAGGGACGGGGAGGGCTCCTCTTCAATTGCAGATTTAATCCGTTTCCTGTTCTCTTTTTTTAAAAAAAATATGACATTCCACTCAACACAATAGTTGAGTAACGGAGAATGGCTTAAATTACCTGGTTTTTCAGCGCTATTGATTGATGGTTCTTGAAAAATCCAATACACCTTTTAGCTCAACAATAGATTCCCCAGAGAGCAGGCTAATCTTGGTGAAATGTGACAGAATTTGGAAATAAGAGCACACAGGCGAGCTCATCATAAAGTCAGCAACGTATACACACTCGCTTCAATGTAGCATGTGGATTTCACAGGTTATAGCAGGCGGCTCTTAGCTGACCTTCAAATAGCTTAGTAGGGTTAGATTTATGACTTAGATAGGAACTGTCCAGAATTTCCAGGGATAGCTAAACTGGAAAGTTAAACAAAGTCCCAGAAGAAGAACATTGCAAGCCATTTCCAATTTGTTACCAAGAAAATCACGTGGACCTCAAGCTATGCAGAACGTAGACCCGTGTTTCTCAATGTTGGCAACGCTAAAGACATGTGGACTTCAACTCCCAGAATTCCCCCAGCCAGCCTGGGGAAGAAAACTTGGAGCTCCAGTCAGCCGTGGTGGCGCAGTGTAACTGCAGGCTATTTCTGCTGACTGCCGGCTGACTTCAATTTGACAGTTTGAATCTCACCAGCTCAAGGTTGACTCAGCCTTCCATCTTTCTGAGGTGGGTCAAATGAGGACCCAGATTGTTGGGGGGCAATAAGCTGACTCTGTAAACCACTTAGAGAGGGCTGTAAAAGCACTGTGAAGTGGTATATAAATCTGCTATTCCTTCCTTTCCTTTCTCTCCCTCCCTTTTCTCTTTCCTTCCTTCCTTCCTTCCTTCCTTCCTTCCTTCCTTCCTTCCTTCCTTTCCTTCCTTCCTTCCTTTCATGGTGGCCAGTGGTTAGAATGTAGTATTGCAAGCTAACTCTGCTGACTGCCAGCAGTTTGATCCTGACTGGCTCAAGGCTGACTCAGCCTTCCATCCTTCTGAGATGGGTCAAAATCACGTGGACCTCAAGCTAAGCAGAACGTAGACCCGTGTTTCTCAATGTTGGCAACTCTAAAGACATGTGGACTTCAACTCCCAGAATTCCCCCAGCCAGCCTGGGGAAGAAAACTTGGGGTAGCTCACAACAGCAACAGAACCCCCCAAAAAACCATTAAAAGCAAAAAGCAAGAATCTGGCATGTCAGCCATTATTTTCCAATCCAGCTAACATCACCATCTTTAGTCTTTAAGTAGGTGCTGGGGGGGGTGGGGGAGAGGGACAGAATGCAGAGCAGGCTGGAAGGAATCAAAACAACCTTATGCCATCATTTGAACATACAGTAATCCACTGTGGATTACAACATTTCTCAGCCTCTGCAATTTTAAGGTACCAATAGCCATAGCACTTAGACTTATCTACCGCTTTACAGTGCTTTACAGCCCTCTCTAAGCGGTTACAGAGTCAGCCTCTTGCCCCCAACAATCTGCGTCCACATTTGACCCACCTCGGAAGGAGGGAAGGCTGAGTCAGCCTTGAGCCAGTCAGGATCGAACTGCTGGCAGTCGGCAGAGTTAGTCTGCAATACTGCATTCTAACCACTGTGCACCATGGATGGATGGATGGATGGAAGGAAGGAAGGAAGGAAGGAAGGAAGGAGAAAAGTGTGGGAGAGAAAGGAAAGGAAGGAATAGTAGACTTATATACTGCTTCACAGTGCTTTTACAGCCCTCTCTAAGCGGTTTACAGAGTCAGCGCATAAAGTAAGGCTGTACAGGGAGACAAGTGTTGTGGCCCCTCAGCGGCCTGTGCAGTTAGTAGCTGACTAACTACTTTGGGGTCCGTAACTGGGGCAGAACAACAACATACTGTGGTAGGATATGCAAATCAAGGCTGGGAGAATGCACATCAAATCCAGGCAGCCCACTGTTTCATTTTGTCCTTTCTGATTTGCGGCTCAAAACTTGGGTGAATTCTGTGTGTAAATCAAAGTAATCTAATGGTTTGTTTTCCTATTTATTGAAGAACCTCCGGTGGTTGTTGTTTTTTTCCCCCGCACCTTACTCGGCTTAAAACACAAAGCAAACTCTTTAGGTCAGCGATGGCGAAGCTTTTCAGCCCCGAGTGCCCAAATTGGAATGCACGTGTATATGTGTACATGTGCGTGCGCCTGAGCACCGGAAATCCAAAGACTAGCTGGCTGGTGTGCACATGCCTGTTTTTTTGGCCTTTTTTCGGGCCGTTTTCAGGCCACTTTTTGGGCCGTTTTTGGCCCCCCAAAATAGCCTGAAAAACAGCCTGAAAATGGCGTGAAAAATGGCTTGTTTTTTGGCCGTTTTCCGGCACTCTGGCACCTGCAAAGACCAGCTGGCCGGCGCACATGTGCACATCTCGAAACCAGAACAGCAGCTGGTGACGGCGCATGTGCTCACAGAGAGGGCTCTGCGTGCCACCTCTGGCACGTGTGCCATAGGTTTGCCATCACGGCTTTAGCACGGTGAGGGACTCCAGCTGAACTCCCATCCGCGAAGAGTTCATGAATTAACTAAGCAGGGATCAATAATTCAGGAACAGTCCTTATCACCCCACGATGACAAGACTTGTAGCCAAATCCTGCTCTTTTTGCTCTGCATTTTTGCTCTGCTGGTTCCAGGGATGGCTGCTTTCTCGTTCATTCAGCCGGTGCCGCTTTTGGTTCATTACAGATTTTTTTAAAAGGTAGCAATTTCGTGAGTTGGAGAATTGGCTATGACCCCTTCATGTCGTGCTCTTAGCATTAATATGGAAATGCGTTTGTTGTTGCTGTTGTTTTTGGCAATTTCCCAGGGAAGGATTCTTCTGAGAAGGGCTGAGTTCAGGATATTAGTCAGTGGTGGGTTTCAAAATGTTTTACTACCGGTTCTGTGGGTGTGGCTCGGTGGGCGTGGCAGGGGAAGATATCATAAAATCTCCATTCCCATCCCACTCCAAAGGAAGGATACTGCAAAATCCCCATTTCTTCCCGATCAGCTGGGACTCAGGAGGCAGAGAATAGATGGGGGTGGGGCCAGTCAGAATTTTTTTTTAATTTTTAAAAATTTATATGCTGCCCTTCTCCGGAGACTCAGGGCGGCTTACAATGTGTTAAGCAATAGCCTTCCTACTTTTGTATATTTATACAAAGTCACCTTATTGCCCCCACAATCTGGGTCCTCATTTTACCCACCTTAGAAAGGATGGAAGGCTGAGTCAACCTTGAGCCTGGTGAGATTAGAACTCGCAGTAATTGCAGGCAGCTGGATGTTAAATGCTGCCTTAGGAGGAGGCATTAGCCTCCTACGCCACTCAGGCTCCTAGATAGAATTTTTACTATTGGTTCTCCAAACTACACAAAATTTCCACTACCAGTTCTCCAGAACTGGTCAGAACCTGCTGAAACCCACCTCTGATACTAGTAGTGTAATGGATTGTGAAATTAAAGGAGAAAGAGGGGAGGGGAGTCTTGGCAAGACAACTGGGGTTTCCCATTCCAGAGAGGGGCCCAAAAGAAGAGACTGGACAATCCTGAACTGCATGGAGAAGGGAGAAAAAGGTTCAGGGTAGCCACACCCTATACCCATGATGGCGAACCTATGGTACGCATGCCAGAAGTGACACACAGAGCCATCTCTCCAGTCATGTGAGCTGTCGCCCATTGCTCTTCTGGGTTCTGGCGTGCTGGCCAGCTGGCCTTCACGTGAGCAGGAGCACCGGAAACTGGAATAGCAGCCGCCCAGTGTGCAGGTACACGCCGGGTGGCTGCTCTTCCCATTTCCGGCATGCACATGAGCACCCTCCACTTGGTCTTACGGTTTCTGATGCACATGCGCATGCGAAGACCGGCTGGATAGTGTGCATGCACATGCCAGAAACTGGAAGATCATCTTCCTGGCATGCGCATTCGCACTGGACGACTGCTCTTCTGGTTTCCGGCATGCATGCATGCACGCTCCCATTTCGGCATGCAGTGCCGAACCAACACTGCCCTACAACTTCCCAGGGTACATCTGTTATTAGATTAGAAGGTTATAGCTTTAGTCTGGCAAGATTCTGTCTATTAAAGGTTTAAAGGTAAAGGTTTCTCGTGTCTAGTCCGACTCTACGGGGCAGTGCTCATCTCCATTTCCTAGCCGAAGGAGCCAGCATTGTCCGAAGACGCTTCCGTGGTCACGTGACCAGCATGATTATACACCAAAGTACACAGAAGACTGTTCCTTCCCACCAAAGCTGTACCTGTTTATCTACTCGCATTTGCGGGCTTTCGAACCGCTAGGATGGCAGAAGAAGTTCAAGGTAGCCTCATCTTACGATCTCCCAGGCAGGGTATATCTATTAGGTTAGAAGGTGATAGCTTTAGTTTGGCAAGATTCTGTCTGTTGGGTGTAAAGTAAACCAATAAAAATATTGGACTTCACTGGATTCTACGGTGTCGGTCTTTGGCCTTGGGTCTGATATCTAATGCTTCTCTGTGTTGTGTTCCAGAGTGATCTTGGAAAATGTCGAACCTTGGCAACAGCGATACCAAGCCCCCTTGTCTACCCCGGAATGGACTTGTTAAACTCCCCACCCAGGCCAATGGACTCGGCTCCGCGAGCATCACCAAAGGGACCCCAGCAATGAAAAACCGCTTGTGCCAGTCTTCCGTGCCTGCAATCCTCAGCCCAGCCTTAATGAATCACAGTGACCTGTCCATGCCTGGTCTCACTTCACCATTGTCTTTGGCGGCTCTGGCAGGAGGGCCTTCAGGAGCCACTGTGGTGGGACTTCCCGCCAACGAGATTTCTCCAGCCAATGGGGACATCCCATCCCTGGAAGACCTCTCTGGCTCCCCCACCAAAAGACATCTGGCCGTGGATGAAAAGATCCTGAACCGTTTATTTATGTACTTTTCGGCCTGTGAGAAATGTGTCCTGGCGCAGGTGTGCAAAGCGTGGAGGAGGGTCTTGTATCAACCCAAATTTTGGGTGGGTCTCACGCCGGTGCTGGACACCAAAGAGCTCTACAACGTCCTGCCCAATGGAGATAAGGAGTTTGTCAACCTTCAAGGTTTCGCCATCCGGGGGTTTGACGGTTTCTGCCTCGTGGGGGTTTCCGACTTGGACATCTGTGAGTTCATCGATAATTACGCCCTCTCCAAAAAAGGGGTGAAATCT
The DNA here is from genome assembly GCA_012654045.1 of Ptyas mucosa. NCBI lineage: Eukaryota > Metazoa > Chordata > Lepidosauria > Squamata > Colubridae > Ptyas > Ptyas mucosa. The sequence continues at coordinate 9,483,760 of WNWU01000025.1, forward strand.
ATGAGCCTTAAGAGATCGACCATCACGGATGCAGGGCTTGAGGTAGGTCTTCGGCTTCCAGGGTGGCGGCCCTGCCTCTGTTGCAGAGTTCAGCCTGGGCTCTCTAGACTGGAGGTCGCTCCTCAACAGTTGTTGCCATTTTGTCCTTTTTTAAAAAAAAGAAATGAGACTAATGGAGAAAGTTATGGAATAGATGACTATGATCAAAAAAATCAAGTTGGCATCCAGGAGAACCTGATGAAAGTTCTGCCTCGTTTTTATGTGGCCTACATGCAGGGGTGAAATGCTACTGGTTCACACCGGTTCGGGAAAACCGGTAGTTAAAAAAAGCTACCGGTTCATCTGAACCGGTATTTCGGACGATCAGCTGTGCCGCGTGATTTATATTCCCTAGAAAGCAGGAAATCCTGCTCTCTAGCGAATCTAAATCACGCGGCACAGCTGTTCCACTTACAAAAGCCTCCTTTTTCCACGCGCAGCGTGCGTTTGGGATACACTGCGCATGCGTGCATAGCGTGCGTTTGGCATGCAGTGTGCATGCACGTGCGCAGCATGCGTTTGGCATGCACTGCGCATGCGCAGGCAGCAAACTGGTGGCAAACCACGGAGGATTTCACCATTGCTTACATGCAACATGTGTTGGGACTGCTGAAGGTCTTTCTGCACCAATCCCACCCAGCCCAGCCCACTTTAAAAAGAATCAGATAGGTTTATAGCCCTCTCCACTTTGGAGAAAGGGTCTCTTGGTGACCAATGTCACTGTAATAGATGTGTAAGGAAAGCTTTTACGTCTCCGGGTGTCTTTGCATAAATCAGATTCACCTGTGGGCTTCCACTAGAAGCCACAGTGGAGCACCGGTGTCTTCTCACTACCACAAATGCTCATGTGAATAGCTCCCGAAATAGGGGACATTTAACAGCCTTTAATTCAGAGGCTCCAGATGGAATATGCACATTAGATGAAATCTATGGAGATTCTCAGACATCCAGGTCACGGTTGTCCCAAAGTTGTTTTTTTTTTCAGGAGGCAACTGGACTTTCTGGTATTTTCTTCGAAGAAGTTGTTTTGCTTCTCATCCAAGAAGCTTTTTCAGCTGAACAGAGCAAAACAACATCTTCGAAGAAAAACCAGAAAGTCCAGTTGCCTCTTGAAAAAGCACCTTTGGGATTATATGAAGTCTGTGCCGTATTGTTACTGGAAATCGGCTCAATGTGTTGCATGGACCATCCCCTCTGCTTTGTCAACCGTGGGTTAGTCTCAAGTGGGAACCTAGCCACTATAGCAGTGATGGCTAACCTTTTTGCCATCGTGTGCCAGAAGCGGGGGGGGTGTTTGCATGCGTGCATGCCCACACCCATAATTCTATGTATCCTGCCCCCACGCATGCGCGCACGACCCTCCCCCCGCTCCTGGCATGTGATGGCATGGTAGGCCCATGTTTTGCTCTCCCCAATTTCCAGAGCCTTTCTAGGAGCCTGGGGAGGGCGAAAACGTCCTTCTCCACACACACACACCGGAGGCACTCCAGAGGCCAAAAATGGCCTGTTTGCCAACTTCCGGTGGGACCGGAAGGCTCATTTTTTGCTCTCCCCAGCCTCCAGAGCCTTTCTAGGAGTTTGGGGAGGGCGAAAACGGCCTTCCCCACCCCTTGGAGGCCCTCCAGAGGCCGAAAAAAGCCCGCTTGCCAACTTCTGGTCTCCCCAGACTCCTAGAAAGGCTCTGGAGAGAGAGAAACGGGCCTTCCCCATCACCCCGAGGCCCTTCGGAGGCAGGAAACAGTCTGTTTCCCTACTTCTGGTGGGTCCAGAAGGCCCGAAAATCAGCTGGCTGGCACACGCATGCACACCAGAGCTGAGCTCACATGCCCACCGATATGGCTACACGTGCCACCTGTGACACGCGTGCCATAGGTTCGCCATCACAGCACTATAGGTTATTCAGCCAACCACAGTTAAGGTCAACCATGGCTTAGCATGATGTGGGAACTCAGCCAATAAGTCTCACTTCCAATGGCATCTCACCCATGCAAGATTTTGCAACTTGACTCCACATGCTTTCATCCCAAAGGAAGCCCTGCTTTGTTGTACAAAATACCAGATGAATTAGATCCGACTCTGGTTCTTTTTCTGAGGGGTATCCAGCCCTGGTGGATAGGTGGCCTTGTTCCCAAGAAGCCACCATTTCCCATCAGCGCAACCCAGGGGTGTCTCCAAATGCTGCCTAAACCCCATTGGAACAGATGCTTTTCTGAGATATTTTAGCAGATGGGCCAAATTGCTATTAGCGAGCAATTATGATTACAGTAATTGGAAAAGTTGTCTTTGATCGTTTCCCGTGTCCTGATATAGTAACGGAACTAAAATAGAGTAACAGGGACTTTAAAAAAAAGAATCTTAATCTTAAATCATCATATTGCAGATTACTTCGTTCCCAACTGATTAATCAAGCAAATGGCTCTCGATGAATTTACCAATTAAAAGTGTTGATTTTTATACTGGTTGAGACTAAAATAGTATTGTCTGCTTGATTGAAACATGATTTTGGCTGTATCTGAGAGGAAAGCATGGAAGATTAAACCAGAGGCATTTGGTCTACCAAGCATTTGCAATGATTTCACTTGCGCAAGAGATGAAAATGACTGATTTGGTATTAGCAGCATCGAAGAGACATAATTTCGGGGTGAAATCCAGCAGGTTCTGACAGGTTCTGGAGAACCGGTAGCAGAAATTTTGAGCAGTTTGGAGAACCGGTAGCAGAAATTTTGAGCAGATCGGAGAACCGGTAGTGGAAATTTTCAGTAGTTTGGAGAAGCGGCAAATACCACCTCTGGCTAAACCCAGAGTGGGGAAGGAATGGTGAGTTTGCAATATCCTTCCCCTGGAGTGGGGTCAGAATGGAGATTTTGCAGTATCGTTCCCCTGCCATGCCCACCAAGCCACACCCCACCAAGCCACACCACGCCCACTAAGCCACGCCTACAGAACCGGTAGTAAAAATATTTGGATTTCACCACTGCATAATTTGTATCATTGGCATGATGAAGCACAAAACACATTACGGCTTCTTGTGTCTTTCCTCTGAAACAAAACTAGATGCAAGAGATGACCAGGATGAGCATGAGGAAGGGGACAAACACGTCATCAGTCTCGAGTCCCTTCGATCCCACAAGAGATCTAAGTCCAGCCCACCTTGAATTCCTTTGACTCTTATCGACCGCCAATTTCCTTTGGCTGTTAGTAGTTCAGATTCTTGTAGAGAGCTTAGCACTTGCAATAAATCTTTATATCCATTTGAACTCCCTGGATTTCCAGATTTCCCTGGCGCTATAGTAGTTTAAACCAGGGATATGAACTTTCCCCGACTATGAAGGAACATCAGGAAGACAGGAAGATGCCTCAAATTGAAGCATATGTTATTTAATCTAGGACCGGGAAAATTGTGGTCCTCCAGACGTTGCTGAGATACATCCCCCCCCAGCATCATTCGCTATTGGCCATGTTGAGTGGGGCTACTGGGAGTTGAAGTTTAGCAATATCCAGAGGGGCACAAGACCCTCACCAGTGATGGGATTCTACCGGTTTAGACCAGTTCAGGCGAACCATTAGCTCCAACTTTCAGCCGTGAGCGAACCGGTTCTCTCTGCCCCGCCCCCCGGCGTTATACTCACCTATATTTCCATTTCTGAAACCCAGCTGATCGGCGCGGTAGAGTGGATTGCTGCTTCTCAGCTGCTTTTCTTGCCGGCAGCAATGCGGGAGGTGAGTTTTCACCAAACTGCGCACGCGCGCGCAACAAACCAGTTGTTAATCCGGTAGGATCCCACTCCTGACCCTCGCCCACTTTTTGATTTAGCCAATATTGAGAGCATTCCAGTCAGTGGTGGGTTTCAAAATATTTTACTACCGGTTCTGTGGGCGTGGCTTGGTGGGTGTCGCAAGGGAAGGATACTGAAAAATCTCCATTCCCACCCCACTCCACTCCAGGGGAAGGATACTGTAAAATCTCCCAAATCCAGGGGAAGGATACTGTAAAATCTCCATTCCCTCCCCAATCCAGGGGAAGGATACTGTAAAATCTCCATTCCCACCCCAATCCAGGGGAAGGTTACTGCAAAATCCCCACTTCCTCCTGATCAGTTGGGACTTGGGAGGCAGAGAATAGATGGGGGTGGGGCCAGTCAGAATTTTTACTACCGGTTCTCTGAACTACTCAAAATTTCCGCTACCGGTTCTCCAGAACCAGTCAGAACCTGCTGAAACCCACCTCTGATCGCAGTGGAAATCAATTGAGAATTCTGCGGCGCAAAGCTCGTGAAAGAAAGCTTGCAGAAGTTGTAAAAATGCCATGTTTCTGCTTTGGATATCCGCAATATGTTTCACTCCACCTTATGGGACTCTATATGAAGATCAGCAGGCGTTTTTTACACAAGAGGCTAAACTTGATTAATATTAACCTTGATTAATTTTGGGGAGGCTTAACTTGCAGGCATTTGTACAAATCTGTACTCTTGGGTACGATATATTGTGGAAACCGAAAAGCTGGGTTAATTCAGTAGCCAAGTTGAGCTTGTTCTGTGAATTCAGCCCTTGGGTGAATTCCTGCAGTGGTTGACTGCAGTGATTCTCTTAACAATTATGATAAATACATGATCATAACATCAGATCCAGTCACATGACGGCCACATTGCTTAATGACTGCATCACTTAGAACTGAAATCCCAGTCCCAATTGTGGCGGTACATCGAGGAATACCTCTACAGTAAACATGTGAAGTGTGTTGGGTAAAGGCAGTTGGGCTTATTTGACTCTCCCTGGTTCAGAGTAAGAGCCTTTAACAGGTTAACAGAGTTGGACGGGACCTTTTAGGTCATCTAGTCCAACCCCCCACCCAAGCAGGAGACCCTACACCATTTCTGACAAATGGCAATCCGGTCTTTTCTTGAAAGCTTCCAGTGATGAAACTCCCGCAACTTCTGAAGGCAACTTCTGTTCCATGGGTTGATTGCTCTCCCTGTCAGAAAATTCCTCCTTATTTCTGAGGGTAGGACAAGAAGCAATGGGTGGAAACTAATCAAGGAGGGAAGCAACCTAAGTTGCTTCTCTAAAGAGAAATTTCCTGACAGTTAGAACAATTAATCAGTGGAACAACTTATTTATTTATTGGATTTATATGCCGCCCTTCTCCCGAAGGACTCAGGGCGAAGGACTTCCAGAAGTTGTGAATGCTCCAGCACTGGAAGTTTTAAAGATGATGTTGGATAACCATTTGTCTGAGTTTCTTGCCTAAGCAGGGGGTTGGACTAGAAGACCTCCAAGGTCCCTTCCAACTCTACTCTTCTCTTCTATCTTCACTCTACTCTACTCTACTCTACTCTACTCTACTCTACTCTACTCTACTCTACTCTACTCTACTCTACATTGAATCTCTCCTTGGTCAGTTTCCATCCATTATTCCTTGTCTGGTCTTCAGGTGCTTTGGAAAATAGCTTGACCCCCTCCTCTCTGTGGCAGCCCCTCAAATATTGGAAGACTGCTATCATGTCTCCCCTGGTCCTTCTCTTCTCTTCACTAGACTAGCCATGCCCAGTTCCTGTAAGCGTTCTTCATATGTTTTAGCCTCCAGTCCCCTCATCGTTGCTCTTCTCTGCACTCTTTCTAGAGTCCCAACATCTTTTTTATAGTCTGGTGACCAAAACTGGATGCAGTACTCTAGGTGTGGTCTTACTAAGGCTTTTATAGAGTGGTATTAGTACCTCCCTTGATCTTGATCATATCCCTCTGTTAATGCAACTTTCAGGTCATGCTGGAACAGATGCAGGGGCTTATGCACCTGGAGCTGTCTGGATGCAACGATTTCACCGAGGCCGGTCTCTGGTCGAGTCTGAATGCCCGCATCTGCTCCCTGAGTGTCAGCGACTGCATTAACGTGGCCGACGATGCCATTGCGGCCATCTCACAGCTGCTGCCCAACTTGACTGAGCTCAATCTTCAAGCCTATCACGTGACGGATACAGCGCTGGCTTACTTCACTGCCAAGCAAGGTTACACCACCCACACTCTCCGCCTGAACTCCTGCTGGGAAATCACGAACCACGGCGTGGTGAACATGGTGCACAGCCTCCCCAACCTGAGCGTGCTCAGCCTCTCCGGCTGCTCGAAGGTGACGGACGACGGCGTGGAGTTGGTAGCAGAGAACCTCCGCAAGCTTCGGAGCTTGGACCTGTCGTGGTGCCCTCGGATCACAGATATGGCCCTTGAGTACATCGCTTGCGACCTCCACAAGTTGGAAGAGCTGGTGCTGGATAGGTAAGGTGGACCCTGAACTTCTCCGATTCCTTTTGCAGGTGACAAGATCGGGGCCTGATCCCAGGGAATTAGGTACACCAGGGAATTAGGTACACCAGATAAGACATCCCAGGGAATTAGGTACACCAGGGAATAGAAATTTTGGGTCGTCCCTTTGATGGTCTTCAACTGACTGAGCCAAAAAAAAGAGCCACAGAACAGAACCTACAAAGGACATCATCATCCAAAGTGGCAAAGGGACACTGCGCCATGGTGGCGCGGTGGTTAGAATGTAGTACTGCAGGCTATGTCTGCTGCCTGCCGGCTGCCTGCAATTTGGCAGTTCAAATCTCACCAGGCTCAAGGTGGACTCATCCTTCCATCCTTCCGAGGTGAGTAAAATGGAGACCCAGATGGTTGGGGGCAAGAAGCGGACTCTGTGAACCGCTTAGAGAGGGCTGCAAAGCACCGTGAAGCGGTATATAAGTCTGAGTGCTATTGCTAGTGCTATACAGGGTAGAGAGTGGGACAGACAAGGATGAGGTAAGGCAATGGAAGAACCCATCAGATGGTCCCACGTTAAAGAAACCAAGATCTAATTTGGTCCAAGATAGCTTCCAATATTCTATCACAGTGATGGCGAACCTTTCTGGCATCAAGTGCCCAAACCAGAACACATGCGCTAGAGCACCGGAAACCCAAAGACCAAGTGGCCGGTGCACATGTGCGCACCGGCCAGCTTCTCTTCGTACATGCCGGAGCACCGAAAACCTGAAGACCACATGGCCAGCGTGCACATGCGCCCTGGCCAGCAGGTCTTCGGGTGTCTGGCGCTCCGGCATGCATGACGACCAACTGGCCGGTGCACATGCGCATGCCGGAAACCAAAAGAGCAGCTGGCGATGGCGCGCATGCCCACAGAGAAGGCTCTGTGTGCCTCCTCTGGCACGCGTGCCATAGGTTTGCCATCACGGTTCTATCAGGTTCTTCAGACTCTCAAAGGACCCCCAAGGAGATGTTGCCCCTCGAGAACATTTTCCCAAAGACCTATGACTCAAGGTCACATTGAAAGAGGGCCACGTTCGTTGTAACACATCCAATAAAGTTCTGTTATGGTGCTCTCATCCTCTCCACATCTGATCCATCCATTCCTTTTTCCCCCCCAAATCCCTATTGGTAGCTCACTTATTAGTTATAAGACCAACCTTCAAGAGATACTGCAGTGCAGTGGTTGGTTCCTCCCGGTTCGGCCCGGTTCGGCTGTGCCGGTAGCACTGACGATATGATGTCACCGAATTGGTTCTCTTTTTCCGGGAGCTGGGCCCTCCCGCCCACCCCCACGTTATTCCTACCTTTTATTTCTTCTTTTTTAGCCCAGCTGATAGGTGCGGCAGAGTGGATTGCCGCACTTCAGCTGGGCAGATTCCCAATGCACTTGCGAAGCGCATGCATGAAGAGAACCGGTAGAAAAGCCGGTTAGAACCCACCACTGCTGCAGTGGGTTTCACTTTGGAATGGATCTTTTCCTAGAAGCGGGATGGAGACCGGGTGGGGAGGGCGCACTGCTTCCCTGCCCAGTTTCTCAATCATCAAGAGGTCTCCATATATGGTAGAAGGCAAGTTCTACCATCTAAAAATGTTCTCCTCTTCTTCTCCAGCTGAGTATCACCCATCCTCTAACGATCTGATCCTGCCCCTGAGTTGTGTACTGGGCGCTCGGAGTTGTCCTAGCTCACACGTAAGGGATATTGGGAAAGCCCAAGTAACATCTGGGATGACTCTCACCTTGGTCACCATTTCTTTACCCTCCTACCATCGGGAAGGAAATATAGAAGCACAGCCAGCCGCACAAAGGCTGAAGAACAGTTTTTATCCATGGGCTGTCAGACTCCTGAATGAGAAATGACATCATAACTACGTAGTATGATGGACTTGCAGGGCCGGCGCAACGTGTAACATGTTCACACTGGTGCAATAGGACTGGGAGTTTTGTTAATATGATTTATTGAGTTAGGGATTTTCTGTCTTCACTGTGAGTTGTATTGTGTTGGGAGGGTGTGTGTGCACTGAGGGAGCTCCACCCATCTCATTGTACCTACGTTGTGCACTGACAATAAAGATTTGAAATTGAAATTTCATCACCGGTTGTGCCATCATCTACCCGACTCCAGACATTGAGTTTTTGCAAGGTAAGGCAACTTTCCAGGGGCCTTCAAAACCCTGAGCAGTTTTTAACAGATTCCATTGGTTCTTATTTGACGATGACGATGATCGCAATAATCGTGACGGTCACGATTATTGCGACGATCACGCTTTGGAGAACTGAGGGAGGTTTAAAGGCACAAAGGCCCCTTAAGAATGGTATAATTTTACATATAGTAACAGCAGCACGAATTGCTTATGTCCAATGTTGGAAACTTGAAAATATACCAGCCAACGAGAGGATTAGTCATAAGATATTAGAATGTGCCGAGATGTTTAAGCTCGCATTAGAAATAAACGGCAAGGAAGAAATGGAATTTTACGAGGTTTGGGATCAGTGGTATAAGTGGTTAGAACAGAGAAACAAAAATGTATAGAAATAAATGTAGATAACTGTAAGAGACTCATGACAAAGTACTGTTAAAAAATGCTTATTGTTATGTAAATTGGAAAAATGGAAAATAAAAATTAAAAAAAAGACAAAGAAAGCTCAAAATACTTTAAGGTATGGAATTGGTATAATTGGGTCAAGCAAAACAAATGTGGATAAGGTAATACTTAAAATAATACCAATAAGTATTGAAATTTAACTTATTCCTATCTTCTTCTTTCTTTCTCCCCCCCCCCTTTTTTTATGTATTTAGAGGCTTAAAATAACAAATGACCAGTTACAATATATCTATATGCTTGATATACTCAAATACCAACAAAGACTTAACCACCAGAAGGATGATTGTGCGATTAATTTTGTATACGTATAACCTATAGATAAGGTATATAGAGAGAAATGTTAATGAATAGAAATGAAATAAGTAATTATATACGATGCTTAATATATTTGTATATTTTATTTTTATTTTAATTGTTTTTAATCTTTGTAAATTTAATAAAGTTTGTTAAAAAAAAAAAGTAAAATAAAAGAGAGAATTGCAGGAGCTTAAGATACTTATGGAATTCCTTCATCCTCCAAAGCCTCCCCCCAAAACTGGCCCTTGTCCCACCCACATTTTTGAGTCAGATCCCCAACATGCGGCCAAAGTCCAGTGTGATTCTTGACCTGACGAAACCGGCACGCTTATGCTTTAGGTCACAGTTTCCTTGCTCCTCTATGGAGACAACCCCATTATCCTCCTGCTTTTAACTTTACGGTGGTCCTTCTTCATTTCTCTGGCAGGTGTGTACGGATAACAGACACTGGGCTCAGTTACTTGTCCACCATGTCCTCGCTTAGGAACTTATATCTCCGCTGGTGCTGCCAGGTAGGTCAAAGGGGAGCTGGGGTTCTTCTCCTTGTGAGCCTCACCCAGGACAAGGCTTGCAATTTTGTAAGGGAGCATTACAAAACTCTGCATTGGCGACAGGAAGGGCATCTGGCCAGCAATCACTCAGCTCCATTCAGTTGCCCAGATTTCACCCTGCAAGGGATGATGGGGGTCGTTAAAAGAAGATGATGATTAGAGGACAAAGTTTGATTTTGTATCTGGAAGTATCTGGAAGCTATCGGCTGGTTCAAAATGTGGCAGCCCGCAGGGTGTTGTGCAAGTCTAGATTTGCACACGTGTCACCTCACTTGAAGGAGCTGCATTGTTTGCCAATTTGCTCCCTGGTGCAATTCAAGGGGATGGTTGTCACCTTGAAAGGCCAACAAGACCTGAGAACAAATTGTTTGAAGGACCGTCTTTTCCCAGGCACATCTACGAAACCCACCGGAGCAGGTGAGGAGGGAGATGTTCTAAATTCCCTTTCTTAAGGAGGTCCATCTAGTGGGACCAAGAAGAAGGGTCTTTTCCATGGTAGCTCCCTCCCTGTGGAACATCATCCCCATGGAGATAAAATTGCTCCTTCTCTTGATAGTCTTCTGAAGGGCCTTAAAAGATATGGGACCACCGATGATATGGAGCCCATCAAGTGGTCCATTTGATTGTAGTGGCCACTGGGCTGAGGGAAAATTGTGTTTTGTTTGGGTTCTTTTATTTTTATAAGCTGCCTGGAGTCACTACGAGTGAGTTGGGCGGCCGTATAGAGGTCATGATGCAGTGGCTCAGGGGCGAAGACGCTGAGCTTATTGATCGAAAGGTTGGCAGTTCAGCGGTTCGAATCCCTAATGTAGGAGGGCGAGTTCCCGTTACTTGTCCCAGCTTCTGCCAACCTAGCAATTCGAAAGCACGTAAAAAAAAAATGCAAGTAGAAAAATAGGGACCACCTTTGGTGGGAAGGGAACAGCGTTCCGTGAGCCTTTGGCATTGAGTCATGCTGGCCACATGACCAGGGAGACGTCTTCGGACAGCGTTGGCTCTTCGGCTTTGAAATGGAGATGAGCACCGCCCCCTAGAGTCAGGAACGACTAGCACTTATGTGCGAGGGGAACCTTTACCTTTACCTATAGAGGTAGTCTTCGACTTACAACAGTTTGCTTAGTGATCATTTGAAAGTACAATGGCACTGAAAAAGTGAATTATGGCCATTTTTCACATTTACAATCAGAGGTCGGCTTCACATAATTTAACAACCGGTTTGCCCCAGCACCGAAAATGTGATCTTGCACGCATGCGCACAGCTTTAAAAATGCAGCTAAACAGGACGGCATAGTGTAGGGGCGGGTGAGTGGGCTCAGTGATGACATTCAGTTCTGTGGGCGTGGCTTGGTGGGCATGGCTTGGTGGGCATGGCAGGGGAAGGATATTGCAAAATCCCCATTCCCACCCCACTCCTCAGGGAAGGATATTGCAAAATCCCCATTTCCACTCCACTCCTGGGGGAAGAATATTGCAAAATCCCCATTCCCACCCCACTCCTGGGGGAAGGATATTGCAAAATCCCCATTTCCATTCCACTCCTGGGGGAAGGATATTGCAAAATCCCCATTCCCTCCCCACTCCTGGGGGAAGGATATTGCAAAATCCCCATTCCCACCCCACTCCTGGGGGAAGGATATTGCAAAATCCCCATTTCCATCCCACTCCTGGGGGAAGGATATTGCAAAATCCCCATTTCCACTGCACTCCTGGGGGAAGGATATTGCAAAATCTCCATTCCCACCCCACTCTGGGGTCAGCCAGAGGTGCTATTTGCCAGTTCTCTGAGCTATTCAAAATTTCCGCTACTGGTTCTCTAGAACCTGCTGAATTTCACCCCTGGGTAGCACCCGGAGGTCACAACTACCAGTTCACCCAAACTGGTACAAACCGACTGAATCCTACCCGTGGTTACAATGCTTGCAGCATCCCCGTGGTCACATGATCAAAATTCTGACACTTGACAACTGACTCATATTAATGACGGCAGCAGTGTCTCAGGGTCACACGATCCCCTTTTGCGACCAAGAGGCAAAAATCAATGGGCAAGCCAAATTCACTTAAGGATCGTGTTACTAACTTAACAGTTGCAGTGATTCACTTAATAGCTGTGGCTAGAAAGGTTGTAAAATAGGGCAAAACTCACTTAACGACTTCCTCAGGCAGCAAACTGAAATTTTGGGCTCAGCGGTGGTCGTTGAGTCGAGGACTACCTGTAGATATCGATTCCCCCCCCCCCCCGAGAAGTAAGAAAATAAATGTGCTTGGTGTCTCACAATCCCATCTTCTCCTTCCTTTGTAGGTCCAAGATTTTGGCTTGAAACATCTGCTGGGAATGAGAAGCTTACGCCTCTTGTCACTTGCCGGTGAGTGTTGAATTGGGGTGGATCCTTTCAGATCCGGTGAGACATGGGTCTGCAAGAGAGTTTTGGGACCCTCCGAGAGCCTGAATCCCAAATCACCCAACTTCCTCTAATCTTAGACTAGCTTGTGGTATGCAACCACTCACCCATAGTGGTGCACTCCGGACTCAAGATGCACAAACTCGGATAGATGCAGGCACGCATACATATGTGCATATCTGCAGGTGCATAGGCAGATGCGAAGAAGTATGCACCCATACACAGAGACGTACCTGCATGCACAGATACGCCCATCAAAAAGGGCCAATAAGAAATAGAATAGTTAAACATTCTCAGAATGGAAGAAGGGCTCCCTTTTTCCTTGCCAAGCAAGCTCTGGTTTTAGTCTTTCCAGCCGAGTTATTCTTTCTTGCAGACATTTGCACTGATGCCGCTACCTAGTTGGGTAATGAAATGTCTGCAAGAAAACAAGCAAGCTCTGAGAGCATCAAGGACCCCGCAGTCCTCCTTCTCCTCCCCCTTCCCCCCTCCTTCCCCTTCTCCTCCCTCTTCCACTCCATAAAGCCCACTCCCTTCTAGCATTAATGGTGTTACCCAATTGGGTAAAATGAAATATCTGCAAGGAAACAAGCAAGCTCAGAGAGCTCCAAAGACCCCACAGTCATTGTCATCCTCCTCCTCCTCCTCCCCCCATTCCACTCCACAAAGCTGACTCCCTTCTAGCACTGATGATGTTACATAGTTGGGTCACGAGATGTCTGCAAGAAAACCCACCAAACTCAGGGAGCACCACGGACCCCATAGTTCTCCTCCTGCTCCTCCTTCCTCCTCCACCCTCCTTCCACTCCACAAAGCTGACTCCCTTCTAGCACTGATGATGTTATGTAGTTGGGTCACGAGATGTCTGCAAGAAAACCACCAAACTCAGGGAGCACCAAGGACCCCATAGTTTTCCTCCTGGTCCTGCTCCTCCCCTCCTCCTCCTCCACCCCGCTTCCACTCCACAAAGCTGACTTCCTTCTAGCACTGATGATGTTACGTAGTTGGGTAATGAGACGTCTGCAAGAAAACCCACCAAACTCAGAGGGACCCCCTCCTTTCAACCCTGAGCTACAAATGTTGTCCTTTTATTAGTTCTTTCTTATTCACGGGGATCTTTTCTGATTTCCCTTTACCAGGCTGCCCTCTGCTGACCACCACTGGACTTTCAGGCCTGGCTCAGCTTCACGACTTGGAAGAACTGGAGCTGACCAATTGCCCCGGTGCGACTCCCGAGCTCTTTAAATACTTTTCCCAGCACCTGCCTAGCTGCATGGTGATTGAGTAAGCCGCTCGCTAGAAACATCTGGCCAAATCCTGGAGTCCTGTTTCTCCAATCCAAACTCAGCACTGACCAACCATCCAGAAGTCAAGTTTTTCTTTATTTCTTCGTCATTGATATATAACTGTATATGGAGGTATATAGATATATATGGATGATTTCTTTCCAGAAGAGGGTGGCGTGACTTGAAAAATCACCCGCTCGCACATGTACACTCAAACGGGGGGGAAAAATAACAACAGTGCGATGAACAAACAGTTGGTCATTCGGCGGATCGGCCGTGGCTCTAAACACAAGCGGAAGAATTGACCCTCGAGTTTGTAAATCCTGACGTCGCCATCATCTTTCATCTTCGTAGGGAACTGTTTGGAAATCTTACCTTTTGGGGGTAAACAAACAAACAAAACAAACCAAGAATAAGGGAAACACACCACGTGCACCGAAAAAAAAACCCCGACAGCAAAACCAAATGAAAAGGGATGATGGAGATTAAACCAGCCAGAAAAATCCCAAAGGTCGATTAGCCAAGTTGGCGAGCAAGCCGACATCAGTGCTGAATGCAAATGGATTTGTGCCCGTCCGGGCGTTTCATGTTACGGGGCAGAGAAAGGTTTGCCTATGAGCCTACCCCGATCTGGGTGTGGTTTGTGTAAGGTAGGATCAAGGTGGGGGTCAGCCCTTGCGAAGGCCTTCAAGGTATGGATGTTGGACGGTTGAACCCTGCCCGCGAGAGGCGGGCGAGTTGTTTACATTGGAGGTCGGGGAAGTTGAACAAGTCGTAGAGCCCTCCGGAGAATTCCTCGGAGCCAGATGGGGGCATCGAACAGTGGTTGAAATGGAGATGCTTCCGAATTCCACGCATGGGACGCCGCGGGAAGCGAAAGGACCCTTATATAAAAAAAGGAAAAGTTGGGGGGGGAGGGGAGAAAGGAGGAGGAAGAAGAAGAAGAAAGCTGACCAATGATGTGAATGAAATGATCCCGGAAATTCATGGAGCTCTGGATTTTAGGGAGCTCCCGGTTCGTGGACGTTCCAGAAAGTGGATCAAAGCTAGAGAGTAAGGAGATCCATTGGAGAAACTGACCTAAACTGTCCCAGCTGACTCGAAACTCATGCAACGCACGATCCTTGGTGGATCCCATCTGCCTCCTTTCCTTTGTTTTCTTCTCTCCCTCTCCCTCCTTCTCTCTCTTTCTCTTTTTCAATTTGGTTTCGACTCTCTTGATTTTTGCGAATGAATAAGGAGGGGTTTCTCCCCTTCTCTCTCTCTCTCTCTCTCTCTCTCTCTCTTTCTCTCTCTCTCTCTCTCTCTCTCTCTGTCTCTCTCTCACCCTCTCTTTGGAGCAAAACCACAGCCTTTGCATGTTTGGCTTGCTTTGCGTCTTGTGATAAGGTAGAGTCTGAATTCTGCTTTTGGGCTGTGGGTGGCAGTTTTTTGATCCTAGCTTGGCTCGTCTGTTCTGGTGTTTAAAAAAAAAAATAGAAGAAGAAGCTGATGTGGCTTGTTCTACCTTCCTTGTTCCATTTCTCCAAACCACACAGATCCGCACACTAGCTGTCCATCCTGGTCTTCTTCAAGAGGGATGAAAACACCTCCTTTCCATTCCTACCAACCCCAGTTCCACCTTCCATCCTGGGAGACAACCCCCCTCCCATCAATCACCAGATCCCCTTCTTTCCTTCCTGACTTCACCCCACCAAACCAAGGGGAAGCTGTACCCGTTGGCTCTCTTCCAAGCCAAAATTTGCTGCTGACCAGTTGTTTGGTGACTCGTGGCTTTCGCCCCATCCTTTTTTTAAAGAAGCCATTTCCAAGCCCCCCCCCCCCCGGTGGAACAATAAAGGGGGGCTAGGGCATCTCCAGCCTTCAGGCATTCATCCTTCAGACCCAGAGATCTGTTTTGGGGCAGAACCATGCACCGGGGGGGGGGGGGCGGGGAAAATTGTGAGAGTTCCAGGCTCTTTAAGCTGTGGGTTCAAGTTGAATTTCCAGCCTTGGGAATCTCTCTAGGATGGCTGGGCAGGTAAAACCACCCCCTTCTGTGCTTTTGAAGAGCTGCCGGGCATCTTCATGCAAACTCCAGTAGAGTGCCTGAGTGGTTTTGGTTCGTTTTGGTTCATTTCTTTGGAGCGAGAACCCATTTCCAAGGGTGGGTATGTCCACAGCAGAAAAACTGTTCTCACCGGTCCCATCTCCAAGAAGCTATTGGGATGGGCGCTGGGTGCTTTCCGCTTTCCCAAGTTGGTAGGATAAAAACCATATCTCTATTTTTGTTTCCCCCTCTACTGCATGAGGCAAACCATGGAAGCAATGCATTCCCTTTCCCCCAAGATCCAATTCTCTGCATGCTAATATACCTAGAAAGAAGCAGGCATGGCAGTTAATACTAATACTTTCATGTCAGAAGCACCAAAGCACTTCTGTGACGAAAGGATTTGGCGGTGACATCCCCGTTGCCCGGGGGAGGGGATTCCCAGGAGGTTCCTTTCACATCCCCACAAAGTTGCAACTTTGTGGTACCCATTCATCTACTTGCTTGCTTTTGGAGCTGCTGGGTTGGTGGGAGCCGGAGTATGTGACGGGTGCTCAACCCACCCTGAGGCAGCAACGGGACTCGAACGTGAGGCTGCCGATCGTCAGCCCGGCATTCTAACCTCAGGAGCCATCGTGCTCCCGGCGTAGTAGGTTGAACCTATGGAAGCCATGATTTGGTGGAACTTAGTCTCGTAAAAAGTGGGGAAAGCAGGAAAGATTGTCTTGAAGGTGGACTTCAAACAATATTGCGTCCGACAAGTCAGAACTAGCCTTGGGCATCAGAATCGCATGCGGTCCAAGCTCATTTCTTTTCAGGACCCACAAAAAGGGCAGCCGAGGGGTCCTTGCCGTAGGCTATTGCATGTCATTCTATCTTCTATCTGGAGGAAGAGGAGGGGGAGGTGGCCATCCAGGCAGGCAGGCTGGAGATGACGGAACGGGTAGTTCAACAGGTCTGGAGAAGCCCAGTTAGGAAAATAATGGCCTTTGTGGTTTTTCCCTACCAGGTTGTCTCCCTTAGATTGTGGTCGTGAAACAGCCGTCTTGCCAGGATTCTGGCTTTGAGCAGCCAAAGACTGGCCTAGTCGATGTGACAGCTTTGAGTTCATGAGTGCCTTTGGTGGCCGCCTCGTTTTTCTTATAAATTTAAATAAAGCCAAAAGTAATAATAATAATAATAATACACCCACCAAACTACCATAGTCCTTCAGTTCTGATCTTGGAGGAAAAGAGAGATGCCATACCGTAAAGCCTGGCCTGATATTCTATCGTCTCTTGAGCTCTTCCAGCAGCTGAGCGGTATCTTCAATGTAATGCCAGCAGACTACAACCACTGTGTAACCACACTATGGCTTCGAAGCAGTGGTGAAATCCACTTTTTTTTACTACTGGTTCTGTGGGTGTGGCTTGGGCATGGTGTGGCTTGGTGGGCATGTCAGGGGAAGGATACTGCAAAAATCTCCATTCTCCTACTCCAGGGGAAGGATACTGCAAAATCTCCATTCCCACCCCACTCTGGAGCCAGCCAAAAGTGCAGTGGTTGGTTGCCCCCTGTTCGCACCAGTTCTATAGAACCGGTAGTAAAACCGGCGGGAGGCTCCGCCCACTGACCTCGACATCATCAGAATGCTTCTGCGCATGCGCAGAAGAGCACACGTGCAGCCCCGTTGCGAACCAGTAGTAAAGATAAGTAGAACCCTGTAGAGGTGGTATTTGCCGGTTCTCCAAATTCCTCAAAATTTCCGCTACCAGTTCTCCGAACTGCTCAAAATTTCTGCTACCAGTTCTCCAGAACCTGTCAGAACCTGCTGGATTTCACCTCTGCTTCGGAGTCTTCCCAGCACACGCATCTTACCCAGGGCTTCCTCTGCGCCTGGAATTTCGGTGCCAGGGCCATGCAGTTTTGCCAAAATCTGTGGGCTGGTTACCACTCACACCATTTTAATTCTTTTCCCCAAGTGGCCAATCTCGTTTTCTGGGAAGCAAAAAAACCGCACCGATCAGATCAGGTAAATGAACGAGATACAGGTTATCCTCCAGTTACGTCCGCAATCGAGCCCAAAATGTACGCGGTTCAGCGAAAAATGTGTTGAGGGAGTTTTTGCCCCAGTTTACGAGCTTTCTTGCAACCGTTGTTAAGCGAATCGCCGCGTTTAAGTTAAGAGCATGGCTGTTAAGTGAATCTGGCTTCCCCAATGGCTTGTCAGCAGGTCACAAAATGACGCCAGGACAGTGCAACCGTCATAAATATGAGTCAATTGCTAAGCGGCTGGATTTTGATGACGTGACCATGAGGATGCAGCAACGGTCATAAGTGTGAAAACCTGGCCGTAAGTCACTTTTTTCAGGGCCCTTGTAACTTCGAGCGGTCACTAAACGAACTGTTGTAAGTCGAGGACTACCTGTAATACAGCCAGATAATAGATATCTTTGGACCTGCTGTTGATTTCTTCAACTCAGGTCAGCGAGCTGCCTCTCCTTTTTGCAGAAGGTTTTCAAAATTCAAAAAAAAAAATGGCTTTTCTGCATATCTGGAAAAAAACAAACAAAAAAAACCCCCCAAAACCCTCTGCTAAATGCCCATCCAGAAATTATTGCATTTTGGAGAACACTCAGTTAAATTCCCGACCGATATTTTTTTCAAGGCTGTACTTTTTCTTATCAAAATAGTAAAGGTTATGGTTTTGTTATTTTATGTATGATTTGGACTGTTACATTACAGTACAGTAATTCAAAGCCAAGGCGAGCCGCTGTCCTGCCAATTTGTGATTCAAATGAAACTCTAGGTCAGGGGTCAGCAACCTGCGGCTCTGGAGCCGCATGTGACTCTTTCACCCGTGTGCTGCGGCTCCGTGTCACTCAAAATATGCGTCGCAACTGCCAATGTGCGACACCCATTGGCACGCAATTTATTGAGCTTTTCAACCCCCGGTAGGCCAACTATGGATAAATCCAAGAAAAGAAAAGTTTCAGAAGAAAACAGAACATTTAATTCAACTACATATGCTAGTTTTGTGGCCGCTCAAGAAATAGTCAGGCACGGGAAGGGTTTTGTGGCTCCCGGTGTTTTCTTTTCTGTGGGAAACGGGTCCAAATGGCTCTTTGAGTGTTTATGGTTGACGACCCCTGTTTTAGGTGAACCAAAATGGGATCCTCAGCTGTACAAAATCAGAATTTATTTATTTACTTATTTATTTACTTATTTATTTATTTATGCATGCATGTATGCATGCCACCTATCTCACTGAAAGGGACTCTTTGGCCTACTGGGAATTTGGCTTAATGGGAATGAATTCCCATGGGTTTCAGATTTCCTATTAGAAAAGGTGTTTTTTTTAAATATACTGGCTCACAAGTAGAAACTATAATTAGAGCGTAGTTAATAACAGAGAGCCAAAGGAGGCTAGCGCCATTGATATGGTATAATTTCAAGAGCAGATTGACTCTGATCTAGATGGATTATCTATTCACTTATTAGGGGACTGGAAGCTATAACATATGAAGAACGGTTGCAGGAACTGGGTATGCCTAGTTTAATGAAAAGAAGGACTAGGGGAGACGGGATAGCAGTCTTCCGATATCTCAGGGGCTGCCACAAAGAAGAGGGAGTCAAGCTATTCTCCAAAGCACCTGAAGGCAGGACAAGAAGCAATGGGTGGAAACTAATCAAGGAGAGAAGCAACCTAGAATTAAGGAGAAATTTCCTGACAGTTAGAACAATGAATCAGTGGAACAATTTGCCTCCAGAAGTTGTGAATGCTCCAACACTGGGAGTTTTTAAGAAGAGGTTGGACAACTATTTGTCTGAAGTGGTGTAGGGTTTCCTGCCTAAGCAGGGGGGGTTGGACTAGAAGACCTCCAAGGTCCCTTCCAACTCTGTTATTCTATTCTATTATTCATTTGTCCATAATACGATATATTCAGCTGATGTTTTGATCACGTCCCGTAATCTTCTGAGCCAGTTATCTAACCAGAAGAATCAATAAAGACTTACCCCAGTCAAATTAGAACTTAATTTCCCAGCAGTCAATTAAATTATTTATTTTAATATTTCATAAAACCATACTTTAATCAGTATTAACGGCACGTTATTAAAATAAATTAAACGATTTGCTCTCAGAGCAATCCCCTATCTCTCAAATCCAGAAGTAGTCCAATTGAATTCCATAAGGTTGATTTTTAGGAAAGAAGCTTGGCATCTCTTATAGGACGGGATCAAAAATAAAAGTCACAATTGAGGCTAAGTTGCTTTTGATGCTTATCAATTGGTTTGTCTACCAATTAGGCTACCATCCTAAGGCCATACCTGAGTAAGGCAGGCCTCCTTACCTGTCCGTTTTCCCAACAGTTTCTAAAATCTCTACCATCAGAACCTTGGCTTTTTCTATGTCACCATTAAATGTCTTCTCCCACCTGCAAAGCTCCAGATATGTGGGACTGCAAGGCCAATAATTCCCACCCAATATGTCAGGAATCCGATGGATGCTGAGGTCTTGGTGAAAGAAGGTGGCCTAAAACCAGTGGAACAGGAGTTGCCTTCAGAAGTTGTGGGTACTTCATCACTGAAGGCTTTTAAGAAGAGACTGGACAGCCGCTTGTCTGAAATAGTATAGGGCCGTGATGGCCAACCTATGGCATGCGTGCCACAGGTGGCACGCGGAGCCATATCGGTGGGCATGTGAGCTCAGTTCTAGAGTGTATGCGCGCATCGGCAAGCTGATTGTTGAGCCTTCAGGGGCTCACCGGAAGTAGGGAAACAGGCTGTTTCCAGCCTCCGGAGGGCCTGGGGGTGGGGGTGGGGAAAAAAACATTTTTTGCTCTCGCCAAGCTCCTAGAAAGGCCCTGGAGGCTGGGGAGAGCAAAAAACTGGCCTTCTGGTCCCACTGGAAGTCAGCAAACGGGCCATTTCCAGCCTCTGCAGGGCCTCCGGGGGAGGGTGAAGAAGGCCATTTTTGCCCTCCCCAGGCTCCTAGACAGGCCCTGGAGCCTGGGGAGGGTGAAAAAACGGGCCCACCATGCCATTGCGTGCCAAAAGCGGTGCTCGCAGGGGGGGGTCAGTCACGCATGCATGTGGGTGGGGTGGGGCGAATAGAATTATGGGTGTGGGAACGTGCGCGCTGGACCTCCCCGCTTTGGGCACACGATGGCAAAAAGGTTAGACATCACTGGTATAGGGTCTCCTGCTTGAGCAGGGGGCTGGACTAGAAGACCTCCAAGGTCCCTTCCAGCTCTATTTCTATTCTACTGTCCGTTTGTGAAATGTTCCTCACTAGAGGGCAATGGCCAAGGGATAAAGCATCACTGGCTTTTGAAAAAAAATGAGATAAATATTGTATATGAAAGATAGATCTATCATTGGATATTAGCCATAGTAAAAAAAAGGCACAAAGAAGATGATAGAAAGAGTGCAGAGAAGTGCAACCAAGATGATTTGGGGGCTGGAGGCTAAGCCATACAATGAATGTTTGAGAGAATTAGATATGTCTTGACAAAGAGAAGGACTAGGGGTGATACAATAGCTGTCTTCCAGTACCGGAGGGGTTGTCACAGAGAGGAATGGGGCCAATCTATTCTCCAAAGCACCTGAGGCCAAGTCAACAAGGAATGGATGGAAACTTACAAAGAGGAGATCCAACCTAGAACAAAAGAGAACTTTCCTGAACAATTGATCAATGGGACAGCTTGCTTCCAAGAGTTGTGGGTGTTCCATCACTGGAGGTTTTCAAGAAGGGATTGGACAACCATTTGTCCATAATGGTATAGGGTCTCCTGCTTGAGAAAGAGGTTGGACTAGAAGACCTCCAAGCTCCTTTCCAACTCTTATTGTTTTATGTTCTAAAGAAATAGATGGATAGATAAAGATCCACTACTTCTAAATTGGCAGTAGTTGATAAACTGTTACTACCGAATTGCTCTTGCCAGGATTCCTAAAACCTAAAAGGGAGTGAAATTAATCTAAAGTTGGCGATGAGATAGGAGGTTTGCACTTCAATGTAATGAAATGTTGACAGCAGTCACAATATGGTACCGTGTTTCCCCGAAAATAAAACCGTCTTATATTTTTTTAAACCCTGAAATAAGCACTTGGCCTTATTGCCATGCGCTCAAAAGCCCGATTGGCCTTATTATCAGGGGAAGTCTTATTTGGGGAGGGGAAACAGGGTAATTGAGGTTTTACCTGTTTCGTTGTCCATCGCACAAACACAAACCAGGGCAAAGTCTCTATTGTAGCATTTCGGGAGTCATTCTTGACTCTTTTTGATCAAATCTTGCAGACACCCTTTTAGGGGTGGCTTTCCTACGTAGCTTTCCTAAGTTCATGGTCAGCTCCAAGATCTTTGGGCCCACCACGGCCTGCACATTCCTCCAGATCAGCTGCCTTTAGAACTTCCTTCCAGGAAATTCTGGTTTTCCAGTTGCTTCATCCTTTTCCTAAGTACCCCAAACTGGAATCTCTCATGCTCATCATCTTTACAGGGAAGTGATGGGACCACAAACTAAATATCCTGCATGGACCGTTTGATAAAAAAATCCAACTAAATGTTCAGAATCATAAAAAGGGGTTTGCGGGAGGCGGGGGGTGAGGTTTCAAAGATTATCATGCATGAAGAGCGATGGGGTGAAGGGAGGGCGTGGGGTGGGGGGAGAAAACTCCATTTATTTGTGAATCTTCTACAAAGAGGCCACCGATCTGTCTTCCAATCACATCTTCACTTGGGCTTGTTGATTCACACAATACTTTAGAGGATGGGTCTCTCCATATAAGTCTCCACCGCCACCCAGTCGGTGAAATCCAATTTTTTTTACTACCGGTTCTATGGGCGTGGCTTGATGGGCATGGCAGGGGAGGGATACAGCAAAATCCCCATTCCCTCCCCACTCCGGGGGAAGAATACTGCAAAATCCCCATTTCTTCCCCACTCCAGGGGAAGAATACTGCAAAATCCCCATTCCCTCCCCACTTCTGGGGGAAGGATACTGCAAAATCCCCATTTCCTCTCCACTCCAGGGGAAGAATACTGCAAAATCCCCATTCCCTCCCCACTCCTGGGGGAAGGATATTGCGAAGTCTCCATTCCCACCCCACTCTGGGGCCAGCCAGAGGTGGTATTTGCCGGTTCTCCCAACTGCTCAAAATGTCCGCTACCAGTTCTCCAGAACCTGTCAGAACCTGCTGGATTTCACCTCTCCACCCAGTCCAATCCTGATGGGTCTCCTAAATTGGATGACCAACCTCATGTCATTTTAACCGATGCGCTTGGACGTGGCCTCTCCTCCGCGGCCGTTTTGAACACACTCACCGACAAATTTCAGTTAAAAACTGCATTTTTTTAAGATATACCATCACAATTTGTAGAAATGTGATGAAGGTTTTGTTGCCGTGGCATCTCTGTAAAGCTTTAAGAAGAAGATGATGATGATGATGATGACGATGTAGCCTGTTTTAGTGGTGGGTTTCGAATTTTTTTACTACCAGTTCTGTGGGCATGACTTGGTGGGCATGGCAGGGGAAAGATACTGTAAAATCTCCATTCCCTTCACCAGTCAGAATTTTTACTACCGGTTCTCCGAACTACTCAAAATTTCCACTACCGGTTCTCCAGAACTGGTCAGAACCTGCTGTTGTAACTTCGGTCACTAAACAAATGGCTGTTTTAAGTCGAGGACTACCTATATACGATGTAAGGCAGCAGGTTACATGAATAAGAATCATCTGCAGTAGAGTCCAAAAAAAAAAAAATCAAGATGAATGCTGCTGCCATCTTGATTTTTCAGGCTCCCAACCGCCACATGGGTCCCTCTGGGTAAGATGTACGAAAGAATACAGAAGAAAAAGCCATTTGAGCAGAGTGCCTTTTGAAAGGGTGCATATTTTTTATTTCCTTCTAAAGGAGAGCAAAACAAAACAAAGAAAACAAACCCAAAATATTTATTTATTTATAGTTATTTGTTTACTGACTCATTTACTGACTTGTTTTGGACCAGAATTTTGTGGGAATTGCTTTCTCTCTCTTGCTGGAGTCCAAATTGTATTATAGAGTCAGTCAAACCCAGGCAGGATCACTTCTAGCAGTAAAATGAAAAAGCCTGTGGTTTTGCTGCTTGCTTATTTTATTTTATTTTATGTAGGGAATTTATATTGCCGCCTCTTCGCACATGGGCGACTCTCGGCAGCTTACAGAATATATTGTTGTTATTTTCAGTGGCACCTTCTTTTTCTGGATCGACAATAATGGAATATTTTAGCTTGGGATTACAATGGGCGAATGAGAGCACAGGAGTGGGAGGGTTATGAGCATTGAGATGGGATTTCAAGTGTTCTTGGGACCAGTTTTATTTCTACTCAGCTGGCCAAACGGATAGGCCCTCTCACCTTCCGTGAATATTAATAGCATGTTAATGATGACATGATGTACATATTTATGTAAGAATCTAATTGACTTTCAGATTGATTAGAATGCATGGTCCTGACCTCGTATGAGACAGGATCATCTGGTCCTTTAAAAAAATTTCCAGATTTAGTCTCCCCTAAATCTTAAAACAGACAACAAAATGCTGCTCTGATGTCTGATAAAGCCAAAAAAATTCTAGTGAATGAGATTTCACTGAACCATGGCTGTATAAAGATCTTGATTTACGTAAGAAAAACCTGGATCAAACAAAAATACACAAAAGACCTATGAAAAGAGAATTTATATATATATATATACCTTCAAGTTGATGTCTCCACTTAGAAACCACGCAGTGTTTAAAGTGGTCACTCGGCCACTTTAAAAAGCGTGGACTTCGGTTCCCAGAATTCCCCAGTGTGATGTGCTGGCTGGGGGAATCCTGGGAGTTGAAGTCCACGCCTCTTAAAGTAGCCGAGTTTCAAAAACAAGAGATATCGAGAGATAGCCAAGGTTGCGAAATTAGCAAACGTTTTAAAAAATGGCACTCAACCGCTGAGCTCTTCCCGCGATGATATTAAAGGTGCCCTTTTGTGAATTTTCAAGGTATTACAAGGGGAAAGGATTGCGGTTCTTGGCAGAGGTTGTACAGGTGTTCCGAATTTCTTAGGTGCAACCCTCTGTATAAAAGATCACACAAGTTGTGGCGAGAAAGGGCATGCCAAAGATTTCAATTTCCAGATATCCCATTTTGAGCATCTCACAGCTACTTCCTGTATTTCGGCATGGTTTCAACTTCATTTCAAAGGCGGCCGTGCTTTCCAAACAGCCTTCGAATTTGGACGGTCTGAGCCTCAAAAGAGTTCTCCTGTCTGGAAGCCAGTCGCAGAACGGATCCGAGGGGGTGTGTGTCTTAGTGTGTCGTATAAAGCCAGATGCAAGTAGTCCTCTATTTATGGCCACGAATTCCGCTGCTAAGGGAAACATTTGTTAAGGGAGTTTCACCCCATTTTACGACCTTTCTTGCCCCAGTTGTAAAGTGAATCATTGCAGTTGTTCAGTTAGTAACACGGTCGTTAAATGAATTTTGCTTCTCCCTGGACTTTGCCTATCAGAAGATCGCAAAAGGGGGGGGTGTGTCACATGACCTCGGGACACTGCAGCCGTCATAAATACGAATCAGTTGCCAAGCATCTGAATTTTAATCACGTGACCGCGGGGATGCTACAATGGTCATAAGTGTGAAAAACAGTCGTAAGTCACTTTTTTTCAGTGGCGTTGTAACTTTGAACTGTTGTAAGTTGAGGACTACCTGTATTAAGGTTGGGGTTTCCAGTAAGCAACCCAGGACAAAAGGTTTTACCTGCTTTTATCTATTAATATTTATTACATTTTGATATCGCCTATCTCCCTTACAAGGTTGATTCTTGTATTGTATGGCGTTCTAGCCAGCAATTTACACTTATTTTACTTGATGGACTGAACATCCCAGATAAAGCATGCGGTCTTACACCTGGGGGAATACTGGTAATATACCAGTGTTGCCGCTTGCCCACCTTAGGGTGTTACCTATTTGCAGCCGACCTGGTCAGCCAGCTGCACAAATAGCAACTGCAGCAAGCAAGGATATTAAAATGGCTGGTCCACTTATACAAAAGTTTCAAACTTTATTCCAGGCACAGCAGCTGTTTTTTAAAAAAATATTATTCCCCAAACCTCTGGAGCCATGATGGCGAACCCGTGGCACGCGTGTCACAGGTGGCACGTGGAGCCATGTCTCCTGGCACGCCAGCTTAGCTCCGGGAGTCTCTGGAGGCTGGGGACAGCAAAAAACATCACTTCCTGTCCAACTGGAAGTTGGGAAATGGGCAGTTTCGGGCCTCCGAGGGGGTGGGGAAGGCTGTTTTTGCCCTCCCCAGATGCATAGAGAGGATCTGGAGCCAGGTGAGAAAGAAAAACAGGCCATCGCGTGCCAAGAGCAGGGGGGGGGGAGGGCGAGGGGTCATGCGTGCATGCGCAGAGCGGGGCACATAGAATTATGGGTGTGGGCATGCGTGCCCCCCCTTCCTGGCACGTGATGGCAAAAAGGTTAGCCATCACTGCTCTAGAGCAAAACTCGAGCGAAAAGAAATTAGGATAGATATCCTGCTGAGATAAAACTTGTGCCTATAAGAAATGGGATCAGGAAATGGTTTTCATAGAAAAGTCACCGGCGGGGGGGGGGACGGGGGGAGAGCTGTTGGGAGGATGGAAATTTTTATCAAACAAGAGATCCAGTTAAGGAGAAATTTCTTGACAGTGAGAACAATTAACCAGTGGAACGACTTGCCTCCAGAAGTTATGGGTGCTCCATCACTGGAGGTTTTCAAGAAGAGACTGGACAGCCATATGTCCAAAATGACAAGCTCTTTTCCAACTCTGTATTGAAGGAAGAGAAGTTGACTTAAAAGTCACCGATTTTCTAAAAGGAAGAATGCACATGGTTCTAGGGAGTGGACTCCATTTTCTGCAAGAGTTCCACCAAGTTCTTGGTCCAAAGACAGGGCACGCAATCCCTCGGGGTTATTTTCATTTTCATTTTCTCTTTCTCTGGGCAATTTCTCGTGGCCCGAACAGGAACTGCCTTTCCATTTCCACCAGTTTTGCACAAGAGACTTTTGTCGAGAATTGTGCTCCAGACGTTCGGCAACCCCTGTTTAAAGTTTCCACTGGTCCAAAGTATTATTTAAAGCTACTGAAAGAAGCTGTGATATTTCAGATTGCTATTTAGAAATAGAAAAAAAAAAGAAAAAAGAAGGGAGGGGGGAATTCTGAAAACCATTTTCTTATTGTACATACGAGCCTCCTTCTCCTGTATATTCTGAAGATATAATCTTATATTTGGTAAGTGTTTCTTGTGCTATTTTATCATGTGATCTGTTTATAAAAATATATATTAAAAAAAATTTAAAAACACAAAACCATCCGCTGCTGGGGTTCTTTTTATACCTCTGTGGTATACGTGTATTTAATCTCACAGTGTATATGACAATTTTTTTTTTCCAACAGAAGTTTCTCATTTGCCTTAGAAGGAATATTTATTTATTTGTTTGTTTGTTTGTTTGTCAACAAGTACAAGGAAACAAGAAACAGTAAAGACATAGACATGGACATGAAAAAAATTGGCACAAATAAAAGGATATAAATAGGCAAAACATAGCCATAAATGCATAGAATGAGTATATATAAATGGGGACAGTAGGACAGGGATGGTAGGCGCGCTGGTGCGCTTATGCACGCCCCCTTAGGGACCTCTTAAGAAACATGACAGATCCACGGTAGACAGTTTAAGGTAAAAGTTATGGGGGTTTGCGAGACTAACAACAGGATCAGGTATTGTGTTCCTGACATTTACTACTCTATTGCAGAAGACATATTTCCTACAATCAAGATTAGAGCGAATTACATTGAGTTTGAATCTATTGAGAGCCTTTGTGTTATTACGGCTGAAATTAAAGTACTCATTTACAGGTAGGACTTTTTGGTAAATAATCCTATGAACTAAGCAGAGGTCGGAACGTAGATGGCATAATTCGAAGCTATCCAGGCCTAAAATTTCAAGCCTGGTGGGATAGGGAATTTTATTTTGAGCAGAATATTTGAGTATTCTTCTAGTAAAGTATCTCTTAATGGGTTTCCTGTTTCACAACATCGACAGCTGTAGGACCTGTGAACTCCCCAGAATTCCCCAGCCAGCATGGCCAGCTGGGGAATTCTGGGTATTGACGTTCATAGGTCTTAAAGCTGCCAGAGTTGAGTAACACTGCTCTAACAACAGTGGTGAAATTCAAAAGTTTTCCCTACCGGTTCTGTGGGCGTGGCTTGGTGGGGCGAGGCTTGGTGATCATGTGACAGGATAAGCGTAGTTTGGTGGTCATGTGACTGGGTGGGCATGGCTTGGTGGTCATGTGACCGGGAAAACCAACTATCACGCTTTACACACACACACAAAACAAAACACAAAAGCTACACAACTGACTCACTCACAATGCAAAAGCAGCTGGACTTCACACAAAACGGCCCCTGCAACAAGCAGGAACCTCACAGGGTCACAGAGAGCTCAAAAACAAACTATCACACTTTACACAAAAATAACAGTTCGGGCAATAGGCAGTAAAAAAACGCTTTAAAAAGTAAAAAAAAAAAAAAGTTCCGACAATTGCAGCACAGCTGATTGTCGGAACCGTTTTAAAAAACTTTTTAAAAAGCATTTTTTGACTACCTATTGCCCGAACCAGTAGTAAAAAAATGCTAAAAAAAATAAATAAAAATAAATTCTGAGGTTCAGCTGTGCCATGCAATCGTCAGAACTTTTTTTTTTACTTTTTAAAGCATTTTTTTACTACCGGTTTGGGAGAACTGCCCCGAACCAATAGCATTTTACCCCTGCTCTAACACAATAAAGAAATGAAGGAAGAAAGAAGAAATCCTTAATATTTAAAGCATCTTTTACATACCAGGAGTGCATTTCTGCAACCGCTGCCCCACCACCACACACACACACACACACACATCCACAGTAGTGTTTGTAGCTTTTATCTACTGGGGTAGTGGCGTTATAGTTTGGGGTGTTTAAGGACAAACTGGATGTATAGTTTCAGAACGATTCCTATCCCCCCCCCCGCTCCCAAAATGTTGAACTTTCCATTCAGCCATTTAGAGTACCTTCTTACCACGCTACACAAAATTGGGTGTTGTGCAGACTACAGACTACCATTTGCACAATTATGTCATTTTCATCTCAGTATTTGTCAAGTGTGAAGAATCAAGACCAAACGTTAAATTCCAGTTAATCTGTCTTATTGCTCATGCCTATACAGAAGAATCTAGTCAACTAAACATCATAAGAGCCAAGGTGGCACAGTGGTTAGAATGCAGTACTGCAGGCTACTTCTGCTGCCTGTTGAACTGCCTGCCAGCAATTCGGCAATTCGATCCTGACCGGCTCAAGATGGGATTCAGCCTTCCATCCTTCCAAGGTGGGTAATGTTCTGTCCCCGTCTCACACACGCACCCAAACAGCCAGCTGAGGGTTAAATAACTTTTCAAACACCCAATGTCAGTTATCAGAAACTTGGCAGCAACCCCGTAGCTGCCTGCCAAGACTTTACTCCAAGAAGAAGGAGGGGTTGTTCCTCCACCAGATAACACAAACAAAATACGCACAGTTTAAACAGTCCAGTTCGTAAATTAAATCCACAGCAGATTAGGCGTTGTTTTCCAGAGGTGCAAGTGACTTGCCAGAAGTTTAAGCTTTGCCCGTCACAGAGTCAGAATGGCCACCACCCTCCCTTATGTAGCCTGTGGGGTGTGGTCCAGTGACTCAGCTTAATCTCTGGCACGCCTCCTCTTCTGCTGCGTACATTTGTCTCGCCGACTCTGGCGTGGATCCAGCCACAACTTATCTCTGTCGTCGCTATCCGACTGATTGGAGACACCTGGCTCCTGGCCAATCTCTTCTCCTTCGGCAGACACCTGAGGCATTGCCAGAGAGGAGGGTCCTGGAGAGGGAGGCCTGGCCAACTCCTCTCCTTCATGTTCGGAGCCTTCCTCCTCTGATAAGAGGGGCTCAGGGGTCGGAGCCACAACAGGTAAAACGAGGACCCAGATTGTTGGGGGCAAGAGGTTGACTCTGTAAACTGCTTAGAGAGGGCTGTAAAGCACTGGACTAAGGACTATTGCTATCAGCACTAAATTGGCACTAGAAAAGAGTGAATGGGATTCAAGAAGGTTGGACTTGGACCATTTGTGAGAGTGTAATGATGCCAGGCGGATTCCCCTCTTGACCCCACCTGCAGGCTCTGCCAGTCCTTCTCCTGCAGTATTGGCAAAATAAAAGCTTTGCTGAAATACTATATATATCAGTGGTGGGTTTACCCCTGGTTCGGACTGGTTCGCATGAACCGGTAGTAAAACCAGAGGGAGGTGTTTTGACCCAGACCCAAGTAGTTAGTATTAAATACAAACAGCTCGAAAACAAACAGACTTTATTAGAATAGCTGAGAATTAACTCATTCTCAGTGTAGTCCAAACTAAATTAAAGCAAATTCTTCAAAACACCATTCCTCAGTTTATCAGCGACCTTGGGATAATTAGGCAGACTCCCAAAGGCTTTTCTTGGCAAAAGTTCAGAAGCAGAAGATGCCGACAAGAAATGAATACAGTGAAAGAAGAAGCAATTCTCTCAACGTTGTTTTCCGGCAAAGAGGCCAAGAGCCATTGCTGATCTTTTAAGCCTTATGGGAGGGGCCAATCATCTCTTGGCCTTCCTCCCAAGTCGTCCTTTCTGCTTTAGCTGCTCCTGCCTTCTGGCAGCTCTTCTCATGCGTGCACTCTTCTTCCTCTGCCTCTCTACTGTCAGCCACTGGAGGCTCTGGAGTCCGCGCATCACTCCCCGATGGCCCTGGCCCCATCTCTGCCTCCGACGCAGAGCCCTCATCCGGGCCTTCCCCAGCCTCCAGGACTGGCCCATGTTCTTCCTCAGCCTCATCGCTGTCCGACTCCACTGCCAGTTCCGCAGGCTGCTGGCGGATCACAACAGGAGGCTCCACCCACTGATCTGGATGTCATCATAAGTGATCTGCGCATGCGCAGAAGAGCATGCGGGGCATGATGCAAACCGGTAGTAAAGGTAAGTAGAACCCACCCCTGATATATATGTATTAAAAATTATATCACTATATTGGATTCAGGGTTTTTTTAAACCACATTTTTATTACAACGGTGTGATGTTATTGGTTAATGTTTAAAATAGATTCTCTCTGTGTTGCATCACACTTGTTAAATATCAAACCACAACTTTCTGTTAGTTCTAATTGCCTGACTGACCACTAATGACCACATACCTAACCACTAATGCGGAGGGAAAGCTAAGCTGGAAGCTTGCTAATTAATGGC
This sequence comes from Ptyas mucosa, assembly GCA_012654045.1. NCBI lineage: Eukaryota > Metazoa > Chordata > Lepidosauria > Squamata > Colubridae > Ptyas > Ptyas mucosa. The sequence continues at coordinate 9,514,587 of WNWU01000025.1, forward strand.
GGCTACTCTTTAGAAAAAAAAATCTTGCTATATTCAGGAGCCCTAGGGTAAAATATTTATTAATATTCAGACTGCTTAATTTCTTCCACAATCCATACAATTATACATTTACAACTTGTCATTGTGGGGAGCTTCAGAAAAGCAGGGATTCTGGCCAAGCCAAAAAACCCACCTACTGACTGGTTTTGTCCCACAAGATTATTAACAGAAAAAGATTAGCAGGCATTTTTGTTTTTCGCACTGCTTGACAAATTTAATCTTTCTTTGTAATTATTTAACCTGATCTGCAAATCTGGTTCTTTGAGCTTCTCATTTATTTATTTTAGTGGGCTTCTCGGCTGCTTCAAATAGTCAGCGAATTTTGTGTTTATATGGGTTTAAGATTCAAGAAATTGTTTGTAAGAGTGGCAAATACCTGCAGGAGATTGATTTGTCTGAATCCATAAACTGGGACGGTTTGTGTTTGTTGTATGAATGCAGTTCCTGCACACCCTCAATGGGTCAAGGCAAGCTACACCAGAATTTCTCAACTCTGATCACTCTTAGTATGTGCCAATTACCCTGCATTAAGATGAGCAGCCAATAAATTTAATAAAACCATTCCCAGAAATCCCCCAGCTTATATGCTTTTAATTCTGATTCTAATTCCTCACATCTCAAAAACGTTGTCAAGGTTGCAAAACATGGGCTTACTGTAAACCATAGTGCATCTTGTTTGGCTTTAGTTCAGCCCAACGCATAAAACTGGCTATAGCCTGGCAGTGGCCACCATAGCTTATGGTTGATCACCCATAATTGATTCAATAAAACCAATTTGAGCTGTGTTGGATAAGCATGCCCCAAGCATAATTAGCAATTATATTTAATTATGCATATACACACACATATACAAATATATTTTGTACCCTATGACTATCATTAAGTGTTGTACCTTGATTCTTGACGACTGTATCTTTTCTTTCATGTGCTCTCAAGAGCGTATGCCCAAGACAAATTCCTTGTGTGTCCAATCACACTTGGCCAATAAAGAATTCTACTCTACTCTACTCTACTCTACTCTAATTCTATTCTATTCTATTCTATTCTATTCTATTCTAGTTTAGTTTCTGTTTCTATTCTATTCTATTCTAGTTTGTTTCTATTCTATTCTATTCTAGTTTCTGTTTCTATTCTATTCTAGTTTAGTTTCTGTTTCTATTCTATTCTATTCTAGTTTGTTTCTATTCTATTCTATTCTAATTTCTGTTTCTATTCTATTCTAGTTTCTGTTTCTATTCTATTCTATTCTATTTTAGTTTCTGTTTCTATTCTATTCTATTCTATTCTATTCTATTCTATTCTATTCTATTCTATTCTA
>WNWU01000025.1:9533280-9553881 GCA_012654045.1 Ptyas mucosa
ATTAACTGAATCAGGATTCCACCCACGACAGGGAGGGAGGGAGGGAGGGAGAGAGAGAGAGAGAGAGAGAGAGGGAGGGAGGGAGGGAGAGAATAGATCAAGTAACAGGCTGAGCTTCATAGCTGAAGAAACATTGAACTCTGTCGGTTGCTGGAGGCTCTGCTCTTCCCCTGCAACCCCACCTGTGTCCTTCAGCTGCTTTTCTCTTTTTGTGGTCTCTTTCAGGTGCCGGCAGTGTGCCAGCATGTGCGCCGTGTGTCACCACGTGGTCAAGGGCCTCTTTGTGTGGTGCCAGGGCTGCAGCCACGGGGGTCACCTTCAACATATCATGAAATGGCTGGAAACCAGCTCCCACTGTCCTACAGGATGCGGTCATCTTTGTGAATACACCTGAATTTAAGAGAACGTCGAGAACGTCTCCTGGGCCGCAAAATCCTGGGGGGGCTGCCTAGAACCGAGAACCTCACTTGGGTGAGGGGGTGGGGTGGAGGAGAGAAAGGGAGAGATAGTCACCGTGGTTGCTGATTTAGATAACTGCCGTGAAACCTCACCAGGCCGGAACTTGCAAAATGGGCCGTGGTTTTTCTTCTAATGTCCTGCTGTGGAGAAAGTTTGTTCTATACAAAAATCTGCTTTACTAGCCCCAGGGTGTTTCAGGCCGTTCTTTTTTTATACCGAATTAAACAAGGTGAAATTTACCGCTTTTTCGTTTGCATTTGCGAAACTTTCTGTATAAAGGCTTCTAAATAACTGGCCAGCTACGGAACAGGATTGAGGCTCTTCTCCTCCAAAAAAAAAAAAAAAGAAGACATCAGAATCTCTATTTTGCTGATTTTGGGACAAAAGTTAAAATTTCCAGCCCGCAGCTGCAAGAAGGTACGGGTTGGGCTGAACGAGAGAGGGTTTTTATATTTTATTGAAATAGTTTCAGGATTTCGTGCAGAGTAACTGAAACGAGGACATTTGGTCTGGTGAGATGAACTTTAGAGATTCTCCGTTCTCAACAAGCTTCTACAGTTTTTAAAGGGGAAAAAAAAACATTGGGTTGTGTACTGTGTTCTTAACACAGTCTTAAAAAAAAATAAGTCCATCTGATCTAACAGAATTTAATCTTGGGTGCATAGCAGTGGTGAAATGCTCCCGGTTCGGACCGGCTCGGGCGAGTAGTTAGCAATGGTGGCGGGCAGTTCGGAGAACCGGTAGCAAAAATTCCTGCCCCCGTCCCCCATGCCCAGCTGAGCCGCGCGATCATCAGAGCCTTTTTTTTTCTTTTACATGACTCTGACGATCCAAGCTCTGATGATCCCAGCTGACTTGCCTGCCGATCAGGCAACTCAGTTGGGATCGTCAGAGCCTTTTGAAAGCATTTTTTTACATGTAAAAAAATGGTTTTAAAAGTAAAAAAAAAAAAAATGGCCACGGCCACCCAGTCACATTACCTTCCCACCAAGCCACGCCCGCAGAACCGGTAATAACAAATTTTAGATTTCACCCCTGGTGCATAAGAATTACAGCCTTACTCTTGTGAGACCAGTATTCCACGGCCTCAGCAATTTTAAGATACGTAGATTGCAACGCCCTGAACTCCCCAGCCAGCATCGCTAACTAGGGAATTCTGGGAATAACAGAATAACAGAGTTGGAGGGGACACTGTAGATCTTCTAGTCCAACCCACTGCTCAAGCAGGAATACACCATTTCTGACGAGTGGTTTTCCGATCTCTTCTTAAAAGCTTCCTGTGATGGGGTACCCACAACTTCTGGAGGCAAGTTGTACCACTGGCTAATTGTTCTCACTGTCAGAAAATTTCTCCCGAGTTCCAGGTTGGATCTTTCCTTGATTAGTTTCCATCCACTGCTTCTTGTCTTGCCTTCAGGTGTTTTGGAAAATAGGTGATTGTCCACTAGGACTCCAAAATCCCTCTCACAGTTACTGCTATTGAGCCAGGTTTCACCCAATCCCTACCTGTACTTTTGCTTTTTCTTGCCTAAGTGTGAGACGTTGCTTTTCTTTACGTTGAATTTCATTTTGTTAGGTAGAGGGCACTGTTCAAGTGTGTCGAGATCCATTTGGATCTTGAGCAGGGGTGAAATCCAGCAGGTTCTGACAAGTTCTGGAGAACCGGTAGCGGAAATTTTGAGTAGTTCAGAGAACCAGCAAATACCACCTCTGGCTGGCCCCAGAGTGGGGTGGGAATGGAGATTTTGCAGTATCCTTCCCCTGGAGCGGGGTGGGAATGGAGATTTTGCAGTATCCTTCCCCCGAAGTGGGGTGGGAATGGAGATTTTGCAGTATCCTTCCCCTGCCACGCCCACCGAGCCACATCATGCCCACCAAGCCACGCCCACAGAACCGGTAGTAAAAAAAAATTGAATTCCACCACTGACCTTGAGCCTATCATCTGGGGTGTCGGCTATTCCTGCCAGCTTCGTATCGTCTAGAGGGAAGTGGAAATCCACAGATCTTAAAAGCTGTGATGGTTGTGAAACGCGTTAAGGGTATTAAAGTCCAATAAAGAATGCCATGGCTTGGTTTGCTGGATCTCCCATTTTTCCAAAGCTTCTACCCGAATGGATTTAACCAAGCCACAAAAGGGCATCGATAAGAATTGTTCCTTTTCAAACTGCTGTTTTAATCTTCGGAACGCTTGGATTGCTCTATCAAAAACCTCGCTGCTCGGGAAATCAGGCGGAAAACGGATTCTGCTCTCCCATCTGCTTTCCGGCCTTTTAAAACCAGGAACCTTTCTTTAATTGCTTTCGCCTAGTTTCCTCCTTCAGTTTCATGCCCGCGTCTCGTATTTTTTAAAAAAGATTTTTCTGCTTTTCGGGTCATAAAACCTGGTACTTTCCTGACACTAGAAATCATCAGTAGATGAAATGTTAAGAGACAGCTGGGCATTAAAAGGGTGAGGATATTTCTGTGCGGTGCCCAGTTTCAACATCATTGGGCGCTACATGCATCCTTTCAATTATCAAATTTGAAATAACCACGAGGGCAGTGAAGTGTGTGCATGCGTTGTGAAGAGAAGGGAGAAAAAAAAAACCTTTAAAAAGATGTCTATGGAGATTCTCCATCATCCAGGTCACGGCTGGAGGGGATTGGAGGCTAAAAGCTCTAAGGAATGGTTGCTGGAATTGGGTATGTCTAAATTGAATGAAAAGGGATTAACGCGGTGGCTCAGTGGCTAAGATGCTGAGCTTGTCGATCAGAAAGATCGGCAGTTCGGAGGTTCGAATCCCTAGTGCCGCGTAACGGGGTGAGCTCCCGTTCCTTGTCCCAGCTTCTGCCAACCTAGCAGTTCGAAAGCACGTAAAGAATGCAGGTAGAAAAATAGGGACCACCTTTGGTGGGAAGGTAACAGTGTACCATGCGTCTTTGGCATTGAGTCATGCTGGCCACATGATCACAGAGACGTCTTCGGACAGCGCTGGCTCTTCGGCTTTGAAACGGAGATGAGCACCGCCTCCTAGAGTCAGGAACGACTAGCACATATGTGCGAGGGGAACCTTTACCTTTACCTTTAGTTGAATGAAAAGGACTAGGGGTGACATGATAGCAGTCTTCCAATATCTCAGGGGCTGCCACAAAGAAGAGGGAGTCAAGCTATTCTCCAAAGCACCTGAAGGCAGGACAAGAAGCAATGGATGGAAATTAATCATGAAGCAACCTAGAATTTAGGAGGAATTTCCCAACGGAACAATTAGGAACTGGAAAATCCTGTGTCTGATGATTATTATTCAAAATCCTTAAAATACAAAGCCCCCCAAAAATGTTGGTTAGACTGCTGTTTACTGTTAGATTGTTTGCATTGGTAGTTCCTTGTTGTTTACTTGATCGTAAGCCCGTGATACACTTCATACCCCAATCACGGAACTTACCAACATAGACAAACAATAATTAGCGGGTTTCATTTACCTTTGCTACTGGTTCGGAACTGTGAGCGTGCACATGTGTTTGCTTTGCTCGCGTGCGGCGCTTCTGTGTCATTCTGTGATGTTATTCTGCATTCTGTGACGATGTCCGGGCGGGTGGGCGGAGCCTCCCACCACCGTCGCTACCAATTTGTCTGAACAGGTAGAAACCGACCACTGCAAACAATACAACAGTAAACAACAGCCTGATCAAGGAACCACCCACATATAATTAGTATTATAAAAAAGAGCAAATTCCACTCCACTCCCTTCTAGCGCTGATGATATTACTTAGTTAGGTAATGAAATGTCTGCAAGAAAACCACCAAGCTCAGAAAAACACTGAGGACCCCACAGTCGCCATCCTCCTCCATTCCACACACCCCACTCCCATCTAGCGCCGATGATGCTACCTAATTGGGTAATTTATTTATTTATTTTATTTATTTTTATTTATATGCCGCCCTTCTCTGGAGACTCAGGGCGGCTTACAATGCATTAAACAATAGCCTTCGTACTTTTGTATATTTTATACAAAGTCAGCTTATTGCCCTCACAAACGGGGTACTCATTTTACCCACCTTAGAAAGGATGGAAGGCTGAGTCAACCTTGAGCCTGGTGAGAATTGAAATGTCTGCAAGAAAACTATCAAGCTCAGAGAGCATCAAGGACCCCACAGTTCAACTCTGAATTTCAAACATTCTCTTCTATCTGTAAACATACAATCTGGGTGTCATGGCTGAACCCTACTGGTTTTCTAGCACCAGTCCTTTTAAAACATGTCAGTACTGGAAAAAGTGCACTGTGCCCTCAAGCTGTCCCTCCTCCAAGGAAAGGTGGACCATGTCCAAGCATGATTCATTTTGAATGGCGTGGGAAGGAGGAGCCCTCTAGAACTGAAGAAGCTTCTTGGAAGAGAAGTGAAATGTTTTCAAGGAAAAAAAATCCAGTTAAGCACCTTTGGGACAACCATAACAGAGTTGGAAGGGACCTTGAAGGTCTTCTGGTCCAACCCTTTGCTCAGGCAGGAAACCCAATACCCATGATGGCGAACCTATGGCACGTGTGCCACAGGTGGCATGTGGAGTCATATCTGTGGGCATGTGAGCGTTGCCCTAAGTCAGCTCCATCAGCTGATTTTCGGGCCTTCCGGGCACACTGGAAATCGGGAAACGGGCTCTTTCCGGCCTCCGGAGGGCCTCCAGGTGGGGTGGGGAAGGCCGTTTTTGTCCTCTGCAGGCTCCTAGAAAGGCTCTGAAACCTGGGGAGGGCAAAAAACTGGCCTTCCGGTCCCACCGGAAATCGGGAAACAGGCCGTTTCTGGTCTCCAGAGGACCTCCGGGCAGGAGGGGGGAGGCCATTTTTGCCCTCCCCAGGCTCCAAGAAAGCCTCTGGAGCCTGGGGATGGTAAAAAACGGGACTACCCGTTGGGAGTGCGGAGGGGGAAACTTCCAGTGTTGGAGCATTCACAATTTCTGGAGGCAAGTTGTTCCACTGATTCATTGTTCTCACTGTCAGGACATTTCTCCTCAGTTCTAAGTTGCTTCTCTCCTTGATTAGTTTCGACCCGTTGCTTCTTGTCCTGCCTTCAGGGGCTTTGGAGAATAGCTTGACTCCCTCTTCTTTCTGGCAGCCTCTGAGATATTGGAATACTGCTATCATGTCTCCCCTAGTCCTCCTTTTCATTCAACTAAAGGTAAAGGTTCCCCTCGCGCATATGTGCTAGTCGTTCCCAACTCTAGGGGGCGATATTCATCTAAGCCGAAGAGCCAGCGCTGTCCAAAGACGTCTCCGTGATCATGTGGCCGGCATGACTCAACACCAAAGCCACACGGAACGCTGTTCCCTTCCCACCAAAGGTGGTCCCTATTTTTCTACTTGCATTTTTTACGTGCTTTCGAACTGCTAGGTTGGCAGAAGCTGGGACAAGGAACGGGAGCTCACTCCGTTACACGGGGCTAGGGATTCGAACCACAGAACTGCCGATCTTTGTGATCGACAAGCTCAGCATCTTAGCCACTGAGCCACCGCGTTAATCCCTTTCATTCAATTTAGACATACCCAGTTCCAGCAACCGTTTCTTAGAAGTTTTAGCCTCCAATCCCCTCCAGCCGTGACCTGGATGATGGAGAATCTCCATAGACATTGAGGAGCCCTCAAGATGCCCAACGCTACCATCTCTCTCTGGTGAAGGCAATGAGCCCGCTAGCTTCGGAGGGCAGCTGGAGTTCTAGAACCTGGTCATGTCAAGGGTCTCATTATGGGAGGGGGTTCTGGAACCCCTGGACCAATCACACCCTTTTTTCCAAGAGGAGGGTTAAGTGGAAGGCCTGGCAGCTCTTCCTGCTGCCTCCCCCACTTTGAAAGAATGGATGATGCCTCTGCTTCGGCAGGGTACTCCTATCGCCACATGGAGCGGAAGATGAGTGCGATGGCGTGTACGGTCTTCAACGAACTTCGGCTGGAAGGGAAGCTGTGTGACGTCATCATCAAAGTCAACGGGTGTGAATTCAATGCTCATAAGAACATTCTCTGTAGCTGCAGCTCTTATTTTCGGTCAGTGCTCCCCGTCTCTTGAAAGGGATGTAAGCAACCAGGCAAGGTCTCCCATCTAGTTGGATGGTGGATTCTCTCATCTGGACAGCATTAAGGATTATTGTAGCCGCCTTGAGTGGCCTCTGGCCAGACAAGCAGCATATAAGTTTAACCATAAATAAATATGCCTTTTGCCCCCCCGGTTGTAGGAATGAGAAATTCTAATCGTAAGGGTCTTTGTGGAGGTGTGTTCTCCCCAAAAAACAACTGGAATTTCTTGGTTGTTTTGTTTTGTTTTTTTTGTTCCCCCTTTGATAATGTTTCTCTTCTTATCCAAAAAGCTTCTTGAGTTTCTAAGCTTCTTGGAAGAGAAGCCAAACACATTCAAAGGAAAAACAAAACTTACGTCCAGTTGGAAAAAGCACTTTTGGGACAACCGTGTCCTGGATGATTGAGAATCTCTGTAGGCATCTTTCTGAGGAAAAGTCTTTAGCTTCCTTTGAAATAACTCCTCTTTTTAAATAAAAAAACCACAGATAGCAAAGCATTTTTTAAAAAAAGGATATTATTTGCCTTCTCGGATTAAATGATATTCTAAGATAAATAAATAGTTTTTAACCCTCCAACCAGCGGTGGGTTCCTCCCGGTTCCGCCCGGTTCCGCCGAGCCGGTAGCGGTGATGATATGACGTCACCAAACCGGTTCTCCCCCCGGCCCATCCACCCACCCACCCGCGTTATTCTTACCTTTTATTTGGCCCCACTCCCAATCTATTGCTGCCTCCTGAGTCCCAGTTGATGGCTAGAGGGAAAAAAACTGTTTAAACTCTTGTCCTGGGGCTTCAAAGAGCCGCCCTACAGCTGATCAGTGTTGAAAGAAAACAAATGAGTAGACTGGTGCCTGCAAAAATAAATGGGTAGACCAGTGCCTGCAAAAATACATGAGTAGACCGGTGCCTGCAAAAATAAATGGGTAGACCGGTACAGCTCTGCAAACAGTTAAAAGCCTGGTAGACCAGTACCTCTGTTAAATCCTAAAGAATTGTCACATGACCATCAAGCCACACCCACAAAATAAGCCATGCCCACAGAACAGGTAGTAAAAAAATTTAGAACCCACCCCTGCCTCCAACATTTGTACAGCTTGTGGCCCAGGAGGTGTTCAATACTACTGTGGAAAAATACCCAACAACCCATAACGCACGAGATAGTATCACAGCAAGAATGAGAATTTAGAGCACTTTTCTGCACATCTGGCAACCTCCAGATGCGATTCTGCATTACAATTAGGAAACATTTGGAGAGCATCAAATTTGGGGAAGCTGCTATACAAAAGGCAGATGGAATTGGAAATTTGCTTAAGTATCTGGGTTTTTTTTAGGGGAAAAATGGATCCCTTTGAAATGATTTTAGGATATTGTGAGATCTAGTCAGAAATTTGTTTGCTTCCACCCTCTACAGAATAACAGAGTTGGAAGGGACCTTGGAGGTCTTCTAATCCAACCCCCTGCTCAAGCAGGAGATCCTATACCATTTCAGACAAAATGGTTGTCTAATCTCTTCTCAAAAACCTTCCGTGTTGCAGTACCCACAACTTCTGGAGGCAAGTCATTCCACTGATGAATTTTGCTAACTGTCAGGAAATTTCTCCTTAGTTCTAGGTTGCTTCTCTCCTTGATTAGTTTCCACCCATTGCTTTTTGTCCTGCCTTCAGGTGCTTTGAATAGGTTGACCCTCTCTCCTAGAAGAGAATATGCTGGCACCCCAAAAATAACTTAAAATGGGGTACAGCGATTAAGGCATTACAGCAGAAGGAGTCCTTCTACTTCCAGCTGAGAAATCATCTAGGGTGCTTAAAAGTTTGCAAACCCTTTTGAATGTTCAATACTTCCTTATAAATGCAATCTAAAATGTGACCTGCTTTCCAGGTAAGTCCTAAAACAAGATTAAAAACCCAGTTAAACTGATGCATCACAAACATTCTACTTCTTAGTTGATTTATGAAGGAACATATGTAGTATGTATGTACGTATGTACATACATATGTACGGTATGTATGAATGAATGATTTCTACATCTACAGTAGTGGCCAAAATTGTGGAAACCTTTTGGGAAAAGTAATATTTTCTAAAACTAGCTAATAACAACACTTTTTTTTTTGCAGTAGTATCATAAAATTATCTATCAATGGAAAGATAATTTAATCAAGAATGTAATGCAGTAACTTTCATGAAGGATTTGCTATTAGAATAGCAGTTACACTCTAAAGAAGAAAAGTGAAACACGTAGAAAAAACGAGTTATACAAAAATGATCACCATGTCAGTTAATACTTAGTTGGGTAACCTTTAGCGTGAATTACGGCTTTACAACGTCTTCCCATGGAGTGAACCCAGTCACTCCAAGCAAGCAAGCTGGAGCCATTTCATTAAGCCAGGAGTACCTCTAAACCTAGCAACTTTAAGGCTTCTGGACTCCAACTCCCAGAATTCCCCAGCCAGGAATTCTGGGAGTTGAAGTCCACGAGTCTTAAAAGTTACCAAGTTTGTATTAAGCCAACGCTGTACCTTGGAGGCCCAGCACTGTGACTGTTATGCTTCTTTTTCAGAGCTCTGTTTACCAGTAGTTGGAACAACTCAGAAAAAAAGATATATAATATTCCTGGTATTACCCCAGATATGATGAAGCTCATTATCGAATACGCCTACACAAGGACAGTGCCCATTACGGTGGACAATGTGGAGAGGCTCCTGGTGGCCGCCGACCAGTTTAACGTGATGGGTATCGTCCGGGCCTGCTCCGACTTTATGAAGTCTCAGCTCTGTTTGGAGAATTGCATCGGCATCTGCAAATTCACCGAGTATTACTACTGCCCGGAGCTACGTCAGGCCGCCTACATGTTCATCCTGCACAACTTTGAGGAAATGGTAAAAGCGTCTACTGAATTCCTGGAGCTCTCGGTCAATGAGTTTAAGGACATCATTGAAAAGGACGAACTCAACGTGAAGCAGGAAGACGCTGTCTTCGAAGCCATTCTCAAGTGGATCGCCCACGAACCCCCCAACCGGAAACAGCACATGGCGGTTCTGCTACCGAAGGTGAGTCTTTGCCGGCTGCCATCTGATACGTCGCTATTACGTGGCAATGGTCTGTGGGGAGAGGAAATGAAAGGAGCGGGATGCTTGGGGGAAAGCAAAAGTAGAAGCCGCTTCGAGGCACTGCTTCAAGGTCATCCAGCTGGGCAGAAATAGGGAGCTGCATACCAACCTGGGCACAGACTGACCAATATGGAAACATCTTGCAGGAACTTGACTGGTGGGCAGTGAGAGGTAGACAGAGAGGGAATAATAAGAATAGATCAGAACAGAACAGAACTTCTTGTTGTTAGTTGCGAAGTCGTGTCTGACCCATTGTGACCCCATGGACAACGCTCCTCCAGGCCTTCCTGTCCTCTACCATCCTCTGGAGTCCATTTAAGCTCATGCCGACTGATTCAGTGACTCCAGCCAGCCAGCTCGTTCTCTGTCATCCCCTTCTTCTTTTGCTCTCCATCGTTCCCGGCATTAGGCTCTTCTCCAGGGAGTCCTTCCTTCTCATTAGGTGGCCAAAGTATTTGAGTTTCCTCTTCAGGATCTGGCCTTCTAAAGAGCAGTCAGGGTTGATCTCCTCTAGGACTGACCGGTTTGATCGCTTTGCAGTCCAAGGGACTCGCAGGAGTCTTTCTCCAGCACCAGAGTTCAATAGTTCATATTATAGTTCATAGTTCAATAAATAGAATAGAAATAAGAATAGAATAGAGAATAGAGAATGAATAGAATAGAAAATGAACAGAATAGAAAATGAATAGACTAGACTAGACTAGACTAGAAATCTTTACTGCCACTTTAAATGTACACTGATCAGCATACATTCAAATTAAATTTTGTTGCATTCAGCTCTTATGAATAATAAGATCATAGAATTGTGGGCATCCTCTTGACATATTTGAGTCTCCCTGCAGATGCCCTGCTTCTTGACTGAAGGTGAGTAATGGCAACTGGACTTATTTTATTTAGCTTAAGACATTTCCCTGCTCATGAAAGCCGCTTCATTAATCTGAGCAAGTTAATAAGGCAGAGAATCGTTGGAATGTGCCAATCCTCTTGCACCAATCTCAAGGGTTTCCTTCCCAAAGTCTGTTGCAATAGGTTGATGAAGATACTAATAGCACTTAGACTTATATACCACTTCACAATGCTTCCCAGCCCTCTCTAAGCAGTTTACAGAGTCAGCCTCTTGCCCCCAACAATCTGGGTCCTCATTTTACCCACCTCGGAAGGATGGAAGGCTGAGTCAACCTTGAGCTGGTCAGGATCGAACTGCTGGCAGTGGGCAGAGTCAGCCTGCAATATTGCATCCTAACCACTGCGCCACCAGGGCTCTTAATCGTAAAGATGCTCAATCATCCAGTTGTCTGAAAGTTGAGCCATGGCAGCAGGACTTATTTTCGTTAGTTCCAGTTGCCCATGCCTTAACCTTCAGACAGCTTTCCCTGGATGATGGACAATCTTCATCAACCCAATTGTCTTCTTGAAAATATCCACCATCCTCTCAACCCTCCTCCTTGTCTTTGAAGGTCCGCCTGGCCTTGATGCACGCAGAGTATTTCATGAACAACGTTAAAATGCATGATTACGTGAAGGACAGCGAGGAGTGCAAGCCCATCGTGATCGATGCCCTCAAAGCCATGTACGACCTGAACATGAACGGCCCTTCGAGTTCCGACTTTACCAATCCGCTGACGAGACCCCGGCTTCCTTACGCCATCCTATTCGCCATCGGCGGCTGGAGCGGAGGGAGCCCAACCAATGCGATTGAGACGTACGACGCCCGGGCGGATCGTTGGGTGAACGTGACTTGCCAGCAGGAGAGTCCCCGGGCGTATCACGGCGCTGCCTACCTGAAGGGCTACGTCTACATCATTGGCGGGTTTGACAGCGTGGACTATTTCAACAGCGTCAAGCGGTTTGAGCCCATCAAAAAGACCTGGCACCAGGTGGCTCCGATGCATTCCAGGCGCTGCTACGTTAGCGTCACCGTCCTTGATAACTTCATCTATGCCATGGGTGGCTTTGATGGCTACGTGCGCCTCAACACGGCAGAGAGGTACGAGCCCGAGACCAACCAGTGGACATTAATCGCTCCCATGCATGAGCAGAGGAGTGACGCGAGTGCCACAACACTCTACGGAAAGGTAATTATCGTGTAGAATTTTCCGGCAGTGAATACAATCACCAGGTCCTTTGCACGCTCATGCCTTGGATCTTTTCATCATCATCATCTTCTTCTTTAAATGAACCCATAATCCCTTGCGGGGTGGAGTTCTGGGCAACTAAATGGAGCCAAGTGTTTCCTGGCCGGATGCCCTTCTTGTCACCAGTGTGGAGTTTTTTCCAGCAGATATATTCTCACAGTGCCCAGAGAGTGAAATATCTGCCTCTACCTACAATCGAACTCACAGCCTCCTGATTGTGAGGCGAGAGCTCCACCTCTAGGCCACTGCACCACTCCATGCCTTGGATCTTTCTTTCTCTGAAAATAAAACCGTAAGAGTCCCATTGCCCAAGACCAATCCCCACCCTTGGTTTCTTTCAGGGGTGAAATCCAAATTTTTTAACTACCAGTTCTGTGGGCGTGGCTTGGTGGGCGTGGCAGGGGAAGGATACTGCAAAATCCCCATTCCCTCCCCACTCCAGGGGAAAGGATACTGCAAAATTCCTATTTCCACCCCACTCTGGGGCCAGCCAGAGGTGGCATTTGCTGGGTCTCTGAACTGCTCAAAATTTCCGCTACCAGTTCTCCAGAACCTGTCAGAACCTGCTGGATTTCACCCCTGGTTTCTTTCTAATACAGATCGTCCTCGATTTACAATCACAACTCGGGGCAGAATTTTCATTGCTAAGCAAGTTTTTTGTTAAGTGAGTTGTGCCCGATTTTGCTACTTTTTTTCTCTCTCGCTATGGCTGTTAAGTGAATCATTGCAGTTGTAAAATGAATCCTGCTATAGAGTTAAGCGAATCCAGCTTTCTCTTTCGACTGCTTGTCAGAGATCAGCTGGGAATGTCAGAAATGGCAATCACTTGACCCTGGAATGCTTTGAACCACCAATCAATCGATCGATCGATCAATCAGAATAGAGTTGGAAGGTGTTGAGTCCTCTAGGTCAGTAAATTCGCAATTTAGAGCAGCAGTTCTGAGGGAGGCTATGTAATGGTTAATGGGCTCTCCCTCCGCTTGCGAAATTTGCCTGAAAGCGTACCTGCGGGCGATGCGCGAGGGGATAGGCTCATAGTGGTTTTTTAGTTTTTCCTTCAGAACCTCCCAGGGCACCGATTGTACTGGAACTGGGGCTAGCAGGGCCATGGCGACAGAGAACATCTCAGGACCACAGGCAGTCAAGAAGTGTGCCCTTTTCCTGCTGCTGGACAGCCCCGTGTAGTCATTCGCCTCCAAGAAACATTCGAACCGGGCCTCATACAATTTCCAGGTTTCGGTAGCCTGGTTGAATGGGGCGAATGTTGGAGGTGCCATCCTTAGACGGATGGGCTCTGTTTCTGAGGAGATTTTCTCTCACACGACGTCTCATCGTGTAGTGACTCAGCTGAGCGCTTTGGCTTAGCGCTAGTGACCTCAGCTGTTGACCACCAGCCTCTGTCCTCAGAATCCCATCTTCGTCGCCAGTGCTCTGAATAGCAACCGGTGGTCAATAACTGAGGCAAGGCTTGGTAAATCAAACAGGAACATTTATTGCTAACAGAACTGGTTGAGAGAAACAGAGCAAAGAGCTAGGTGGTTGACAGCTATTTATACTATAGCTGTCAAACCAACAACCAATAGGAATTGAACATTCTCCCGCCGGCCGGAGGGTGCGTCTTAGCCAATCACGGCCACGCGTCGTAAGTGCGAGGACTTTGTCGTAAGTGCGAGGACTCAACAGAAGGGACCTTGGAGGTCTTCTAGTCCAATCCCTGCTCGAGCAGGAAGCCCTAGGCCAGTGATGGCTAACCTTTTTGCCATTGTGTGCCAGGAAGGGGGGGGCGGGGAAGGTTTGCCCATGCGTGTGCCCACCCCCATAATTCTATGTGCCCTGCCACGCACATGTGAGCGCGACCCCCCTTCCTCCTCCCATTCCTGGCACGTGATGGCCCGGTAGGCCCGTTTTTCTTTCTCACCTGGCTCCAGATCCTCTCTATGCATCTGGGGAGAGTGAAAACAGCCTTCTGCACCCCCTCGGAGGCTGGAAGTTGAGAAATGGGCCGTTTCAGGCCTCCGAGGGGGTGGGGAAGGCTGTTTTCGCCCTCCCCAGATGCATAGAGAGGATTTGGAGCCAGGGAGAAAGAAAAATGAGCCTTTACCACCCCCGGCCCTCTTCTGGTGGGTCCAAAATGGCCAAAAATCAGCTGATGGAGCTGAGCTGGCGTGCCAGGCAACATGACTCCGCATGCCACCTGTGGCACGCGTGCCATAGGTTCGCCATCACGGCCCCAGGCCTATACAATTTGGCTGTCCAGTCTCTTCTTAAAAGCCTCCAGCGCAAACCAGTTGCCAAGGATCTGAATTTCAATCAAGTGAACTATGAGAAGGTGCAATGTGGGGATGTTGCGAAATGCAAGGACACGTCGCAAGTCCCTTTGGTCAGTACCGTTGTAACCTTGAATGCGTGAGAAAGAAACGGTTGTAGATTGAGGATTATCTGTACCGGAGAATCAGGTTAAACTTGCATTTTAACCTTCGTTCATCTTTAAAGTCAGGGCCCCTTTATGGCGTTCGTGTTTGTTGCACCACTTTTGATTTTGGAGAGTGCCGCTTAAAGATCAACAGTGGTTCTTGGCTCAGGGAAAAAAAATCGTATTTCTTTCTCCACATTTCTTATCCTTGTACGTTTCCCAAAGCTGCTGTTAGGGCAAACATTACGGATTTATTTTGAAAGAGAGAAAGAAAAGAAGGGAGGAACAAATTGAACCGAGATATGCTCGGTGGCTAAGACGCTGAACTTGTCGATCGAGAGGTTGGCAGTTCAGCGGTTCGAATCCCTAGTGCCGCGTAAAGGGGTGAGCTCCTGTTACTTGTCCCAGCTTCTGCCAACCTAGCAGTTCGAAAGCAAGTAAAAAATGCAAGTAGAAAAATAGGGACCTCCTTTGGTGGGAAGGTAACAGCGTTCTGTGCGCCTTTGGCGTTGAGTCATGCCGGCCACATGACCACGGAGACGTCTTCGGACAGCGCTGGCTCTTCGGCTTTGAAACGGAGATGAGCACCGCCCCCTAGAGTCAGGAATGGCTAACACATATGTAGAAGGGGAACCTTTATCTTTACCTTTATGCTCAAGAAACTGACGATACCTAATTTGATTTCTCTTTTACATCAAATTCAGGTGAAGGCCTGAACACGAGGTGGAATGTGATTCTCACAACCAAGTAATGCATTGAACGAAACTCAAGTCTTAGTAAAATACAAATGGCTTACCTGAACCATCTGATGATGTTTGTTGAGTCAGGGTGATAGATCAAACTCCAGCTTGCAGATCCTTAAAGCAGCCGTTAGGGTTCCAAGTAACATACCCACAGCAAACAAAACCCCGAGATAGGCCAATTCCTCAAAGAATAGGTTTATCGGATATGTCATATTGGCACAGGCTGGTGAAAACCGACTCTGAATATTCCCGCCGTTTTTCCCTGATTAAAAGTGGAAGTTTTTCACTTTCTCAAAACAACCAGCCACATAATAGTCCAATCAGGATGCTGTCCAGTTGCTAGGTGACTCCAGTCCCCTCCTTCCGAGCACCTGCAGGAATGTCCTTGGTTCCCATGAGAAAGGATTTTGTTTTGGCTACAACACAGGGGTGAGTTCTACTTACCTTTACTACCAGTTTGCATTGTGCCCCCGCACACGCTCTTCTGCACATGTGCAGATCACTGATGATGTCCGGGTCAGTGGGCGGAGCCTCCCACTGGTTTTACTACTGGTTCTTACGAACCGGTCCGAACTGGGGGCAACTCACCACTGCTACAACACCCCAACTATCTCTATTTCCCTCCCTCCCAATCCCTCCTCCCTGGTGTGTCAGCTCTGAAGTCTCAAAACGGCCTCAGTCAGGCCAGCTTCAGGGTTGACAGCAGCTATGCTATCCCAGGGAAAGATGCAGTTGCTTTAAAGAGCTGCAGACAAGGCTCAGTTCACATTCCTGGGATATCTGAAGCATCTTTTTGGTACGGAATTCCAGGCATCATGGACTTTCCATTGCCTTAAGAGAGCCTTGCTCCACTCGGGACAAAGTAGAAAACCATGATTTGAGTCATGCACTGAAACAAGCATGGATGCTCCTATAGAATAAGGGTTAGAGAGTACCCAGTGTTAATCGTCTTGTAGAATGGACCCACGTTCATGTTGTAGAAGAAGCCAACAGCAGAGAGATAAGCTGCTATGGGAAGAAATATTATTATTTTATTATTATTATTATTATTTATTCGATTTTTATACCACCCTTCTCCTTTCAGACTCAGGGCGGTGAACAGCCAAATAAAACATTTGCACACAAAAGTTAAAATAGTTTTAAAAATAATTAAATGAAATTTGGCCCATAATTTAAAACATTTCAATTTAAAAATCAATATCAAACTTTAAAACCGACATAGAATCAGATCAGCCCAGCTAAAAGAAATAAGAAATAAGTTTTAAGGGCCGGACAAAAAGCCCAGAGGTCTGGGATCACTTGTATCTCTGGGGGTAGATTGTTCCAGAGGGTAGGTGCCACCACGGAGAAGGCTCTCCTCCTGGGGGTCACCAGCTGACATTGTCTGGCTGACGGCACCCTGAGGAGGTCCTCTCTGTGGGAGAGAACTGGCCGGTGGGAGGCAATTGGTGGCAGAAGGCGGTCCCGTAAGTACCCCGGCCCTAAACCATGGAGCACTTTAAAGGTGGTCACCAACACCTTGAAGCGCACCTGGAAGTCCACCGGAAGCCAATGCAGCTCACGCAGGAGAGGTGTCACATGGGAGCACCCCGTCGCTCCCAAAATCCCCCGCATAGCCGCATTCTGCACCAGTTGGAGCCTCCGGGTGCACCCCAAGGGGAGCCCCATGTAGAGAGCGTTACAATAGTCCAGACGAGAAGTGACGATTGCTTGAGTGACCGTGCATAAGGAGTTCCGATCTAGAAAGGGGCGCAACTGGCGTATCAGGCGAACCTGATAGAAAGCCTCCCTGGCCACGGCCGTCATCTGCTCTTCTAAAGACAGCCGTGCGTCCAGGAGGACGCCCAAGTTGCGAGCCCTTTCCGTGAGGGCCAGTGATTCGCCCCCAATAACCAAATATCCATCTGGTTCAGTTCCAAGCTGGGAGAAAGACACCGGAAACATGGAAGCTGATTGGAAAGAGGGTTTAAGGATGAACAGAGCCACCAAGCACATGGTTCGCAAGTGTAGCTGACCACATGGAATTGAGAGTGGGGGGATTTTATACCTTCTCTTGGGCTTTGCACTTGAGCTTCCTGTTCCTGTGCAAGAACATGTATTCTAGTGGTTGCTGTAGGGGTTATGTAAGGGTCATAGTTGGCTCTATAGATTGCCTGAGCTCCCAGGTTTGGTTGACGTTTGGACTGCTGAGATGATGCAACAAAGAGGCTCGTGTTCTGAAAGCGTGTTGGGCAATTCCTATTATGGCTTAATGGCTTTCGTCCTGGTTTGGATCTTGAGTGAGAGCTAATCCTATCACTCCGCCTTCGTTCAGTCTTTGGCTGCAGGGAATTTCAAAAATCTCCTGTCTTGAATGGATTTCTGCCCGCAGTATTTATTTGCTTCGCCTATGAATAGAGCTATCTATCTCTTGACATCTGCTCTGAGCTATTAAGGAAAGGCCGGGGGGTGCTTTCTCCCTCTAAAAATAAAAAAAACTTTTCATCCAGGGAAATATAATATTCTTTTTAATATTTCTCAAAATATTTCATTCTTCTAGGAGAGGGGTGGGTGCTAACTTTCTACACCGCATTATAAACACTAGTTCTCTCCAGGTTCTACACCTTACATTCACTCTTCCAAACTTTTCAGTGTCACGATGCATATCATTAACACCCTTCCAACATTCTCCGTGCTAGCATGCGTCTAATTAACTCTCCGCTTCCTCGTTTCCCCCCCCCTTTCTTTCTTTCTTTCTTTCTTTTCTTTTTTTTGCAAATACAAGGTTTACATTTGCGGTGGTTTCAATGGGAACGAGTGTCTCTTCACGGCGGAGGTCTACGATGCCAAGGTGGATCAGTGGAGCTTGATTGCTCCCATGCGAAGTAGGCGCAGCGGGATCGGCGTGATTGCGTACGGAGAACACGTCTACGCGGTAAGGCTCGGGCTCTCTTGGGCTGGAAACGGCAGGCAAGCCTGCAGCATCCTTCAGTCATGGTTGCTAGAACCCAGGGGTGAAATGCTCCCGGTTCGGACCAGATCGCCCGATCCGGTAGCGATGACAGCGGGTGGTTCGGAGCACTGGTAGGAAAAATCCCTGCCCATCCCCCATGCCCAGCTGAGCCACGCGATCATCAGAGGCTTTTTTTTTTTTTTTACTTTTAAAAGCATTTTTTCTTCGGCCGAAAAAATGCTTTTAAAAGAAAAAAAAAGCCTCTGACGATCAGGCAACTCAGCTGGGATCGTCAGAGCCTTTTAAAAGCATTTTTTTTACAACCTCTTCGGCCAAGAGGTTGCAGAAAAAATGCTTTCAAAAGTAAAAAAAAAAAAAAAGTTGGCCACGCCCTCCCAGTCCCATTACACCCCCTCCCACCAAGCCACGCCCACAAAACAAATTTTACATTTCACCACTGCTAGAACCATGTCCCTTTGCTCGGTCTAGGGCAGCTTTCTCCAATTCCTGGCCCTCTAGAGCAGTTGGGAAAAAACTCCAAGATCAGGGGTGTCAAAATTGATTTCATTGAGGGCCGCATAAGGGTTGTGTTTGATCTCGGGGACCGGGGTGGGCCTGGCCAGAGTGGGCGTGGCCAGCTTGACATCACTCGTGTCGGGGGCGTCTCTCGTAGTGGTGGCCCGAGTGCTTTGCCAGTGAAAATGGGCAATAGAGGTGGCGAAAACAAGTTGCAAATCTAGAGCACTGGCCTGGCCAGGCTGCGGCTGACGCCGCAGCTCTCGCCGTCTCCATGGCCTGCTCACTGCTCTCGCAGCGCCTTGCACAGCACACTTAAATTTAGCGCGCTTCACCATGGGGGAGACGGCGGCCCTTCCTCCTCCTGGAGCCCATTATGACGCGGAGCATTGGCCATAGCCGGTCCGAGCAGGGCCAGTGTCTTGGGGCAGAGAGAAAATTATGCATCTCCCCGAGGGACTGAGGTGCGCGGAGTACCAAGAAGCACCGGAAGAAGTGCCCGTGAGATGAGAGGCAAGTACAAGGGTGCTTCCCTCCCACTCTGGAATATGGAGCAAGTCTCCATCCCCGCCATCACCCTTACCGTGTCAGGCCACGTGAGGAGTGACTGAGAGGGGAAGGTGAGGGACGGGGCCAGCCAGCCAGCTGGGAGCCACAGCAGAGGGACGAAAGAGCCACATGTGGCTTGGGAGCCACATGTTGCCGACACCCGGGCTAGTCTAAAGAAAAGAAGAATTAGGGGTGACATGATAGCAGTATTCCAGTATTTGAGAGGCTGCCACACAGAAGAGGGGGTCAAATTATTCTCCAAAGTACTTGAGAGCAGGACAAGAAGCAATGAATGGAAACTAATCAAGGAGAGAAGCAACTTAGAACTAAGGAGAAATTTCCTGACAGTGAGGACAATTAACCAATTTGCCTTCAGAAATTGTGGGTGTTCCATCATTGGAGGTTTTTAAAGAGAGACTAGACAGTCACTTGTCTGAAATGGTATAGATTCCCTGCTTGAGCAGGGGGCTGGACTAGAAGACTTCCAAGGTCCCTTCCAGCTCTATTCTATTCTAATTCTAAATTTTGGATTTTCTCCATCCACCCATCATCTGCCACAGGGCCAAGCCGCCCTTTCCCTTAAATTGTTCCTTGGTTTGATTTTTGCCGTCTGCAGGTAGGCGGTTTTGACGGCGCCAACCGCCTGCGGAGCGCCGAGGCGTACAACCCGATTGCCAACACCTGGCGCACGATCCCGACCATGTTCAACCCTCGGAGCAACTTCGGCATCGAAGTGGTGGACGACCTGCTCTTTGTGGTGGGCGGTTTCAACGGCTTCACCACCACCTTCAACGTCGAGTGTTACGACGAGAAGACGGACGAGTGGTATGATGCCCATGACATGAGCATCTACCGCAGTGCGCTGAGCTGCTGCGTGGTCCCGGGACTGCCCAATGTCGGGGAGTACGCTGCCAGGCGGGACAACTATGTGGGGTCATCCCAGAGAGACGAGGTCAAATATTCGTCCTCCACTAGCACACTCCCAGTGTGAAAAAAAAAATCGCTCCTTGACTAATAAAGCCCTCTAAGCAAGAACTAGATGCACAAGTAAATTGGCTTCTTTTCTTCCTTCCTAAATAAACGAAGAGGCTAGTCCTTATTGGAGGTGGGAAAGCAGCGTTTTTCATTGTTGGCTAATTTAGAGAGACAGTTTGGTTTAGTGCCGTGATAGCGAACCTATGGCACGAATGCCACAGATGGCATGCCTAGCCATTTCGGTGGGCACGCAAGCTCATTTTTGGGCCTTCTGGGCCCACTGGAAGTTGGCAAATGGGCCATTTCTGGCCTCCGGAGGGCCATCAGAGGAAATGGGGAAGGCCGTTTTTGCCTTCTCCAAGCTTCTAGAAAGGCTCTGGAGCCTGAGGAGAGAGAAAAACGGGCCTACCAGGCCCTCCTCGCACGCCAGGAGTGGGGGGGGGAGCGGAGGGGTCACGCGCACATGCGTGGGGACGGGGCACATAGAATTATGGGTGTGGGCATGTGTGTGTGCGACACCCCCCTCCTCCCCCCTGCTTTTGGCACACGATGGCAAAAAGGTTAGCCATCACTGGTCTAGTGGTTAAGGTACCATGTTAGAAACCAGGAGACTGTGAGTTCTAGTCCCACTTTAGGCATGAAAGCCAGCTAAGTGACTTTGGGCCAATTGCCAGGAGATGGTGAGTTCTAGTTCTGCCTTAGGCATGAAAGCTGGCTAGGTGACTTTCAACC
>WNWU01000025.1:9573548-9596910 GCA_012654045.1 Ptyas mucosa
TCTGTTTCTCTCTGTTTCTGTCTCTGTTGCTCTCTCTTTCTGTTTCTCTCCATTACTCTCTCTGTTACTCTCTCTCTCTTTCTCTCTCTCTCCATTTCTCTCTTGTCGGTTTCTCTCTCTCCATTTCTCTGTTTCTCTCCGTTACTCTCTACTGTTTCTCTGTTTCTGTTTCTGTTTCTTTTTTTCTCTCCCTCTCCCTCTCTGTCTTTCTCTCTCTCTCTCTCTCTCTCTCTCTGCCTGCATGCAGAGGTAACCGCTACTGCTTCTCTTGTGTGTCAGCCAGCTCTTCCAACTCCCTAGGGGATATTTACACCACCAGGTGACTAAAAATAATTTAAGCTGCTCAAAATTACAGCCTTGCAGGGCAGGTAGGAAATCTTGTGACTTGTATGCAGGGATTGGTCAGCAACCTGAGGGGAAGAGACCTGGTTTCACCTGGAAACAACCTGTTTGTTCCTCCTCCTCCCCCTATTTTTCCGGCAGGGCATGCCTACATTCCTTTCCTTCTCTCTTGCAAAATGGTTCTCCTGCCAACTGGATGTACAGAAATGCGACCGGCAGATTCTGGCCTCGTTTCCATCAGATTTATATCCCTGGCTGATGTGGAATACCAGAGCAGATCTTAGCATAAACATTTTATTTTTTACAAAAACGCAACGTGTGTTTCAGTCAAGGGTTAATTTCGTTCTGGCTTTTCCTCTGGAGATTTCGCTGATTTATTTATATCTCACCTGCATTTCTTTTTATAAGTCACTCAAGGTGGCAAGCATACCTAATACTCCTCCTTCCTCCCATTTTCTCCATAAACGAAAAGCATGGGAGACCAGTTGGGTCGAGAGTGACTGACTGGCCCAAGATCCTCCAACTAGCTTTCATGCCTAAAATGGGACTAGAACCGTCTCCTGGTGATTGGCGCCAAGTCACCCAGTTAGTTTTCATGTCTAAGGCGGGACTAGAACTGTCTCCTGGTGATTGGCGCCAAGTCACCCAGTTAGTTTTCGTGTCTAAGGTGGGACTAGAACTGTCTCCTGGTGATTGGCGCCAAGTCACCCAGTTTTCGTGTCTAAGGCGGGACTAGAACTCACCGTCTCCTGGTGATTGGCATCAAGTCACCCAGTTAATTTTTGTGTCTAAAGCAGGACTAGAACTTACCATCTCCTGGTGATTGGCTCAGAGGCACCCAACCAGCTTTCGTGCCTACGGCGAGATTAGAACTCCTAGTCTCCTGGTGATTGTCACCTAGCTGGCTTTTCATGCCTAATGCAGGACTAGAAATCACTGCCTCCCAGTTTCTAATGGCCTTAACCATTAGATCAAATTAGCGCTTTAGTTTTCTTGCTTTGGTTTGGGCAACTTGAGGTGCAGTTCCCAACTACTATTTGCAAAGGCAACAATTCACAGATGATGATTCAGGTTCAGCTAGACATTCCAGAGATTCACCGCAGATACACAAGACCCAAGATTAGAAAAGCTGTCACAGCTGTGATGAAAATACTGGTCTTGAAGGCTTCCAAGCTTCGTCAGATTTCCTTCCAAGTTGGAATGTGTCAAGCCAATGAGTCAACTTGTCTTTTTCCTCCCCCCGTTATCGACCTTGAGGGCCATCTACAAAAGAACCAAGCTTCTGAATGATGGCTCTCCAGATGCACCTCCATCTGCTCTTGATCTCGTTTTGGGTTTCTGGACAGAGTGGTGGACTACCATCTTCCTGTCCCCCCCGTTCCCCAAGCAGCTTTACTCGAAAGCATCTGAGCATTATCTAGAATGGAGCTGACGGCCAACGGTGTAGCTGGTGAAAACCAACTACAGAGTCCCCGTTAGCATGTTTTCCCTATATTTCTATTCTTCTTTTGCCATGTTCATCATCAGATGTTGGCAATCCTATTTTTTATCAACAGCTGCACGAAAAAGGGCTATTGAGCTTTGTCCAAACCGGTCCCTTATATTTTGAAGCCATGATGTTCTTCTGCCTGGACCTCGTTTGCCTTCCAGAGGATTAAGTGAAGGATGCCGTATTTTTCCAGGTGTCGCATCACATGTCCAAAATATTCTAACTTTCTCTTTTTAATGGCTTTGATTATTTCCCTTGGCTTTCTCAGGCGGCTTATCCCCTCCTCATTTCTGATTTTGTCAACCCAGTTTATACGTAACGGCCGCCTGTCAGTCTACATTTCAAATGCTTCTCGTCTCTTCAAGTGGCTTTCCATCAGAGACCATAAAACAGGGCCCCCCAACCACCTGGGCTGCAGCCCATTACTGGGTCTCGAGCCGTTTGGAAACCAGGCAGCAGAAGTGGCAGGCAGGCGTGGCCGTACATCCCCACTGGCCTTAGCGGGCGAGCGCATGTGCTCCATTTGCATGCAGGGTGGCAGAGGTGGTATTCAGCAGGTTCTGACCAGTTCTAGAGAACCGGTAGCGGAAATTTTGAATAGAACTGGTAAATACCACCTCTGACTGGCCCCGCCCCCATCTATTCTCTGCGTCCCGAGTCCCAGCTGATCGAGGGGAAATGGGGATTTTGCAGTATCCTTTCCCTGGAGCGGGGAGGGAATGGGGATTTTGCAGTATCCTTCCCCTGGAGCGGGGAGGGAATGGGGATTTTATAGTATCCTTCCCCTGCCACGCCCACCAAGCCATGCCACGCCCACAGAACCGGTAGTAAAAAAAATTTGAATCCCACCACACCAAGGTGGATGTGCATGCCCACCGCTCGTGCAAATGGAGCTGCATACATGCATGCCTGCCACGCACACGGATCCATCCCCTCTACCCCACCCACCCCGCCAACTGGCAAAGGCGGATAGGTTGGGGAACTCTTTTGTCATAAGGGATCCGTTTCTAAAAGCGGAGTTTAACACAAGAGGCTGGACCACTTCACGCTTAGTTTTTCATCCGTATTCTTAGTATTTGGCTTTTAATGTTAGGTCTTTTCTCAGTTTGTGGAGTGGGTACAGGCAGTCCTCGACTTACAACAGTTCGTTTAGTGACCGTTCAAAGTTACGACGGCACTGACAAAAATGTAACTCGCGGCTATTTTTCCTAGTTACGACCTTTCCAACATCGCCATGACCGTGTGATCAAAATCCAGATGCTTTCATATTTAGGATGGTCACAGCATCCCAAGTTCATGTGATTCCCCTTATGCGACCTTCTGGCAAGCAAAGTTCAATGGAGGGGGGAAAGCCATATTTATTTAGCAACCAGGTGACTAGCTAATCGACGGCAGCGATTCGCTTAACAACGGTGGCAAGAAAAGGTGGTAAGATGGGGCAAAACTCATTTGGCAAATGTCTCACTTAAGAGATTTAAGGGCTCAACTGCGGCCGTAAGTTGAGGACTGCTACATGTCAAAATAGGTGAATCCTTCATCCAGAATTGATACCCCTAGATACCAGTGAAGAGATAGGATCGTGATAGCTAACCTTTTTGCCGTCGTGTGCCGGGAGCGTGGGGGGGGGGTCGCACCCACGCATGCCCACACCCATAATTCAGTGTGCCCCCGCCCCGCTGCACTACTACTGCTTTTGGCACGCGATGGCATGGTAAGCCCAGTAGGCCCATTTTTCACCCTCCCCAGGCTCGAGGCTTTCTTGGAGCCCGGAAAGGGTGAAAACAGCCTTCCCCATCCTTCCGGAGTCCGGAAACGGCCTGTTTGCTGACTTCCAGTGGGACTGGAAGGCCCATTTTTCACCCTCCCTAGGCTCCAGAGCCTTTCTAGGAGCCTGGGGAGGGCGAAAATGGCCTTCCCCACCCCCACCTCCCAGAGGCCGGAAATAGCCTGTTTCCCGACTTCTGGTGGCCCCGGAAGGCCCAAAAATCAGCTGGCTGCCACGCACATGCACTCATGTGCTCACCGATATGGCTCTGTGTGCCACCTGTGGCTATTTTTGGGCTGTTTCAGGCTGTTTTTCAGGCCATTTTTGGCTATTTTTCAGGCTGTTTTGGGGGCCATTTTGGGGGCGAAAAACAATCCGAAAACGGCCTGAAAACTGTTCTGTTTTGGGGGCCCTTTTCAGGCCATTTTTGGCACTCCGGCACCCACAAAGACCAGCTGGCAACAGCACGCATGCCCACAGAGAGGGCTCTGCGTGCCACCTCTGGCTCACGTGCCATAGGTTCACCATCATGGTTATAGGGTTCTTCTGCTTGAGCCGGGGTTTGGACTAGAAGACCTCCAAGGTCCCTTCCAACTCTTGTTATTCTGTTTTCCGTATTATATTCTCTTTAACTAGGCTGCAATTCCTTACTGGTGGGGCAATGGCATTTTGGACATGCTCAGAGATAAATTAACCAGCAAAAGGAAGACATGATCTTCAAAGAAGACAGGGGGATGTCCAGGTGCCAGTAGAAAGTTGTTGGGTTTCTTTGTCTTCAAACAGGCACCCAGGCACCTTCTCTCCTTCCTCCCTTTAGCTGCAATTTGAATATTCAATTTAAAAATATTTTATCATCGTTTCCTTGCAAGAGAGTAATTTCCAGATTCTTTTTTTTCTCTCTCACTCATCTGCTCCGAGAATCTTAATTGGAGAGCCCAACAATGTCGTCCCAAAATAAAAGAGCAGGATATGAGCGGAGCTGCGGGGGAGGAAAAGCTCCAACTCTGCAAAAAGTTAATTTGGTTTAATGCCTGCGTGGTCCCAAGGCGGAGGGAAAAATGGAACAGAGTGTCCCAGATAAGGTGCTGCTGCCACGTTGCAGGTGAGCCTTTCGCCCTGCAACGTTTGGCTGTATGTGTTAAATGGAAGCGATAAGAGGTGCAAAAGAATTTTTGACTAGCGATAGCAATAGCACTTCTATACCGCTTCACTCTTCTATAAAGAGTGTTTTAGAACCTTCTCTAAGGAGTTTACAGAGTCAGCATCTTGTCCCCCAACAACCTGGGTCCTCATTTTACCGACCTCGGAAGGATGGAAGGCTGAGTCAACCTGGCAGTGGGCAGAGTTTGCCTGCAATGCTTCATTTAACCGCTGCGCCACCACAGCTAATCAGCAAGAGCGCTTAGACTTATATACTTCTTCATAGCCCTCTCTAAGTGATTTACAGAGTCAGCCAATTACCCCCAACAATCTGGGTCCTCATTTTACCCACCTTGGAAGGATGGGAGGCTGAGTCAACCTTGAGCCAGCCAGGATCGAACTCCTGGCAGTGGGCAGAGTTTGCCTGCAATGCTTCATTTAACCGCTGCGCCACCACAGCTAATCAGCAAGAGCGCTTAGACTTATATACTTCTTCACAGCCCGCTCTAAGCGGTTTACAGAATCTGCCTATTGTCCCCAACAGTCCGGGTCTTCATTTTACCCACCTCGGGAGGATGGAAGGCTGAGTCAACCTTGAGCCAGTCAGGATTGAATTCCAGACTGTGGGCAGAGTCAGCCTGCAAAACCACATTTTAACCACTGCGCCACCAGGGTTCCTAATGCAACTACAGCAATAGCACTTAGACTTATATACCACTTCACGGTGCTTTTACAGCCCTCTCTAAGCGCTTTACAGAGTCAGCACATTGCCCCCCAACAATCTGGGTCCTCATTTTACCGACCTCAGAAGGATGGGAGGCCGAGTCAACCTTGAGTCGGTCAGGATCGAACTCCTGGCAGTGGGCAGTTTGCCTGCAATGCTTCGTTCTAACCACTACACCACTACAGCTAATCAGCAAGAGCACTTACGCTAGGGCTATCAAACTCCCGGTCAGCAGGCCGGATGCATCATGTGCTGGCCACGCTTACACCCAGTTTAGCGAAGGGGGGGAAAAGTCCCGCTACATCATGTGACGTCACTGTGAATGACGCGAGTTTGACACCCCTGACTTATATACCGCTTCACAGGGCTTTACAGCCCTCTCTAAGCAGTTTAAAAGAGTCGGCCTATTTCCCCCAATAATTTGGGTCCTTGCAAATGGCGACCACGTGGCCCCAGGATGCTGCAACCGGTTGTAAACACAGGCCAGCTGGTGAGTGCCTGAATCACGATCATGCGATTATGGGGATTGCTGTGACAATTTGTGTGAACCACTGGTCACAGATCACTTTTTCCCCCAGTACCATTATAACAGTCGCTAAACAAACGGTTGTAAGCCAGGATTATCTCTAGCGGGCCCAACGCTGAAAGGAGCAATAGATGCGGCAATACAGGTAGTCCTTGTCTTACGACAGTTCATTTAGTGACCGTTTGAAGTTACAGCGGCACTGAAAAAAAGGGACAGTAACAGAGTTGGAAGGGATCTTGGAGGTCATCTAGTCCAACCCCCTGCTCACGCAGGAGACCTGTGCTAAGGATTCAAACCGCCGACTTTTCTGATCGACAAGCTCAGTGTCTTAGCCACTGAGCCACCTAGTCAGGCTAGGGATTTATGACTGTTCTTCACACTTATGTCCGTCGCAGCATCCCTAGGGTCATGGGATTTACACATTCAGATCAGGGGTGAAATGGTCCTGGTTTGGACCGGATCGCCCGATCCGGTAGCGATGGCGGCGGGTGGTTCGGAGAACCGGTAGCAAAAATCTCTCCGCCCCCCCCCCCCATGCCCAGCTGAGCCGCACAATCATCAGAGGCTTTTTTTTTCTTTTCAAAGCATTTTTTCTACAACCTCTTCCAATGAAAAATGCTTTTAAAATTAAAAAAAAAAGCCTCTGATGATCGCGCGGCTCAGCTGGGATCATCAGAGGCTTTTCAAAGCATTTTTTTCTGCAATCTCTTGGCCGAAGAGGTGGTAAAAAAAATGCTTGGAAAAGTTTGAGACGATCTCAGCTGAGTTGCCTGATCCGCAGAGGCTTTTCAAAGCATTAGAAAAAATGCTTTGAAAAGTAAAAAAAAAAACACACACACCCAGTCACATTAACCCCCACCCCCACCAAGCCACGCCCACAGAACTGGTAGTAACAAATTTTACATTTCACCCCTGATTCAGACGCTTGGCAACTGGCTCACATTTATGACGCTTGCAGTGTCTTGGGATTACGTAATCCTCCTTTTTGCGACCTTCCGACGAGCAAAGTCGACGGGGGAGCCGATTCCACTGAATAACCGTGTTACTAACGTGGCAAGGAAAATCGTAAAAGGGGGACAAAACTCACTTAACAGATTTCTCACTTAGCAAGGTAAACTGTGGCCGTAAATTCGAGGACTACCTGTAGATGGATGTAAAACAACAACAACAACAACAAAAAAAAACAGCAGGATTTTCTTCAGCTGATCCCTGTATCTTTGCCTGGGTAGGATTCCTGGCCCTTCCAACTCAAAAGTATTTTACTCCTGTTGCAAAGAACTAAAAAAAAAAAAAAAAAAAAAATCCAGAAAGGACATAGGCCCATGTTGGCAAACCTATGGCATGAGTGCCAGAGGTGGCAGGCAGAATCCTCTCTGTGGGCAAGCGTGCCATTGCTAACTACTGTTTTGCTTTCCGGCACGCCAGCCAGCTGGTCTTCATGGGCAGAGCGCCAGAAAACGCCCTGAAAAGAGCCAAAACCCAGGCCATTTTCCGGGCCATTTTTCTGGCTGTTTTCAGGCCATTTTTTTGGCTATTTTTTAGCCATTTTTCAGGCCAGCGTGTGCAAACATTCTGGCCAGCTGATCTTCAGGTTTCCGGCATATGTGCATGCACACGTGTTCCAGTTTGGGCACTCGGGTGCCGAAAAGATTCTCCATCACTGACATAGGCTGATTTTCCCATTTGTCTTCCCTGAGAGGGAAAACTCCCAATCGGTGGGTTCCAAATAAAACTGCAAAACTATGCTGTGATGTTTGAAGTGGGGAAGGGGGGAGGGGGAGTTTAATTCAAAACCAACCCGAAAACATAAAACTTTTTTTTTTTTTTGAGTACTATAATAGGTCAAACAAACTACCCAGAATGGAACCGCGGGGCTCCAGCTCTCTTCTCCCCACTTCTTCCGTCAATACAATTTTTCTGCCAGCTGGGCAGACCGTTTCCCCCGATTCCAGTCCACTTGGAGAAAAGGCGGAATAATGAACCATCTCTCTTCGCCCCTCCCTGATGCGCCCCCAAATCGGTGGCCGTTTATTTACAGAGAAGCAGATGCGGAACTTCAGGCTCTTCTTGAACAGGCAGGAAAATGGAGGTTTGAGAAGGAAAACTTTGTACAGGTAAAGAGGCCAGGAGAAGAAGCAACGGCTGGAGGGGTCTCCTGGAAGGTAAGGTGGGTGGGTGGGCCGGATCCAGTCTTTGCTCCACGGAGAGGCCAGGTCCTTTGCGAGGGCCGGTGGCATGGGGAGGAAGGCGTGCCGAGCAAGGGAGGGCAAAGGGATCTGGGTGGGAAGGGTGTGCTAACGGTGTGCTACCAAAGTCAGGCGGGCTTGGGATAAAGTGGCCCTTACGAAGCCCGGGAAAAGGTTAACTCGCCGAGCCTTGAGCTTCTGCGATGGGAACATCTTCCATTCCTGTCTGGATCAAAGCTGAGGTCTCCTTTGTTGCCCAGATGGAGATATCCGGCTCAGAAGAAGACCACAGCAACCAAGAAGCTACTCCACCTGTGTCAAGATCAAAGGCCGAGGTCTCCTCGTTGCCCGGAAGGAGATCCGGCTCAGAAGACAACCACGGAAGCCACGGAGCTACCCCGCCCTCCTGCCTACTAGAGGAGGGAAGGGGAGCCGATCCCCAATTTGGCTGAGCCCGGCGGGGGAAAAAAGGGGGAAGATGCTAAGGCATGGGGGTGGCCCAGCAGGCAGTCTGGCACGGTCCGGAGAGTGGGGGGCCTTCTTGGTCGCTGTAGCAACTGGAGGTGCCCAGGAGAATTCCCGTCCTTCGGAGGTCAGTAATCTTCCACCCAACCGTTTTCGGATATGAAGGCGTCGATCACCTCTTTCATAGCCAGGTTTGGGATCAGCTGGTCCTGGGTCAGCGGGCTTCGAGTCACGGGGTCAAAATGGCCGACCCGCTAGGGAGGATACAGAAGAGGAGGTTGTGCGGGGTGGGGGTGGGGTAGAGAAGCCAGAGGAGTGGATTATTTTCAGGCCAGGGATGGCCTCAATAACCACAGCAAGGCCACCCAAACCATATTCCACTGGAACTTTAATGGCGGTTAAAGACAATACATCATGCTGGCTGGGGAATTCTGGGAGCTGAAGTCCATACATCTTAGAATTGCTGGGGTTGAGGAGCCCTGTTCTAAACCCGGCTGAGACCAATAAGCTGCTTAGGAAAACCAGTTTGAAAGGTGGGAAAATCACTCGGGCACAGAAAGCCTCAAATCCTTCATCATTCGCATCACTCAGTCCACACACCCCCACCTCCCACCCCCTGCAGCCTCCAGCCTCTTCCTCAAAAAAGGCTGCCGATCCTTAAGGCCCTACCTCGTCCTTATAATTTTTATTTATAAAATGGATTGGCCATCCAATTTTTCCATAACTCAATTCTGGGCAGCTTCTTCACCTTTAGAAGCTAAGGAGGCCAAGGAAAGATCTCTGGCCACAATGTTGTGGCCAGCAGAGCTGGCAGCAGATTCGGACAGTGAGGAGGTTGGGGAGGAACATGGGCCAGTCCTGGAGTCTGGGAAAGGCTCTGATGAAGGCTCTGCGTCAGAGGCAGAGAGGGGGCCAGGGCCGAATGCCAGTTATCAGCTGCCTTCGGTGTCAGACATCAGTGAGGCAGACGAACAGCTGGAGCCTGTTCCCAGTGTGCCCATGCGCAGAGTTGCCAGACGAAGGGAACGGCTAAAGAACAAGGGTCGACTTGGGAGTAAGGCCACAGGTGGACGATGAATGGCCCCTCCCAGAGGGAATAAAAGAGGAGTGAAGGGGAGGGGAGTTTGCAGGAGACAATTAGTTCGCTTAATTAGTTTGTGACTCTCCGAGACTCCTTGCCAAGTTTTGAAGATATCGGCCTGGCAGCTCTCCAAGCCAGATAAGGTCTGTGACTGTGAATTCTCCCTTGAAAGACTTTGCTGGATGTGAATGAGAGGAATTCACAGTCACTTAATAAAAAGGGGTTTTTTGCTGGGACAAGGAGTCTGCTTCCTGCTCTTGGGCAACCCAGGTCAGAACACACAAGATTTTGTGGCCAGAGATCCATATTTATTCTCAACCAAGCTTCGGCCCTATGAACCAGCTCCAGATTTGGGATTCTCACAGGCTTGTGGCTCATCCTGACATTTATTCCACGACTTGGGATTCCTGTTCCTCCTCCTAGGGCAGCCAACCTGCCTCATTTACCTGCAGGTGCTCTTCGATGTCCTTCCGGTCATAGGTGATCCCACTCGGCGTAATGCAAGGCTCCCGCATCAGTTCGAAGCTGATCTTCCCGCACAGGTAATCAGGGATGTCCCGTTTCTGGTCCCCAAAGGAGAGAATATTACTCGGTATTTCTAACTCGGCATCGAGTTTCTAAATTGCAGGTTCTTCATCGTTTTCCTTTTCTTTCTTTTTTAATTTTTTTAATTTTTTATTATTATAACATAAAATGACATTACAAGACATACAACGTTTACATATATACTTTCTTAACAGCTATTTCATGATGATCTTCTTCTAACATTTACATTTTCCCCCTTATCCCTTTATGTTATTCCAGTTTCTTCTTGTCCCCTTCTCTTTTAATTACAGTGTATTTTTTAAGACTCGTATTAACTTTATATTTTCTATACATTAACACATTCTTTCCTTTTTTTTTACACTTCACCCCTATTTTTCTTCTCCGTTATTCCTATTCTCCAGCCACTTATACCATTTGTGCCAGATGATATAATATTCTGTATCCTCTTTTTCTTTAAGCTCTTTTGTTAATTTATCCATCCCGGCACACTCTAAAGTTTAAGATTAAAGAATGGCTAAAGAAAATAATAGAACAATCTATGAGCAGAAAACCAGAGACATTCTGATTAGGGATATTTACTGAAAAATACACCAAGGAAATAAAATATTTGATCTTACATATTGTAACGCACAAAAAAGGAAAAAAGAAAATGTACCAACAGAAGAAGAGTTGATTAAAAAAAAAACACCATCGTTTTCCTTTTCTAAGGATGGCTCAAGAGTATATTATTAGATTTCCATCCATCCATCCATCCATCCATCCATCCATCCATCCATCCATCCATCCAGGGGTGGGCTTGAAAAATTTTAGCAACCAGTTCTCTGCCCAGTTGCTGGGTGGGCGTGGCCATGGGGATACTCGATCTCCTCCACCACGGGGTGGGGTGGGGTGGCTTTTTGTTCTCCCCAGGCTCTGGAGGCTTTCCTCAAGCCTCTGGGAGGGCAAACTACAGGCCTGTTTCCGGACTTCCAGGAGGCCCATTTTTCACCCTCCCAGAGCCTCCGTGTGGGCCCTGCACTTACCTCGCATCCAAAACGGGCCGCGTGGAGACTCCTGGGAGGGGTGGGGCAGGGTGGGTGGGGCCAGCCAGTCCTTGCAACTTCAGTGAACCGGATGTAAAATTAGCATCTGGCTTGCCCGAACCGGCTGAATCCCACCCCTGCATCCATCCATCCATCCATCCAAGATGGGTGGCAAAATAAATCCAAATAAATTCAATACATAAAATAAAACTCACCTTCCTCTTCTCGTCCACCTGGGAGAAGAGTTCGTCCATGTCTGCTAGATATTTTTCCTGAAAGAGAAATTGGATCCTTTAGTTACCATGGCTATCAAAAAAAACACAGAAGAAAGATCTTGGATGGCTTTCAAAGAGGAGTGAACAGATTCCTGGAGGTCTATCTGCCTAGAAGAAGTCATGTTACCTCTGGGCTGAGGGCCAACTATCCATTGTAGGGAAAGAACCTCTGCTTGCAAGCACCCAAATGGATGTCTGTAGAGATTCTCAGTCATCCAGGTCATGACATTGTCCCAAAGATGCTTTTTCACAAAGCAACTGGACTTTCTGTTTTTTTTTCCTTTGAAGACGTTTCGCTTCTCATCCAAGAAGCTTCCTCAGCTCTGATAGGATAGTGGGGAATGGAAAGCATTACTATTAATCTTCTCATCGTTCCTATCACCCATCTCCTCCCACTTATGACTGTATGACTGTAACCTTGTTGCTGGTATCCTTATGATTTATATTGACTGTTTCCTAGTATGATTTGATTGCTTATTTGTACCCTATGACTATCATTAACTGTTGTATCCTATGATTCTTGACTAATACATTGTTTCTTTGATGTATATTGAGAGCATCTCCACCAAAGATTAATTCCTTATGTGTCCAACCACACTTGGCTAATAAAGAATCCAATTCTATTCTATTTTTTTTTAAAAAGGCATCAGCTTTTGCGACTTGCGTCTAGCTTGGTTGGAAGAAGAGACAGCCAACTTGCTAACATTGACGCCTTCTCATAAGGTCCACCTTTGGCCAACACAACACAAATGGTGCCCATTCAAGGACAGGGAACATGGTCTGTGCACCCCACCAGGAGACCAGAGAAGATGCCCCACAGCTTGGCTTGCTTCTGACCCTCATTCAATTACAGGGAGGGGCAGAACAAAGGCAAACAAGGAGTCCTTACATGTTTGGCTTTGATGTTGGCCAACTGTGTCCGGCTCCGGTTTTCATCCATGTTCTCCTGCTCCTGGGCCCGTTGGCATTCGTCAAGTTCCCTGAAAGAGAAGCAAAGTGTGGAGAGGGTGTGAGGGGAGGAGAGGACATCTGGCTCACTCAGAAGAGAGCTTCTTCTGTCATGGCGCCTTCTGCCCTTTGGAACATCACTTCCTCTGGAGATCAGATTTGTTCCAACCTTATGTTGTGGCCCATCAGCAGCCTGTGTGGCTGATGGCTGATTCGGACAGCGAGGAGGCTGGTGTGGTGTTGCGACAGCAGCCTGTGCAGCTGGCACTCGAGTCAGACAGTGAGGAGGCTGGAGAAGATGCGGTGCCAGAGGCGGGGATTCAGCCAAGGCCTTCAGAACCTCCAGAAGCTCCCTAAGTGAAGAGGAAGAAGAGGAGGAGCCTCTTCTCGATGCACGGGCGCGCAGAGCTGCCAAAAGGCAGGAGTGGCTCCTCAGGAGGAGGTCTCCTTGAGAATAAGGCTTGGGGCTAATTGGCCATTCCCTTAGCCTATTTAAGGAAGGACGACAATTGAAGCAATTTGCAGGGAACAACTTCGTTCACTCTTCTTCGCGTCTTAATCTTGTTTCTCTTATCAGTTTCCTGCAAATTGCTTCTGGGCTTTCTGCTAACCATAGTAAGATTTTGGTTATTATTCTTTGAAGTCTTGTAGGCTGTTAACCAAGTTAATTCACAACCTTTGTTCGTAAAAGGCTGATTTAATTTAGTAAAATAAGGTTTGTACGGACTTTGTACGTGCTGCGTTCTTTGGGGTCCATAGCTGGGGCAGAACATCTTATGGGCTTTGCATAAGGCCTCCAAGGCCAGATGTCATCACAGGCAATTGCATCTTACAGACGCAATTGAGCTCAAAATTTCTGCTGCTAAGCAAGACCGTTGTTAAGTGAATTTTTCCCCACCTTACGACGTTTCTTGCCACCGTTAAGGGAAACATTGTAGTTGTTAGTAACATAGTTATTAAGTGAATCTGATCCCCCCCCGTTGACTTTGCTCGTCAGAAGGTCGCAAAAGGTTGATTGCAGAACCCTAGGGACACTGTGACATGTCATAAATATGAACCAGTTGACAAGTGT
This sequence comes from Ptyas mucosa, assembly GCA_012654045.1. NCBI lineage: Eukaryota > Metazoa > Chordata > Lepidosauria > Squamata > Colubridae > Ptyas > Ptyas mucosa. The sequence continues at coordinate 9,587,130 of WNWU01000025.1, forward strand.
CCGAATTTTGATCACATGATCCTGGGGATGTTGCAATGGTCGTAAGTGTGAAAAACATAACTGTCACTTTTGTGTGTGCTGCGTTCTTTGGGGTCCGTAGCTGGGGCAGAACACATGGCTGTTTTTCACACTTATGACCACTGCAAAATCCACAGGGTCATGTGATCAAAATTCGGACACTTGTCAACTGGCATGAATTTATGACGGTCACGCCATCCCCTTTTACGACCGTCGGATAAGCAAAGTCAATGGGGAAGCCAGATTCACTTAACAACCGAGTTAACTCACTTAACAACTGCTGAAGTGAAATGATCCACTTCATAGCTATGGTAGGAAAGGTTGTAATCTTCTTTTAATCTTCTTTTAAAGACCCCTTGGGGGGTGGAGTCATGGGCAACTGAATGGAGCTGAGGGTTTACTGGCCGGATGCCCTTCCTGTCGCCAATGCAGAGTTATATTCAGCAGATATATTCTCATTGTGCCCAGAGAGAGAAATAATCTGCTTCTATACCTAGGATCGAACTCACAGCCTCCTGATTGTTGAGGCAAGAACTCAACCTCTAGGCCAGTGCACCACTCATAGGAAAAGTTGTAATATAGTGCTAAATTCGCTTAACAACTCTCTTGCTTAGCAACAAAACCTCGATTGTGGTCATAAGTCAAGGACTACCTGTATTGATTGGTTAAGTTTATTTCCTGCCCCTCTTGCCAGGGGAGCTACTCTGGGAGGCTTACAACAGTAAGACAGAAAAAAAAACCAATTAAAATAATGTAAACCTATCAGTAGTATCTTCATTGGATTGATATCCTGCTTTTTATTCAGGGGCCCAAGATGGCCTCTCATTGCATTCCTCCTTCCTGTTGTTCACAACGTTGTAGTCAGGCACAAAGGACCATATGTAGTTCACAGATCTGTTGCTTACACCTATACGTAAGAATCTAGCCAATTAAAACTCAATCCTAAGGGCCAGGAGGTGAGGATCAGTGGAACTCAAAAGCGGTTGGACTTGGATCCTTTGTGGCAACTTAAGGATTCCAGCCTGATGACTCGCTTAACTCTGCCTCCCAATTCTGCTTGCTCTTCTACAAAGCTTGCGAGATGGGCGGGCTTAAGGAAAGGATGGTCGCAAGTCTCCTTTAAGAATCACTGGTCATCAGGTCTTCTCCAGGGATGGGCTGCTGGGGGTTTGCAGAGGTTCGTGAGAACCTCTAGCTAAGATTCTGTACAGTTCGGAAAACCGCCAAATCCCACTCCTGGCTGGCCCCGCCCACTCCGCCCCTCCCAGGAGTCCCCACAGGGCATGTGTTGGATGCAGGTAAGTGCAGGGCGCGCACGGAGGCTTGGGGAGGGCGAAAAACGGGCCTACCGGAAGTTTGGAAAGGCTGGAAATAGGCCCGTTTCAGGCCTCCAGAGCCTCAGGAGGCTGTTTTCGCCCTCCCGGAGGCTCAAGAAAAGCCTCCGGAGCCTGGGGAGGGCAAAACTGCCCCCCCACCGCAGGAGGCCGACTAGGCCACGCCCACCATGACCATGCCCACCCAGCAACCAGGCAGAGAACCCCTTGCTAAAATTTTTGAAGCCCCCCCCCCCCCGCTCTCCTCCCCCCTAGACCTAGATCCATGCCTTCTCCCAGTGTCTTTCCATCCACGCCCCCCCACACCAATCCTCTTCCTCCCCCCCCATCTCCCGCCTACCTCTCCTTCTCCGCCATGATGAGCTTGGTGAGATAAGCGTGCAACTCGTTCTCCTGGTTGATCCGCTTCTCCTCAATGTTATTCCAACGTTTCTTCTTGGCGATGCGCAGGGCGCTCGGAATGTCGTCCCCAAAGTTCAGCCGCTGTTCTTTGGCTAAGTTGTGGGCTGAAAATGCAAAAAAAAAAAAAAAAAAGAAGAAGAAGAAGCATAGATTGAATTGCAATGTCAAGAACAGGAGCGGAAAAACAAGTTCTCTGAAATCTAAATCTTATGGCATCTCACCGCCCACTCTGCCTCGCCATCTCATGTTCAGCTCAAGTTTCCGATCCCCGCTCGACAGATGCAGCTCCTTTTTGGTTTAGGCTGCTCTCCCCGGTCTGACATGTCCCAGAGGGGAACTACAGCTGCCATGTGCCCCAGCCAGCTTATGACTACCCAACCCATCTTGGGGCAGCAGGGTCAGGAAGAAAGGAAATCCATAAGCAGCAGCTATGTGAGTCAGACACGTGTATAAAATCCACAAAGTTCCAAATTTCGTCCTTCAAGGGTCTGCCTCCTCTTCTCCGGGGTCTTCTGAACGGTCTTCGGAAAAGGGTTTTCAGCAACCAAGAATCAGGGTTTGAGAGAGGGTTTTTTTTGTTTTTTTGAACGAAAAGCAGAGTTGAGAATTTAGAGTCCATCAAACGTTATTGAATTTGAATTTGGAAAGTGAATATGTAACGCATTGTATGATTCAGTGGGCAAGGAACTTTGGATACAATGGAAGAACATGTGGATGAAAGGTTTAAAATTTACCCTAAATTACAATTTAAAAGAAAATGTTTATAAGTATTGTCCAAAGGTCTCTCTCTTTCTCTCAGTATCTCTGTCTCTCTCTCTCTCTGTGTGTGTCTGACTCTCTCTGTCTGTTGGTCTCTCTCTCTGTCTCTGTCTCTCTCTCTTGGTCTCTCTGTCTCTATCTCAGTCTCTCTCTCTCTCAGTCTCTCGGTCTCTGTCTCTCTCTGTGTGTCTGTCTCTCTCTGTGTCTCAGTCTCTCTCTCTCTCTCTCTCTCTGTCCTCTCTCTCTGTCTCAGTCTCTCTCGGTCTCTCGGTCTCTCTTCCTGTCTCTCTCTCCCTCGTGGCCTCTGTCTCTGTCTCTCTGCCTATCTCTCTCCCTCACCCCCACTTCTAGGAGGAGGTTTCGAAGTATTTCCAGCAGGACTACCAGATTCCGTAACAGCTTTGTTCCCTATATGCCCTCCATCTGGTAAACTCGCAAAATTCGTTTTTCTACGCCATGTACATGTATATATCCGAACTAGACTGTGTTGTTCCTCCGTGTCAAATAATATATGTGGGTATACGCAGATTTATTTATTTTGCCATGTTTATGTGGTGTATATTGGAGGTGGCGAGTCACCCTTTGAGAGCTGTTTGCAACCAACTTTCATTTTAACGTCTGTCGATTATACTTGCAAAGTGACGATCAAGTTATTGTATTTTGTACCTGACCAACTTTCCACTTAATGTTTTTTAATGAGAATGGTAACTTCTGAGCAGCTGCACAAAACAGAGAAAGGCCGAGGGTCCAGGGGTGTTACGAACAATGCATGCTAATCCCTCGCTCATTCTTTTCGGCTGTGGGTTGCTGACTCATTTTTAAAGCGTATTTCCAAATCAGCTGGAATCTGTAACCATGTGCTTGGCCCTAACACACCACTCTAATCAAAGCAAGTCCCCAGAACACATTTTCCAATTAACGTGGTTTTTGTTTTTTTTAAAAGGCAGCTGCTTTTGCGAGTTGCATCTAGCTTGGTTGGAAGAAGAGACAGCCAACTTGCTAACGTTGACGCCATCTCTTAAGGTCCACCTTTGGCCAAGACAACACAAATGGTGCCCATTCAAGGACAGGGAACATGGTCAGTGCACCCCACCAGGGGACCAGAGAAGATGCTCCACAGCTTAGCTTGCTTCTGACCCTCGTTCAAGGCCACGGAGGGGCAGGACAAAGGCCAACAAGGGGTCCTTACGTGTTTGGCTTTAACGTTGGCCAACTGTGCCCTGCTCCTGCAGGAGTAATTGGCGTAACCCAAATAAGCAATTTTTTTTCCTGAACCCAAAACTAGACTAAGAGACCCTAATGCAGTGGTGAAATCCAAATTTTTTTACTACCAGTTCTGTGGGCGTGGCTTGGTGGGTATGGTGTAGCTTGGTGGGCGTGGCAGGGGAAGAATACTGCAAAATCTCCATTCCCACCCCACTCCTGGGGGAAGGATATTGCAAAATCCCCATTCCCTCCCCACTCCTGGGGGAAGGATATTGCAAAATCTCCATTCCCAACCCACTCCAGGGGAAGGATACTGCAAAATCTCCATTCCCAACCCACTCCAGGGGAAGGATACTAAAAAATCCCCATTCCCTCCCCACTCCTGGGAGAAGGATATTGCAAAATCTCCATTCCCACCCCACTCCAGGGGAAGGATATTGCAAAATCTCCATTCCCACCCCACTCTGGGGCCGGCCAGAGGTGGTATTAGCCGGTTCTCCAAACTACTCAAACTTTCCGCTACCGGTTCTCCAGAACCTGTCAGAACCTGCTGGATTTCTCCCCTGCGCTAAGGACAGTGTTCCCCAACCTTAACCATTTTAAAATGGGGGGGACTTCAAAACCCAGAATATCCCGGACAGCCTTCTCTAATTTCAATTTCAACTCACTTTTTCTGATTTTTCTCACCTCATCCCCCCACAAAAGACACTTTCTCGTCATTACTTAGGAAAGCGGTTTCCAATCTTAATTTTGATCAACTGGCCTCCCTTGATTTTACTGTACATAATTAAAGGGCGAAAGAACATCAAACATAAATATAAAATATACTTGTAATTAAAGGGGACGGGGCTCTCTTTAATTGACTGCAATATTTTCATTGGCTCTTATATCTCTTCATTATTGCCGTTTTACTATCTCCGGCTACATCAACTTGAATGTTTCTTTCGTTTTTATGTTGCTTTCGGAGGGAAAATCAGCTTGCAAATGAATGGGACTGTTTCACAAACGGAGACATAAGGAATGTGACCTTGGAGCTCACAGCAGCCTGTGGTAAGTTTTATCGGAACATTTTCATGCCAACCTCTGAATCTCGAGATGTCAATATTTCTTTGAGCTAAGACCATTGTTCTCCGTGGGTCATAGAAGGCCAGGAAGTGAGGTCTATTACGACTTATAAATATGTAGGCAGGTACCACTTTCTCGTCCTTTCTGAAATGTATAAAGATGAGGGCATCCTTTTGTCTTTAGGGGTGTGTGTGTGTGTGTCTCCCATTAATTTGGGGGGGTGGGTGGCACCCCCTCCAGTACACACTGTTAAATGATAAAATACTGCAGTGAGCCTTGATTACTTGTTTTGAGTCCTGTGTTTTGATGCCGCTCTTTTTCAATTCCTTTAATTTTTTAATAATAAGAGATAATAAATGAATACACTTCCCCCCCCCCCCCCCAGTATGAAATCGTCTTTTGTCTTCATTATTTTTTCTTTCCTGTCACTTCAAGCAAGCCACTTAGTGTATAAAATGAAAGGAAACGCCAGTCGCTGATAGCGCCAATGATGAATTGTCTCTGGACAAGATGGGCAATGTACAAATCAATCAATCAATCAATCAATTAAAAAGTTATCTATGAAACATTGGAAAGAAAAACAGTATATATGTATGTATGTATGTATATATGTGTGTATGTGTGTGTGTGTATAAATTTATATTTGCTGATAAAGAAATAAAGGGAGACTAGTATAGATCTATTTCAAGCTATTTAGCTCTCATCGGCTAGCAAATAAATTTTATAAATTTATAAAGTATTTTTCTATTGAGACACCTGGTCTACCCCAACATGTGGGAGTGGGCATTCTGCTCCCTTTCGCCTTTCAGCTCCAATCCAGGAGCCCTCAAGCAGTCACATTCACGACAAACCATTTTATACCAAATTTATATTTTGTTGATAAAGAAATATCATCCCCCGGCTCAAGCTGATGAAGGGAGGAGAACTTGTGACTCAGAAGGTTAATTCAACTGCCTAACATGCAGGAAGCCCAAGTTCGAATCCGAGTAAGGGTATGGCTAGCTGATGAAAGCTAAAAAGCTTGAAATAGATCTATACTAGTCTCCCTTTATTTCTTTATCAGCAATATATATATATGTGTGTGTGTGTGTGTGTGTGTGTGAGCAAACTTTGCTCCCTTTTAGCACTGATATTACTGATATTACTCTGCAAGAAAACAACCAAGCTCAGAAAAACACCAAGGAACCCATAGTCCTCCTCCCGTTCCTCTTCCTCCTCCACAAACCCCTACTCCCTCCTACCGCTGATGATGTTACTTAGTTAGGCAATGAAATGTCTGCAAGAAAACCACCAAGCTCAAGAGAGCACCAAGAACTTCGCAGCTCAACCCCGAGCTACAAATATTCTCTTCTTCTAGCCAATATCTCATTCAGACGCTATCCGTATGACCTTCTCCTAATATTTATGTCCGCACTATCTCTTGTTCCTTGATGCCCATCATTTTTTTTTTAATGTTGCCAAGGCATTTGCCTCTGATGCTAGAAATCAGAACAGAGGCCATTTACAGTTCAGAGGCCAGGTATATAAAATTTCCAGCTGAGTTTCTGCATATACAGTTAAGAGGAGAGTTTTTCAACCCCGGCAGCTTTTAAGAGGCGTGGACTTCAATTCCCAGAGTTCCCCAGCCAGCCAGGGGAATTCTGGGAGTTGAAGTCCACACCTCTTAAAAGTTGCCAGAGTTGAGACATAGGATACCCAGAGACCTCCCCCCCAGGCTCACCTCTTTGAAGGTTAGCAATGGCCTCGTCGTAATTCTCCATCTCCAGCTGACACTGTCCCAGGAAGAAATGGGCCTTCACTGACTGGCCGTCCAACTCCAGGGCGTGCTTGCAGTCGGCCAGAGCCTTGTCGTGCTGTTGCATTTTTAGGTAACATAAGGCGCGGTTGGTGTAGTAGACGGCGACCAAGGGATTGCGGTTCTGCAAGGGGGGGAGAAAGCGGTAGCAGGAGGTTCAGGATATCGATCGAAGGAGAATCTAGACCAGGCAGGGTTGAACAGTGGAGCTTGGTAGTTTTCTTGCAAAACGCTTGCATACAAAATGAGAGTAAGCCCCCCACTCCCTTCTAACACTGATGCCGTTACCTAGTTGGATAATGAAGTGTCTGCGAGAAAACAACCAAGCTCAGAGAGTACCAAAGATCCCACAATCCCCCTCTTCCTCTCCTTCCCCTTCTCTCCTTACTCCTCCATTCCACAAACCCCACTGCCTTCTAACACTGATGTTGTTACCTAGTTGGGTAATGAAATGTCTGTGAGAAAACAACAGAGTTCAGAGAGCACCAAAGTCCCCACAGTTCTCCCTCTTCCTCTTCTTCCCCGTCTTTTCTTCCTCCTCCTCCTGCACTCCACAAACCCCTCTCCCATCTAACACTGATGTTGTTACCTAGTTGGGTAATTAAATGTCTGCAAGAAAACAACCAAGCTCAGAGAGCATCAAGGACTCCACAGTTGTCCTTGTCCTCCCCCCTTCTTCCTCCCCCTCTCTCTTCCTCCTCCTCCCCTTCTCTTCCTCCTCCTCCACTCCACAAAGCCCACTCCCTTTTAGCACTGATCTTAGTGGCTACTTGGGTAATGAAATGTCTGCAAGAAAACAACCGAGTTCAGAGACCACCAAGGACCTCACAGTTCACCTCTTCCTCTCCTTCTCCCTCTTTTCCTCTTCCTCCTCTACTCTGCAAACCACACTCCCTCCTAGCACTGATGTCATCATGTAGTTGGGTAATGAAATGTCTGCAAGAAAACAACCAAGCTCGGAGGCCACCAAGGACCTCAGAGATTCAAGATAGCTGTCTGAAAACGCTATGCTTAGTTTACAAATATCCTCCCAGTCCAACGATCTGCACAGAGTCAGTAGGATGACAGAGGATGACTTTGACTTAACCTGTTAGGGGTTGGGGGGGGCATGTAAAGCCCCGGGACCCCCAAAACCTTGATGCTTCCCCCAAAACGTCAACACTGCAATTGATCTGCCCTAGAACCGTAATGGGAGAAATCCTGAATACATTGAGAAGTGTATTAATTGCCACATTGTTTCGCGAAAGAAATCAAACCATCCACATTCTGATGGCTCTTCATTTCCATTTGCATTCTGCAGCATCATTCCCAGGTATTCCAAATTCAAGCCCCCCCCACCCCCAGTTTTAAAAAGGGGCCCATCATAAAAGGGTCACGAATTCAGGTAGTTTTTATCTGTGCAAACAGGGACACACACCCCCCCCCCAAAACATATCTGAGCCGTTCTTTAGCTGGAGGAATTTTTTTTTTTAAAAAATGCAAAATAAAAGCAGCAAAAATATCCTTAAGTAGCAGGCATAATTATTTTCCAAGTGTTCCAAAGAGTTTATCACACGCACACGGAGAGACACAAATATATTGTATTTCACAGTTAACCCTTGCAACAAGGCCAGCTTTTTCCATGCTGTTGCTAAAGTCTTAACTTTCTAGCCCGCCTTTCCAGCTGCAAAAGGAGTTCTGGGCAGCCCTCCAGAGTTTAAAAGCAAGACCTTAACCCAACATTAGGCAAGTTGTAGAATACAGTCGCCCTCGGGGAACAGATTAAATAAAAGGCACAAATCCCCATTACTCTTTTTACAACCCCTGAAGAGGTTGCGATGTGGTGGGATATTATCTCTTTGATGTTTCTTTTTTTAATGTTCAGGTGATCCTCGACTTTACGACCACCACAACGGAGGCCAAAATTTCTGCTTAGTTTTGTAAGCGAGACTTCTGTTTAAGTGAGTTTTGCCTCACCTTACCACAGGGGTGAAATGCTCCCGGTTTGGACTGGATCGCCCGATCCGGTAGCGATGGCGGGGGGTGGTTCGACGAACCGGTAGCAAAAATCCCTCCCCCCCCCCATGCCCAGCTGAGCCGCACGATCATCAGAGGCTTTTTTTTTTAACTTTTAAAAGCATTTTTTCTACAACCTCTTCCGATGAAAAAATGCTTTTAAAAGTAAAAAAAAAAAAGAAAAGCCTCTGATGATCGCGCGGCTCAGCTGGGATCGTCAGAGGCTTTTCAAAGCATTTTTTTCTGCAACCTCTTGGCCGAAGAGATGGTAAAAAAAAATGCTTTGAAAAGTCTCTGACGATCCCAGCTGAGTTGCCTGATCGGCAGAGAGGCATTTTTTAAAAAGCCTCTCTGATGATCCAGCTGAGTTGCCTGATCAGCAGAGAGGCTTTTCAAAGCATTAGAAAAAATGCTTTGAAAAGTTAAAAAAAAAAAAAAAGGTTGGCCACGCCCACCCAGTCACATTACCCCCCCCCCACCAAGCCACACCCACAGAACCGGTAGTAACAAATTTTACATTACCACCTTTCTTGCCCCCCGGGGTTGAGTGAAATCACTTCATTGGTTAGGTAAGTCCCCCCGTTGTTAAATGAATCAGGCTTCCCCATCGACTTGGCTGATGAGGAGGTCGCAAGAGGGGATCGCGTGACACCCCCCCACCACCCCCAATTCTGCAACTTGTCATAAATACGAGTCGGTGGCCAAGTGTCTGAATTTTTGACCGTGGGGGATGCTGCAACGGTCGTTAAGTGGGAAGAACGGTAGTAAGTCACTTTTTTCAGTGCTCTGTTGCAACTTTATTTTTTTGTTTTTTTCTTTCAAAACAAAAACAAACAAAAAGTTTCCATTTTGCAACAGTTCCGTATCGGTATATATCCACATTTTGCATCCGTCCCCACCCCCCACTACCTATTCACGTATTTATTTTTGTGGTTCCCTTATTTCTTATATGTTTATAAATACTATTCCTTACTTATTATACAAACTATTGTATCCATATATTACTTTACACATAACATATATTTAATATCATTTTATTAATACTTCCTAATTTCTAGATCATCTCTATTATGAACGTGTCTTGTCTTTTTATGTACATTGAGAGCGTATGCACCAGAGACAAATTCCTTGTGTGTCCAATCACACTTGGCCAATAAAGAATTCTATTCTATTCTATTCTATTCTATTCTATTCTATTCTATTCTAT
>WNWU01000025.1:9633183-9660936 GCA_012654045.1 Ptyas mucosa
TGAATGACTGACTGACTGACTGATAAATGACTGAGTGAGTGAGTGAGTGAGTGATTGACTGACTGACTGACTGACTGACTGAATATATTTATCCAATGGCATTTTTTTTGCTGGAAACCATAAGTAAATGTAGAAACCTGCAATACGTGTCAAAAATTGTGACTGCCTGACTGCAGGACACTACAAACGGCCGTAAATGGGAGACGGTAGCCAAGTGCCCCAAATGCAGTCCTGTGACCTCAGAGGGGAAGTGCAGCTGTCAGAACTTCAAAATCAGGTTATAAATGCCCCTGTTGGGGGGTGGGGAGGCTCTCGTATCTTTGTCTTTAACCGGTCTTTAAGCGAGAACTAGCTTTATCTGGAGGACCACCGGTCTCCACATGAACGCTTGCAGTTCGCAAATTAGGATATGTGATTGTAGAAACCCAGCTGATAGTAGTTTGTATAATAAACAATGGTTTGTCGTGTTCCGTGAAGCTGATAAATCTGTCAGATGGAGGAGAAGCGCACGAGGGGGAAAAAAACCGAAGGAGGCAAACACACTTACTGCACACCAATGCCAGCACCATACGGAGGAGTTTATAGGGACAACGCATCCCAGCCCAATTCTGTGGAGGGAGAGAGAAGAAAAGGATGCCTCAGTGACTCAGTTTCCCCTTCCGCCCTCTCCCCTCTGCAGCTGCAAACTGGCCTATTTCAGGCGCCTCACACCCAAGTCCCCAACTCAGGCCCGATGAATTGTGAAAATAACTCTGCCACACTGTCAACTGTCACAGCTGCAGGGTTGTATATACTTTTCCCGATTTAACTTGGCTGCTGCCCTGGAATGCTGGTGCCAAAATAAACGCCGTTGGCTTGGAAGGCACCTCAGATTCTCCGCTTCAGTTTTGGCCACGGGACAGTCCTTCTCGCTGCAATATTTTTGCCTCCACACTTTCGACTCGCCCTCAAAATATCGGCGAGGAAATAACAGACGACGCAAATTCGGCAGCGCCTGTTTCCGAAGAACGGCTGAGATTTGCCCAATTCTCACCATGACGACGTTGGCCAGGTGAGCTGAGCAGAGGGCGTAGACGCCCCCCGAACCTCCAACCAGGGGGGCTCTCATGTCGGTGATGGAGACGGTCAGCGAACCTGCAAGGAAATGGAAGACGGGGAGATGAGAGAAAAAAAGGAACAAAAGGACCTTCTGTTTAAGCCAAACTAACTTCTCTTAATTTTGGCTGGACACTGCCAAATCTAGACACACACCCACTCCCATTTGAGAGGGCTGCTCTATTCTCTGAACCATCTGAGGGCAGGACAAGAAGTCATGGGTGGAAGATCATTAGAGAGAGATCCAACCTAGAACTAAGGAGAAATTTCCTGACAGTGAGAACAATTAAACAATGGAATGGCTTGCCACCAGATGTTGTGGTGCTGGTCCATCACTGGAGGTTTTCAAGAAGAGATTGGACCACTTTCTATCCAAAATGGTCAGGATCTCTGCTTCAGCAGGGGGTTGGATTAGAGGACCTCTGAGGTCCCTTCCCACACTGTTATTCCTTTATTGTGGGTGCTCCGTCACTGGAAGATTTTAGGAAGAAACTGGATCCATTTTAGGAAGATTCCGGATTTGTCCAGAATGGTGTAGGGCAGTGATGGCTAAACTTTTTTTCCTCAGGTGCCAAAAGCGTGTCTGTGCGCGCGACTGCGTGTCCACACCCATAATGCAATCCCCTTGTGCGCCCCTGCACATGCGACCCCCCCGCGCTCCCCTATGCATGTAGGTGCGACCCCCGCACCCCGTTTTGGGCCTAGCAGGCCTCCCTGAAGCCTCCTGGGACCAAAAATGGGGCACGGAGGGGGAGGGCATGCCACATGCATGCACGACTCCCCCGCCCCCTCACGCATGCGCATGCATCTCCTGCATATGTGGCAGAGACCCAAAAATCAGCTGGCCGGTGGGAGGCGCGCACGCATGCGTGATGGAACTGACCTAGGACGACAACTTGCGTGCCTGAAGAGCAGGGGTGGGTTCTAAATTTTTATACTAACAGTTCTGTGGGCGTGGCTTATTTTGTGGGCATGGCTTGATGGTCATGTGACAATTCTTTAGGATTTAGTAGAGGTACTGGTCTACCAGGCTTTTAACTGCTTGTAGAGCTGAACCGGTCTACTCATTTATTTTTGCAGGCATCGGTCTACTCATTTGTTTTTGGAGGCACCGGTCTACCACCAAACTGCCTTTTAACACTGATCAGCGGGGCAAAAGTTTAAATAGTTTTTTTCCTTCTAGCCGATCAGCTGGGGCTCAGGAGGCAGCAATAGATTAAGAGTGGGGCGAAATAAAAGGTAAAAATAACGCGGGGAGTGGGGGCCAGGGGGGCAGAACCGGTTCGGTGACGTCATATCGTCACCGCTACCGGCTCGGCCGAACCGGGCCGAACCGGGAGGAACCCACCACTGCTGCAGAGATGGCTCCGTGTGCCACCTGTGACACGCGTGCCATAGGTTTGCCAACACGGGTGTAGGGTCTCCTGCTTGGGCAGTGGGTTAGATTAGAAGACCTCCCTTCCAGGGGTGGGCTGCTGGGGGTTCGCAGGGGTTCGGGAGAACCTCTAGCTAAGATTCTGTGCAGTTCGGAGAACCCCCAAATCTTGGCTGGCCCTGCCCCGCCCACTCCATCCTGCCCCTCCCAGGAGTCCCCACGAGGCCCGTTTTGGACACAGATAAGTGCAGGGCGCGCATGGACACTCGGGGAGGGTGAAAAACAGGCCTACTGGAAATTCGGGGAGGCCAGAAATGGGTCTGTTTCCAGCCTCCAGAGGGCCTCTGGAGCTTGGGGAAGCAGTTTTCGCCATCCCGGAGGCTCAAGAAAAGCCTCCAGAGCCCGGGGAGGGCAAAAATGCACACACACCCCCACCGTGTTGCAGGAGGCCGACTAGGTCACGCCCACCATGGCCACACCCACCCAGCAACCAGGCAGAGAACTCCTTGCTAAAATTTTTGAAGCCCACCCCGACTCCCTTCCAACCCTTTTATGCTATTATTGTGGTGCTCCACAACTGGAGGTTTTTAGGAAGAGATTGGACAGGCACTTGTCCAAAATGCTTCAGAGTCTCCTGCTTGGGCAGGGGGGTTGGACTGGAAGACCTCCAAGGTCCCTTCCAACTCTGTTGTTCTTCGACTCCCCATCTGCAGACGTTCTACACGCGTCCTTGTCTACCTTACGAAGACCTCCATTTCTCAGAAACAGAGGAGGTGGCCTTGTAGTCCATTGGTGCCAAGGATTAAACTAAAGCTTCCTGCATTAAAAATAACCCTCTGTTGCTGAGCTACAAACCTTCCTTTCCTACTTGAAAGGCTTCTGCTTGTCCATCACCTGGTGAAAATCCCATTCCCCCCCCCCCCGTTTTTTTTTCTTGAATTAACAGCAATAAAATCAGATTGTTTTTTTATTCAGGCTCCCTGGAATTCTTGGAGAAACAAAGAGTTGGGGAAGAACTGTAGTGGAAAAAAAGGGGCATCAAGCACCCACTCTCCGTTTCAGTTCTCCAGAGATTGGGGTCCTTCCAGTTCCCAATGATCCGAGTAGTCGTGGCTTATGGGTGCTGTAATCCCAACACCTTTGTAGCAGTGGTGGAATTCAATTTGTTTTTTACTACAGTTCTGTGGGTGTGGCTTGGTGGGCGTGGTGTGGCTTGGTGGGCGTGGCAGGGGAAGGATAGTGCCAAATCCCCATTCCTATCCCACTCCTGGGGGAAGGATATTGCAAAATCTCCATTCCCACCCCACTCCTGGGGGAAGGATATTGCAAAATCCTCCCATTCCCTCCCCACTCCTGGGGGAAGAATCGCCATTCCCTCCCCACTCCTGGAGGAAGGATATTGCAAAATCCCCATTCCCTCCCTTAGGGGAAGGATATTGCAAAATCTCCATTCCCATCCCAGTCCTGGGGGAAGAATATTGCAAAATCCCCATTCCCACCTCACTCCTGGGGGAAGGATACTGCAAAATCCCCATTCCCTCCCCACTCCAGGGGAAGGATATTGCAAAATCCCCATTCCCTCCCCACTCCTGGGGAAAGGATACTGCAAAATCCCCATTCCCTCCCCACTCCTGGGGAAAGGATACTGCAAAATCCCCATTCCCTCCCCACTCCAGGGGAAGGATATTGCAAAATCCTCCCATTCCCTCCCCATTCTGGGGCCAGCCAGAGGTGGTATTTGCCGGTTCTCCGAACTACTCAAAATTTCTGCTGCCGGTTCTCCAGAACCTGTCAGACCCTGATGGATTTCATCCCTGCTTTGTAGGTATCAGGTTTAGGAAAGTTGTTTTAGCAGTTTTTTTAGAGGTTGTTCTTTTTTTTTTAAAGGATCAGATAGTGATCCTTTAAAGCACTCAGATACCTGAGTGCTACATGTTTTTAAAAAAGCATCCATGTTTTTCAAAACGAACCTGGCATGTATGACTGAACCCCAAAATTCTGGCCCTCTGTGGCTTACCCCCTTATAACAGACTAGCTGGACGCCCATGCTTTGCTACGAAACTATGTGCTTGGGTTTAATAAATTTAATAAATTGACACTTGCAGCCTGAAACTTAATGTAGAATGTGTAACTCAGTAGCATCAGAGCGTGTTAATATAAGGCAACTGGCAGTTGGAACAGAGGGGGAGAGGGAGTAGAATGTCCCAGCCCACAGCATCCATCGGTATTCATCTGGCTAGCATCCTGTCAGTGTGTGAGAGAGTTGAGGGGTGTTTGGAAACTCAAACAGTATTTGCTGTGTGAGCAAGAAGGAGACAGGAAGGAGGCTGGGCATGGCTTAGCTCAACTGTTCTGTAGTAAAGCTGCTTGCTGCTGTGAAAGTAAAACTGAAAGTGAAACTCCTCTCCTCTGCTTGTGTTTTGCATTTGGAACCGATTTCTTTTGAGCTGGGAAGCGGGGAGTAGAACTCCTTAGCATCAGAGCGTGTTAATAATAATACAGGAAATACTAATGCTCTGATGGTCATTTCGAAAAATCCTTTCTTAGTGAGCACCTAGAAGCCAAGAGGAACATACATGGTAAATTTCAAGTTTGTAGGCTTTACAGTTCTGGAGATTTCTTGATTAATGCGTGAGTGGTTTTCGCTTTTATATATTTAGATGAATGAAATTCGGTAGCTGAGCTGGAAGACAAAGAGACGGGTGTCCTGCCAAAATACCTGGGGTTCTCGACTCACCTGCCAGGACTCCTGCGAGGTAGAGAAAGCTGATGCGAAGAACGCCATGGACCATCTCCAGGGGTACACCAATCATCAGCTGCAGGAGCGCGTTGAACCCCAGCTGTTCTAACCTGGAAAGGGAGGAAACAGGTTCAACCCTCCATAAGGTCTACTTTGTCTGTGCTTTAGAGAAAAAAGGGCTACCTGTCATGAGGACTAGAACCTTGAGATGATGCATCTGAAATTCTCAGAGCTGCAAACTTCATCTCGGTTTTCCTACACGCTTTGGACTTTGTCAGTTGCAGCTGTCTAGAGTGGTACCTATTAATCTACTCGTGTTCACATGCTTTCTAACTGCTAGGTGGGCAGGAGTTGGGGTGAGAACGGGAGCTCACCCCATCGTGCAGTGCTCGGGACTCGAACCCGGGCTTTCAGCTTTCCCAGCTGACAAGCTCAGGGTCTTTAAACTGCTGAGCCATCCTATCCCCATGGAAGTCAACGATGCCTTAAATTTAAACATAGGGTGAAACTCAAAATATTAACCTCTTTGTATATCATCTTTGGATCACACCATGATGTCCTTCTGATTTGACTGCCGGTAAACCTTCCATCCAGTCCCT
This sequence comes from Ptyas mucosa, assembly GCA_012654045.1. NCBI lineage: Eukaryota > Metazoa > Chordata > Lepidosauria > Squamata > Colubridae > Ptyas > Ptyas mucosa. The sequence continues at coordinate 9,638,993 of WNWU01000025.1, forward strand.
TGAATTATTGAATTCTACTTTAAATGCCAACTGCCTATCCCATGAAATAATTGCCCCCACGTCTGTGGCTGGCTAGGTGGCTCAGTGGCTATGACACTGAGCTTGTCGATCAGAAAGTTCGGCAGTTTGGCGGTTCGAATCCCTAGTATAGGTCTCCTGTGTGAGCAGAGGGTTGGGCTAGATGACCTCCGAGGTCCCTTCCAACTCTGTGACTGTTAAACTGCTTGCTAGCTTTCAGGAAAAGAAAATCTCACATTTGCCATTATTTGATTGTAGTTTGGTGCATGCCTCCCCAGAGCCACCGTCCTGCTTCCATAGAAATAAAAAGCAGATTCCAAATCGGCCACATCTTTAAACATTTTTTAAAAACCCAAGTTCCTAGTCCTCATCACTGCAAAAGAACCTGCCCAAATCTGCCTTTGAATCCCTTTGCCAACAGCCTCTTCAGATCAAATGCTGCTGTTTTGTGTATCTATCAATCTTTCCCCCCCACATACTCATACACTACATATCATCACCATCCTCTTTTAACAACCCCATAATCCCTTGCGGGGTGGAGTGTGGGCAACTGAATGGAGCTGAGTGTTTACTGGCCAGATGCCCTTCCTGTCGCCAATGAGGAGGTTATTTTTCCAGCAGATATATTCTCATTGTGCCCAGAGAGAGAAATATCTGCCTCTACCTAGGATCGACTCACAGCCTCCTGATTGCGAGGCGAGAGCTCCGTTTCTAGGCCACCCCACCACTCACTCATACACTACATATACTGGGCAAAAATAGCTACAGAAAAATAAGGGGGTTGAAAGGCACAATTCTTTTTCTTAATTATATGAAATAATCAAATTTGGCCATTTGCCCAGCTGTTAGATTTGTTGTCTGCCAAACTTCCTCTTCCCACGATATTTCTGGTCTGCCACCCACCTAATTTGTAAATTTTACATCTGTTCTTTTCAACATTCCCTACTAGCTGCCTTTAAAAAAATGAAAGAAAGAAAGACGTTTAAAACTAGTCGGGATTTTTTAAAAAAAATATTCTTATTAAAAGGAAGATAGAAGTGTGGGATTCTCAGCCTAATCAAGTTAATGAAGAAAGTTGTTCCCAGAATTGCAAAACTGTTTTTCTGGAGACAAGTTCTCCATTTATGAACTGCCATTGGAAATTGAGCAAGGGTGAAATGCTCCCGGTTCGGTCCGGATTGCCCGATCCGGTAGCGATGGTGGCGGGTGGTTCAGAGAACTGGTAGCAAAAATCCCTGTGTGCCCCCCCCCCCATGCCCAGCTGAGCTGCATGATCATCAGAGGCTTTTTTAAAAAAACTTTTAAAAGCATTTTTTCTACAACCTCTTCTGACGAAAAAATGCTTTTAAAAGTAAAAAAAAAGCCTCTGATGATCATGCGGATCAGCTGGGATCGTCAGAGGCTTTTCAAACCTTTTTTTTCTGCAACCTCTTGGCCGAAGAGGTGGTAAAAAAAATGCTTTGAAAAGTCTCTGACGATCCCAGCTGAGTTGCCTGATCGGCAGAGGCTTTTCAAAGCATTAGAAGAAATGTTTTGAAAAGTTTTTAAAAAAAAAAGTTGGCCAAGCCCACCCAGTCTCATTACCACCACCCCCCCCAAGCCATGCCCACAGAACCGGTAGTAACAAATTTTAAATTTCACCCCTGGAATTGAGAATTTTGCTTGCAAAGCAAGGAGGTTCTTAAGTGAGTTGCCCCCAGTTTTATGATCTTTGTTTTGCTACGGTCGCTAAGCGAATCACTGTGGTTGTTAAGCGAATTGTGAGGTTGTTAAGTGAATCTGGCTTCCCCCATGAACTTTGCTTGTCCGAAGCCAGCTGGGAAGGTCACAAATGGCAATCATGGATACTGCCACTGTCGTAACTACATACCAGTGGCCAAGGGTTCAAATTTTGATCACATGACCCTGGGGATGCTGCAACGGTCATAAGTGCGAGGACCAGTTGTAAGTAACGTTTTTTTCCCCAGCTCCATTGTAATTCCAAATGGTTGCTAAATGAATGTTTGTAAATTGAGAATTACCTGTACTTGGCCTCAAAGGGAAAGAGCTACAGGCGGTTCTCGACTTACAATGTAAGTTCACTTAGTGACCGTTTGAAGTTACAACGGCAGTGAAAAAAGTGACTTAGGACTGATTTTCACACTTACGACCGTTGCAGCATCCTCAGGGTCATGTGATCAAAATCCAGACGCCTGGCAACTGACTCATATTTATGACGGTCGCAGTTTCCCGAGGGTCATGTGGTCCCCTTTTGTGACCTCCTGACAAGCAACGTCAATGAGGAAAGCCAGATTCACTTAACAACCGGGTTATTAACTTATCAACTGCAGTGATTCACTTAACAGCGGTCATAAAATGGGGCAAATTCATTTAGCGAATCTTTTTTTTTTAAATATTGTTTTTATATCACAAATTCCATTTCTAAATTGAACAGTGTTTTCTAGGTAACAAAAGTGTTAAAATTGAAACACCCTCGTAATCATTAGGATCCTATCAACATACAAACATATAGTAGATACTATCCATCATTATTATAAAGTATACTATCTTCCATATTAACATCAATTATATGAATTGAATTCCTTGACTGGAATAGTTATAAGGCAAGAGGACTACAGAACTAAGGCATTTGCAGATGACCTGGTTGTTACCCTATCACAACCTATGAACTCAATAATCCAGATGAAAAATATTATAGAAGATTATGGCATGGTATCCGGTTTCAGGTTGAATCAGAAGAAAACTAAAATGATTGTCAAAAATCTGACAGAGAGCAAAAAAAAGGAACTGGAAAGAATGGCAGGCTTCGAGACTGTTTCAAAGGTCAAATATTTAGGAGTACAAATCACAGACTCCAATGCTAAACTGTTTCAAAATAACTATGAGGCTCTGTGGCAAAAGATACAAAAAGATATGCAAAACTGGAAGAAACTGCAGTTATCACTGCTTGGAAGAATATCAGCAGTAAAGATGAATGTTTTACCTAGACTGATCTTTTTATTTCAAATGATACCGGTGCTTAAATCAGACAAACCATTGCTAGAATGGCAAAAAGGACTGAACAAATTCATTTGGAATGATAAAAAGCCAAGAGTTAAATTGAAAATAATGCAAGATACTCGTGAGAGAGGTGGTCTTAAACTCCCAAACCTTCGACTATATTATGAAGCAACTGCATTGATACAATTAAGTGATTGGTTTGGGAAAACTAAGACTGACTTGTTGAATATAGAAAGTCATGACCTGGTTTGGGGTTGGCATGCATACTTATTTTATGATACCAAAGTGGATAAAGTGTTTAACAGTCATTTACTTAGAAATGCCTTGCTGAGAGTCTGGAGAAGGCACCGAACTAATTGGGATTATAAGATTCCGTTTTGGCTGGATCTCGCTGATACCATGTGGAATACAAATATTAAGTCACTCGGGGGGTTTTTATATAAAGAGTTACTTTACTTTGAAGAGGGCAGGTGGCGATTGAAGACTTTGGATATGCTGTTGGAAGAAGGGAAATCGTTGACTTGGTTGCAGTACAATCAATTACAGATGAGATGGAAAGAAGATCAACAAACTGGTTTAATGGAATATGAAGTAGAATTGGTTGAACAGATAAAGCGGACAGGTCCAATGCATATTAAGAGAGTTTATAATGTTTTGTTAGAAAGAGACTCAGAAAATGAGCTAGTTAAAGATTGTATGATTAAATGGGCACAAAATTTCTCTCAACCAGTTATGTTGGAAACATGGGAAAAAATATGGGTTCAGAACGTTAAATTTACACAGTCACAAAATTTACGAGAAAATTTTTATAAAATGTTTTATAGATGGCATTTAGACCCCAAGAAATTGTCGTGCATGTACCCTAATGTGCAGCCAAAATGTTGGAGATGTGATTGTTTAGATGCTACATATTATCACATCTGGTGGACCTGCAGGAAAGTGAGGGCTTTTTGGATAAAAATCTGGTGGGTTATGCAAAATGTTTTAAAGAAAAAAATACAATTTTCTCCGCAATTTTTTTTATTGGGTATAGTTAAAGACTTTACATTGGGTGAAACTAAATTGATTTTGTATATGGTGACAGCAGCTAGGTTGTTGATTGCCCAACATTGGAAGAGTGATGTTTTACCGACGGTTGATCAATGGACCCAGAAGATGGCTGGATTTGCAGAAATGGCAAAGGTTTCAGCTTTTTTAAAAGATCAGACGCATGAGAAGTATATACAGGAATGGAAATTATGGATTGAGTATGTACAGAATAAGTATCAGACTAGAAAATATTATATCGCTTTTAGCTGAGATGACTATGTTAGTATGTTAGTAAATATAGGAAAAAAAGATATGGAAGTTTGAATAACATATATATTGTTTGGGAATATTAATATTGCATATAATGGAAGTCAAGGGGGGGAGGGAAGAGGGGGGAGGGGGAGGGTTAGGGTGGGGATGGGAAGGATTTATATATTCTTTTTATATGTATTCTACATTCTGTGGTTAGGGAGGGGGGGGGGAAAGGGGGAAAATTTGTATTGTTAAAACTTTTTCAATAAAAAAAAACATCAATTATATGCATCAAAATGTTTGCTAGTCAATTTTTCTTTCTCAAATAATCCATATTTCATAGAAACCCATCCATCTGATCTCTGTATCTATCGAGTAACCATTTGTAAAAAAGTTCCCATGTCATAAAATATTCCGAATCTTCTTTTTAATTTTTAGTGCTAACCTATCCATTTCTGCACATTCCATTATTTTTTTTTATTATATTCTCATCTGTGGGGGTTTGTTCATTTTTCCAATATTGTGTGTATACAGTCCTGTCTGCTGCTAAAATACGTAAAATCAAATATGTATATTACCCTTATTATACTTTTCTGATAGCATGCCCAACAGGAATATCTCAGTCTATGTGTTGTTATATCATAGCTTCTACCCATATGCGAATTTTCTTGCAATATTTTTTTTGCTTTGGGGCACCTCCACCACATGTGATAATATGAACCTGGTGTTTGGTTACACAAACCCTAACCCAAACACCGGGTTCATTTAGCAAGTCTTTTGCTTAGCAACGGAAATGTTGGGCTCAATTATAGCCGTAAGTCGAGGACTAGCACTCTGTCTAGCATGCACAGAAATTTCTCTTTATTTTTTTCACGGACATGCAATAAAATCTGGGGATTCAATTCTGTTCCAGTGAGCTGCTTTCAAGAGCTCCAGCAACAGATCTGTTTTATTTTGGGATGGGAAACAAATGTACATAAAGAGCTTTGTACAGTGAAGAGAGAGAGAGAGAGAGAGAAACATTGCAGGGTATCACTGATACACAAGAAACAATCTCAACAGCTGGTCGCAACATGGCCAGATGTCACTCGTCAGCAAGTCATAAAAATCTACATCCGCTTCTCCAACATTATGACATATAAAAAGATTGCCTCTAATTCCCTAGCAAGAGAAAATAGAGTTGTGAAACATAACACAAAAAAACTTCCTCCTGCCAATCCTATCTTAACTGCCAGCTAAAACTTCACCATCGTGCTGGATTTGACCCACCAGGTCTCGGAGAAGATTCGCATCCATCTGTTACTATACGTGAGTCTATACAACTACCAGCAAAAGCTCCGTTTCCAGGACATGGAGTCACATCAGTGGTGGGCAAATAATCTGAGTGTTTGTACACGCACCCGTTCCAAACACACTTGCTTTGCACTCCTGGCGATGAGTGGCAAGATCTGGACTAATAAAGGAGGATATTTGTAACTCAGGGTTAATTGAAGGGTCCTTGATGCTCTCTGAGCTTGGTGGTTTTCTTGGGGACGTTTCGTTACCCAAGCTAGGTAACATCATCAGTGCTAGAAGGGAGTGGGCTTTGTGGAGTGGAAGAGAAAGGAGGAGGAGGAGAAGGAGGAGGAGGAGGAGGAGGAGGAGGAGAAGAAGAAGAAGAAGAAGAAGAAGAAGAAGAAGAAGAAGAAGAAGAAGAAGAAGAAGAAGAGGAGGAGGAGGAGGAGGAGGAGGAGGAGGAGGAGGAGGAGGAGGAGGAGGAGAGGAAGAGGAGGAGGAGAAGGAGGAGAAGGAGAAGGAGAAGGAGAAGGAGAAGGAGGAGAAGGAATGTGAGGTCCTTGATACTCTCTGAGCTTGCTTGTTTTCTTGTAGATGTTTTATTACCTAACTAGGTAACATCATCAATGCTAGAAGGGAGTGGGCTTTGTGGAGTGGAAGAGAAAGAGAGAGGATGAGGACAACGACTGTGGGGTCCTCAGTGCTTTCTGAGCTTGTTTGTTTTCTTGTAGACATTTCATTACTCAACTAGGTAACATCATCAATGCTAGAAGGGAGTTGGGTTTGTGGAAGAGGAGGAGGAGGAGGAGGGGAGGGAGGATGACGTCGATGGGGTCCTTGTTGCTCTCTGAGGTTGCTTATTTTCTTGCAGACGTTTCATGACCCAGTTTAGATAACATCATCAGTGAACTGAACTTCCAGACCTGTGGAGCTTCAAAAGTAAAGCAGGTCGCTATTTAGATTGCAGATGCTTTGACCCAATTCCACCCAGAAACGGGATGCACGAGGTGTAACACAAACCGTAACACAAGGTGAAACACAAAGTTGATGTTTCTCGAGCCCCCCCGAGAGACCAGCGCGATGGACCTGGTGTGGCCGGCAAACCAGTTTCCTCTCCAATCCCGCTTTACTAATAAACGGGAAAGGACCCGGAAGAAGATATTGTAGACACTTACCCTACATGCATGAACATGTATGTGAGAAACCGCCAGGCCCGGGCGCGATGTCCAGGATGGTAGACCAAAGGACTTTTCATGTACTCTGGATGGTAGGTCTGTAACACCCACTTGTTCAGCCGTGCTCCATAGCAAAGGAAAACGATGATCTAGTAGAAAGGAGGGGAAAAAATTACTGCGATGATCTTCTGTAAGTTGATGTCCTTCAAGCACAGTGTTGTGGCCCGCACGCGGCCTGTGCAGCTGGTGGCTGATTTGGACAGCGAGGAGAATGGTGTGGTGCTGCGCCAGCAACTTGTGCAGCTGGCACTCGAGTCGGACAATGAGGAGGCTGGAGAAGATGTGGTGCCAGAGGTGGGGATTCAGCCAGGGCCTTCAGAACCTCCAGAAGCTCCCTTAAGTGAAGAGAATGAAGAGGAAGAGCCTCTTCTTGATGCATGGGCACGCAGAGCTGCCAAAAGGCAGGAGTGGCTCCTCAGGAGGAGGTCTCCTCGAGAGTAAGGCTTGGGGCTAATTAGCCACTCCCTTAACCTATTTAAGGAGGAACGCCGACTGAAGCAATTTGCAGGGAACAACTTCGTTCACTCTCCTTCGTGCCTCAATCTTAGTTCTCTGCAAATTGCTTCTGGGCTTTCTGCCATCCATAGTAAGATTAAGATTATTTATTCTTTGGATTCTTGTAGGCTGTTAAGAAAGTTAATTAACAGCCTTTGTTTGGGGAAAAAAGCTTATTTAATTTAGTAAAACTAAGGTTTGTACAGACTTTGTGTCTGCTGCGTTCTTTGGGGTCCATAGCTGGGGCAGAACACACATTGGTTTGAAGGCCTCGTTAGCATTGCTGAACTCTAAGATCTTGGTTTGCTGCAGAATCTCTGGATTATGGCCAAGAGGCAGTTCTAGAAGGTGACCAACAAGCAAAAGTCAGTGGGAGAAGCCAGATCTGCCTAATGATCATGTGATTCACTTAACAACTGCACTTAACGGTGGCAAAAAAAGGTTGCAGAATCGGGTGCAGCTCATTTAACAGTTACCTTGCCCTGTATCCCCTGTCCAGTTGTATCTGATTCTAGAAGATGATGTTCATCTCTCTTTCTTAGCCAAGGGAGCCAGTGTTGTCCAAAGATGCATCTGTGCTCATTTGGCCGGCATGTTGAGGTGCACGGAACGTCGTTATCTTCTGAGCAAAATGATACCTATTTGTCTACTTGCATTTGCGTGCTTTCAAACTGCTAGGTGGGCAGGAGCTGGGGCGAGGACGGGAGCTCACCCCATCGTATGGTGTTCGGGTCTCGAACTCTGGGCTATCACTTTTCCAGTTGACAAGCTCAAGGTCTTAATAGCTGAACCATCATGCCCTTCTCCTGCCTTGCTTAGCAATGCAAATTCTGGCCCCAATTGTGATCGTACGTTGAAGACTAACTATATTTAAAAATTCTAACACACACACACACTTTCATCACCTTGACCAAAGCATCAGATTGTGCAGCTGCTTCTGACCTAGAAATCAAGATGTACGAGTCAAAGAGCTGGAGAACCGACACGTCTGCTTTTAAGGAACTCCTTTCCCTTCCCCCCCCCCCCCCCTCCCTGAATGTGCTGTGCACTCCAACCCTTGGCAAGCAGCTTCTTTGCACACCTGGGTGAGTGTGACCACAGCCATGAAGACCGGCGGAGGACAGGCACGGTGCTGGTAGAAGTACCACCGTCGGTGCATCTCACACGGGAGGATCTCGTACGCCACATAGCGCACAAAGCGTTTGTAGAAGCCCAGCCCGGTCTCGTCCAGGAGGCCATCCTGAGGCAGGGCCCTTTGTCCGTTGGCGATGGCCCGCTTGAAGCTGCTGGAACGTTTGCTGCTGATCTGCAAGGAGAAACAGTGACCCCAACAGCAGGAAAATCACCACTGCGTTTTTCATCATGAACTGCCTCCTAGAGACCCCCTCCCCCCCGTTCCCAACCCTGCCTTTGAGCCAAAAATATCTCCCTGGCAGGATATGTATAGGAGAACATCAGGCTGAGCTGGAAGGTGGGGTTAAACATGTCATCCGTTTGGAGTCATTGCATTGCCACAAGAAAAACCAAGCCCTGCCTCCCGTGAATTCCATTTTTATCTAACGCCAATTTAGTTTTGACTGTTAGTTTAAACCTCGGACCTCCAGGAGGATGAAAATAGCCTCCTCTGGGCTCTGAAGGCCCTCCAGAGGCCGGAAGCAGGCCTGTTTCTGGACTTCTGGTAGGCCCGTTTTTCGCCCTCCCAGAGCCTCCTTGCACGCCCTGCACTTACCTTGCATCCAAAATGGGCCGTGTGGAGACTCCTGGGAGGGGCGGGGCGGGTGGGGCCAGCCAGTCCTTGCAACTACAGGTTCAGCAAACCAGATATAAAATTAGCATCCGGTTCGCCCGAACTGGCTGAATCCCACCCTTGCATATGAGTGAAGGATGAACTTGCACTCTGAAATCTGGACCACCGTTTCTGAAGCCAAATGGGCAACGGCAAAAGACGTTTCAACGTATTTGTTAGATTTATATGCCACTTTTTCTCACTCATGTTCCTTTCATGGGGGGTGGGGGGTGGGGAGGTTGTCTCTTTGACAAATTGCCACCCTGTGATGTGGATGGGTGGTTGACAGAGCAATGGGTCAACCTTTGTGAATTTCTATAGTTGAGAGGTGAACTAAACCTGACAGACAGATTAACAGAGTTGGAAGGGGCCTTGTAGATTATCTAGTCCAACCTCCCACCCAAGCAGGAGACCCTACACCATTTCTGACAGATGGCAGTCCAGTCTACTTGAAAGTCTCCAGGGATGAAGCTCCCACAACTTCTGAAGGCAACTTCTGTTCCATTGGTTGATTGCTCTCACTTGTCAGGAAATTTCTCCTTATTTCTAGGTTGAATCTCTCTTTCTTCAGTTTCCATCCGCTATTCCTTGCCTGGCCTTCAGGTGCTTTGGAAAACAGCTTGATCCCCTCCTCTCTGTGGCAGCCTCTCAAATATTGGAAGACTGCTATCATGTCTCCCCTAGTCCTTCTTTTCATTAAACTAGACACACTCAGTTCCTGCAACCGTTCTTTATATGTTTTAGCCTCCAGTCCCCTAATCATCCTGGTTGCTCTTCTCTGCACTTTTTCTAGAGTCCCAACATCTTTTTTATAGTCTGGTGACCAAAACTGGATGCGGTATTCTAGGTGTGGTCTTACTAAGGGCTTTGTAAAGTGGTATTAGTACCTCCCTTGATCTTGATTGTATCCCTCTGTTAATGCAATTTAGGATTGCATTGGCTTTTTTGGCTGCCACTGTACATGGCTGGCTCATATTTAGCTGGTTGTCCACTAAGACTCCAAGATCCCTCTCATAGATAGTTGCTATTAAGCCTGGTATCCGTAGTTTAAATGATTACCTTAACCACTACACAAGCTGTCTCTACAATGGTCCATAAATAAGGTCCATCTTTGCTTGAATGGTCAGGAAGAGAAGAAAGGAAAAGTCTGCTTCTTCAGATGTCAACCTGTCTCAGTTTCCTTTCTAGCTGACCTGTTTTCTATCTGGAGCGTATGAACCAGTCTCATGGCTTGTGGGAGCTCTCCCAGGTCCTGAAAGACCTGTTCTTGACCAATTGTGGATACCACTTCTCCAGAATTGCCTCCACAAGTAGCAGCTCCTAGACAACCTTGATTGATATCTCAGACATTTCATGACCCAACTAGGCAACATTATCAGCACTAGAAAAGGGGTTTAGCAGTGTTCTGGCACCGATGATTTGTACTCAGGTAATGACATGTCCGCAAGCAAGCAAACCCCCTAAAACAGCATTTCTTAACCGTAGCAGCTTTAAGATCAGTGGGCAACTCTGAGAATTGAAGTCCACGCGCCGTACAGCTGCTGAGGTTGAGAAACATCGGTCTACAGAAGTGGAAAACGTAGGCCATCCATGCTCAAGAGACTCTGATCCAGCCACCGTACAGCTGCTGGTACTCACGCCACTGACCAGATCTACCAGCTCCTGATAGCAGATCTGACCCTCATCGTTGCTTTGTGCCAAGGCCACCAACATCTCCAGTTTCGCAGGGTCCAGAGGGAGTTCATGGCTGTGGACCAGGCTGGCGAAGGTCTCCACCCCAATGAAACCGGTGTTTTTGGGATCAAGCTGTCAAAGGAGAGGAGGGGGAAAAAAATCAGCAACGGGGCCGCCAAGAATTCATTCGAATCACGAGTTATGATCCATCTCAGAAGCATTTTCTTCTGTGCCAATGCGATGTTTGGGACTGAACAGAAAAGTCAGCATCTCAAGCAAAGTTGATGACAGATCAGGGTTTTTATAAATCAGGGGTAGGATACATTTTCAACCTCAGGTAGTCCTCGATTTACAATCATTCATTTAGGGACAATTTGAAGTTACAACAGCAAAAGAGAAAAGGTGGGGGACTTACAACCAATCCTCACACTTATGGCCATCCAAGCATTTCCATGATCATGTGATGAAAATTTGGATGATTTGCAACTGGCACATCTTCACGATGGTTGCAGCATCCCGGGGTCACATGATCCCTGTCTCTGACCTTCCCAGCTGGCTTCTGCAGCCACAGGATTCGCTTAACAACCTGCAGCAATTTGCTTAACAACCGTAACCAAAAAAATGTTGTAAAATTGGATGCAGTTCATTTAATTAATTAAACCTTGCTTAGCGATGGAAGTTCTGGCCCCCAGTTGTGTTTACAAATTGAAGACTACCTGTAAGGGAGCTGCATGGATGAGTTCATGAAGTTATTATGAATTGAGTATAACTCGAGATGGAGAGAAGAGAAGAGAAGATAGAAGAGAAGAGAATATAGAAGAGAAGAGAAGATAGAAGAGAAGAGGAGAAAAGAAGATAGAAGAGAAAAGAATATAGAAGAAAAGAGAATATAGAATATAGAAGAGAAGAGAAAAGAGAAGAGAAGAGAAGATAGAAGAGAATACAGAAGAGAAGAGAATATAGAAGAGAAGAGAACATAGGAAGAGAGAAGAGAATATAGAAGAGAAGAGAAGATAGAAGAGGAGAAAAGATAGAAGAGAAAAGAATATAGAAGAAAGAATACAGAAGAGAATAGAAGAGAAGAAAAGAGAAGAGAAGAGAATATAGAAGAGAAGAGAATATAGAAGAGAAGAGAAGATAGGAATGGAGAAGAGAAGAGAAGAGAAGAGAGAAGAGAAGATAGAAGAGAAGAGAAGAGAGAAGAGAAGAGAGAATAGAAGAGAATAGAACATAGAACAGAACATAGAATAGAATAGAACAGAACAGAACAGAACAGAACAGAACAGAACAGAACAGAACAGAACAGAACAGAACAGAACAGAACAGAACAGAATGGAATCACAGGGCTGGAAGGGACCTTGGAAATCTTCTAGTCCAACCCCCTGCCCAAGCCAGAAGACCTTATATTACATTTGTTCCCAATCATGCTTCCTTTTTCCTCTGTAGGAACCCAAAACAGATGTTTTCCTTAACCTCTTACAGGAACTTCAGTTTTTGCTGAACAGTCTCAGCCCTTTGAGTTTCCCCACATCTATGGGGCACACAGTAGGCCCCCCCCCCCCAAAAAAATCTCTCTCCGCTAAACAGAGATAAGCAAGCCATGCTGAACGTTGAGGAAATCAGTTTTTATTTTTATTTTTTCACACTCTTCTTGGTAAGACAGAGAGCAGCCGGGCCATGCAGAGGCTGTGAAATAGGAAGCGAGGGGCTTTGATGAATGTTTGATGAAGACCAGCACTTTTGCCTTAATAAACATGCAGCCTCTGTGTGTGTGTTGCCAAGGCTGCAATGCCCTAAAAGGATTGCCAACACCTAAATGATGGCACCCAATAACCAGAGATTTCTACTGTGTTTTCTCGAAAATAAGCCCTTCCTGCATAATAAGCCCTCCTCTGAAAATAAGTCCTCCCCAAAAATATTTAAACACATGTGCAGCCGGTCCCCCCATTTCTTCTGATTAGGGTTAGGGAGACAGAGCTGGAAATCAGGTAAGACGGCAAGAGGAGCCCCATCTTGCGCCACGCACCCCAAAATAATAAGACCTCCTCAAAAATAAGGCCAAGCGCTTATTTCGGAGGTTCAAAAAAATATAAGGCAGGGTCTTATTTTTGGGGAAACACAGTACATCCGCTTTTGCCTTTCAGCCCCGATCCAGGAGCCTTTGCAGGCAGGCGCTTTTGCGACAAACTAATTGTTACGTTGAATTTATATGTACTGACAAAGAAATAAAGGGAGACTAAAGGTAAAGGTTCCTCTCGCACATATGTGCTAGTCGTTCCTGACTCTAGGGGGCAGTGCTCATCTCTGTTTCAAAGCTGAAGAGCCATTGCTGTCCGAAGATGTCTCTGTAGTCATTTGGCTGGCATGACTCAACACCAAAGGCGCACGGAACACTGTCACCTTCCCACCAAAAGTGGTCCCTATTTTTCTACTTGCATTTTTGACGTGCTTTCGAACTGCTAGGTTGGCAGAATCTGAGACAAGTAACGGGAGCTCATCCTGTTACGTGGCACTAGGGATTTGAACCGCTGAACTGCCGACCTTTCGATCGACAAGCTCAGCATCTTAGCCACTGAGCCACTGCTTCCCACCAAAAGGGAGACTAGTATAGATCTATTTCAAGCTATTTAGTTCTCATCAGCTAGCGGAAGCAGTATGCTCTGTCCCATATTTGGGTAGACCAGGTAGACCCTGATAGAAAACAACCCTTCAGATGCTGCTTTACTTCTGGGTCCAATTCAAGGTGTTCGTTGTCACCTTTAAAGTGCTGCGTGGCAAGGGGCTAGGTTATTATTTGAGGGACCGTCCCACCCCAATGGAATTGGCCCGACTCATCAGTGGCAACAGAAGGGACACATGTGGCAGACCGCGTCAGTCAAAGAAATTTGGGCTGAGTGTGGAATCCAGGAGAAGGACCTTTTCTTGCTGAGTCTCTCCCCCTTTGGAACATTTTAACACCGCCCCCCGCCCCCCAACCAAGGTGAGATTGGCACCAAATTTTCTGACTTTCCAAATAAGGGCCTGAAGATCTGAATCTGCTACTTGGCCTGGGGTCCCAATGGGGATGAATGAATCACATTGGAGATGGCTATTGGATCAAGATCCCCATCTCCCACCTTTTCGCATCTTGCTCTCTTTCTTGCCTTCTTTTTTGCTGTAAATTTTTACTATTATGAGGATTATTTATTGCTTCAGTGTTTTTATTGGATTTTAATGTTTGGAAGCTGCCCAGAGTCGCCTCCGTGCAAGATGTCACATACATACGTACATACATTTGTAAGTACGTATGTATGTGACATCTTTCTGCAAATCGTATGAATTAGGAAGATACACCATCTACTTCTCGGGAATAGTAGTTTAAGGGGAATTTAACAGAATAGCAGAGTTGGAAGGGACCTTGGAGGTCTTCTAGTCCAACCCTCTGCTCAAGCAGGAGACCTTATAATATCATTCCAGACCAATATTTTCTTGAAAACCTCCAGCAATGGATCACCCAAAACATCTGAAGGCAAGCCATTCCACTGATTAATTGTTCTCACTGTTAGGAGAACTTTCTTCTAGGTTGCTTCTCTCTTTGCTCAGTTTCCATCCGTTGCTTCTTGTCCTTCCCTCAGGTGCTTTGGAGAATAGGATGACCCCTTCTTTTTTGTGGCAGCCCTTCAGATATTTGAAACCCTGCTATCATGTCTCCCCTAGTCCTTCTTTTCATCAAACTAGACCTACCCAATTCCTGCAACTGTTCCTCATTGTCTAGCCTTCAGCCCCCTAATCATCTTTGTTGCTCTTCTCTGTACTCTTTCTAGAGCTGTGATGGCGAACCTATGGTGTTAGATCAGGCGCAGGAAAGAAGACAAGACCAGCGGGGTCTGTTCAACAAGTTTTATTCAGCTCTTAACTAAGTCAGAACAGACGAACGGCTGTGCTGCCGGAGCCCTTTTTATAGCGCTCCGGCAGACCAGCCGTCCAATGACAGCGGTTTAACTTTCCCGCCCGGAGGATTAACCAATCCCCGGCCGGATGTCCTTATAAGGACATAACATATGGCACGGGTGCCACAGGTGGCACGCATAGCCCTCTCTGCGGGCACGCAAGCCGTCACCCAGCTCAGCTCCACCCCGTAGGCGCGCATGCCTCCCGCCGGCCAGCTGATTTTGGGTTTCTGCCACGCTTGCACGGGGGGGTGGGGTGCATGCATGAGGGGCGGGGGGTGAGTGGGGCAGTGCAATGTGGGGGCCTCCCATGGCCCGTTTTGGGCCAAGCCTCCTGGGACTGAAAACAGATTACGGGGGGTGGTCCCCCCCCCCCATGGCCTGTTTTGGGCCTAGCAGGCCTCCCTGCAGCCTCCTGGTATTAAAAATGGGCACCGAGGGGGGGGTCACTGCACCCCCCGCCCCATTTTGGGCCTAGCAGGCCTCCTGCAGCCTCCTGGTACTAAAGATGGGCCACGAGGTGGGGGTCACTGCACCCCCCGCCCCATTTTGGGCCTAGCAGGCCTCCCTGCAGCTTCCTGGTACTAAAAGTGGGCTATGAGGGAGGGGTCACCACACACACACACACCCCTACGGCCTGTTTTGGGCCAAGCCTCCTGGGACTGAAAACAGATTACGGGGGGTGGTCACCGCACTCCCACATGGCCTGTTTTGGGCCTAGCAGGCCTCCCTGCAGCCTCCTGGTACTAAAAATGGGCCACCCCATTTTGGGCCTAGCAGGCCTCCCTGCAGCCTCCTGGGACCAAAAACGGGCCGCGGCGGGGGGGGGGGGGGGGGGGGGGGGGCCGCACCGCGCCCAAAAGGGGGGGGGGGGGGGGGGGATGCGCGCATGTGGGGGGGGCGTCAGGGGGGGGGTCGCGTGTGCATTGCCTTATGTGTGCAGGCACATGCATGTACTCTCGGCACGCGATGACAAAAAGGTTCGCCATCACTGTTCCAGAGTCTCCACATCGTTTTTTTATGCCAAGCTGACCCTGACTAAAGGCAGCATTGCAAACCCTCTATTTTTTTTTAATTACAAATAAAAAAAAAACCCCACGCCCTTCCACATGTGTTCTTATTATCTTATTGGCAGCATTCCTTCTTCAATCGTATTACCCTCGTATTTAAGAACATAAGAGCTGGACCGAGGGAACAGCTCATCTTAGTCTAGCATTAATCCTCCAACGGCAACAAGGACAAAATTCCAGGCCTGTGTCAAAGATCTTGCTGGTTTTGTTCTGGACCAATGCAATAAAAGAAAATATTGCAATAAAGTGAGGCAGACAAATGTTTTGATTTCGAAGTGCATATAAAAATGATGGGTATGCTATACTGTAGTCTATTAAAGCGTGCAATAGCATTGTGCTTTTTTTTTTAAAAAAAACCAGACCTGTCTTAAGTAAAAAATACTTTATTGCTAAAAAGTGTTACACCTCACTGGAGCCTTCAACGAGTCGTAATCGTTTTGCTGGTGGAGGGTCTTGTAAAAATAACTAAACATGATAAAGAGAAAGGCAATAAAACAAGGTATTGGCTGGAACAAAATGCATGTTTTCCAGCTTGTTTCTCAACCCAAGCAACCTTACGGTGTCTAGATTTCAGCTCCCAGAATTCCCCGGCCACCATGAACTCTGGGAGTTGAAGTCTTAGGTATTTCAAAGTTCCCAAGGTTGAAAGGTTGGTATTAATTTATTCATGCAGTTTATCTGTCTCCTCAATCCTTGTGGACTCGGAGTTATAATAATAACGGTAACAGAGTTGGGAAGGGACCTTGGAGGTCATCTAGTCCAACCTCCTGCTCACGCAGGAGACTAGGGATTTGAACCACCGAACTGCTGAGCTTTCTGATCGACAAGCTCAGCGTCTTAGTCACTGAGCCACCTAGCCACTGGAAAATTGTGAGAGTTGAAGTTCACCCATCTTCCAATGGCCAACATTGAGGAACACGTTCTTAAGGGGAATAAGTAGGCTAGAGCAGGAGTTGGGAACTATGGCTACTTTACGTGCTGGGGACTTCAACTCCCAGAATTCCTGAACCAGCAGAATTCTGGGAATTGAAGTCCACAGGTTGTAATATTGCCAGTTGCTCAGCCCTGGGCTGGCAGGAACAGAGGAAATATACAGGTATTCCTCAACTTACAACACTTCATTTACTGACTGTTCCAAGTTACGACATCACTGAAAAAAGTGACTTATGACCATTTTTCACACTGACGACCATTGCAACATCCCCGAGTCATGCGGTCAAAGTTCAGACAGTTGGCAACTGACTCATATTTATGATGTCCCGGGGTCCTGTGATCCCCTTTTGCGACCTTCTGACAAAGCAACGGGGAGGCCAGATTCATTTAACAACCAAGTTACTAATTTAACAACCGCACGGGATTCACTGAACAATTGTGGCGAGAAAGAAAGCATGCAAAATGGGGCAAAACTCAACGACTGTCTTGCTTAGCAACTGAGCCTAAATTCTGAGCTCAATTGTGGTTGTATGTTGAGGACTACGCCCCTAAGGTAAAGGTAAAGATTCCCCTCGCACATATGTGCTAGTTGTTTCCGACTCTAGGGGGCGGTACTCATCTCCATTTCAAAGCCAAAGAGCCAGTGCTGTCCAAAGACGTCTCCGTGGTCAAGTGGCCGGCATGACTCAACACCAAAGGCGCACAGAATGCTGTTCCCTTCCCACCAAAGGTATTCCCTATTTTTCTACTTGCATTTTTACGTGCTTTCGAACTGCTAGGTTGGCAGAAGCTGAGACAAGTCACAGGAGCTCATCCCGTTACGCGGCGCTAGGGACTCAAACCGCTGAACTGCCGACCTTTTCGATCGACAAGCTCAACATCTTAGCCACTTAGCCACCGCGTCCCACTACACCTATATCACACTACATATATACTACACCTGTATCACAGTATAAAACGTGCAACATTAGGCAGCTCCAAACTTCATAGATCCTGATTTAGCAAAGAAGTAAAAACCCCAAAACTTGGATTTTGGCAGACGTGGGTGCATCCCTCTCTTTGTAAATACCAGAAGGATTACAATTAAAGCTTCACTTCTCCGCGCAGCTGCTCTTTATCTCTCCCTTAGCAAGTCGGTGGCAGAGAAGCAAAGCTTTTCCCGTGGATTATTTAGGTCGCACATTTACAGAAGTAGATTCTTTTGTGAGTTCTTGCCCAACACCAGCGCAGCCTCAAATGTGCGTCAAGGACCAGGCAGGGGAACGATAGGAAAAGGCAACCCATTTACCAACACAGATGCTCGACACATGACACAGGAAATAACGGGAGAATTGGGTTTTCTACCTTGGGCTGCATTGCTTGCGAGAGATGCAACCTAGAACTAAGGAGAAATTTCCTGACAGTGAGAACAATTCATCAGAGGTACGGCTTGCCTTCAGAAGCCTGACTTCTCTTCATCTACTAACACACGTTAACAGAGTTGGAAGGGACGTTGTAGGTCATCTGGTCCAACTCCCAAACCCCCACCCAAGCAGGAGACCCTACCTACACCATTTCTGACAGATGGCAGTCTAGTCTCTTTTGAAAGCCTCCAGTGATGAAGCTCCCACGACTTCCGAAGGCAACTTCTGTTCCATGGGTTGATTGCTCTCACTGTCAGAAAATTTCTCCTTATTTCTAGGTTGAATCTCTCCTTGATCAGTTTTCATCCATTATTCCTTGTCTGGCCTTCGGGGGCTTTGGGGAATAGCTTGGCCCCCTCCTCTCTGTGGCAGCCCCTCAAATATTGGAAGTCTGCTATCGTGTCTCCCCTGGACCTTCTCTTCACTAGACTAGCCGTGCCCAGTCCCTGCAACCGTTCATCGTATGTTTTAGCCCCTCTAGTCCCCTAATCATCTTGGTTGCTCTTCTCTGCACTCTTTCTAGAGTCTCAACATCTTTTTTATTGTGTGGTGACCAAAACTGGATGCAGTAGTTGTGAGTGGAGGTTTTTAAGAAGAGATGAGACAGCCATTGGTCTGAAATGGTGTAAGCTCTTCTTCTTGAGCAGAGGGATGGACTAGAAGACCTCCAAGGTCCCTTCCAACTCTGTTATTCTGCTTGGAGACAAAGAGGATACCTGTTCTGTCCAACCTGGTCCCTCTCTCTCAAACAGTCCAATCAACACAGAGAAGGGGCAAAAAAAAAAAAACCTTTTGGGAAGTGGGACCTGCGGTCTTGCATGCGTCAAAGCATTATGGATGCATTTATGGTCCAATGCATTTCCTGCACTCTTCTCACCAGCCCAGCTGCAAATCTCAGCTGGGGTGAAATTTATTTATTCAATTTTGATTTTATAGTTTAAATAAATAATTCAAAGTGGTGAACATACCTAAGATTTCTTCCTCCTCTTATTTTCCCCACAACAGCTACCCCGTGAGGTGGATTGGGCTGAGAGAGAGGATCATTGGTCCAAAGCCACTCAGCCGACTTTCATGGCTAAGGCGGGACTAGAAATCAGCGGTCTCCTGGCAATTAACCCAACTCTGTCAACTAGCTTTCATGCTTAAATTGGAACTAGAACTCACTGTCTCCTGGTGATTGGCTCAAATCAGCCAGCTAATTTTCTTACCTAAGGTAGGACTAGAACTCACAGTCTCCTGATGATTGACCCAAGTCAGCCAACTAGCTTTCATGCCTAAATTGGAACTAGAACTCACTGTCTCCTGGTGATTGGCCCAAAGCCACCCAGCTGGCTTTCATGCCTAAGGGAAGATTAGAACTCACTGTCTCCTGGTGATTGGCCCAAGTCAGCCAGCTAGTTTTCATACCTAAAGTGGGACTAGAACTCACAGTCTCCTGGTTTCTAGGCAAGCTTCTTCACCACTACACCAAACAGTTTCCTCAGGTAGATAAGAATAAGAATTCAGAAAGTGGCTCACCCGGCAAAAAACTCATACCAATAAGCCTCTCTCTTGCAGAGACAAAGGGAATCATATACACAGGATATCTGTCCACTGCAGAATCCAGATGTTAAAACTTCTGGACCAGTTTTACAGATATAGGTTAACAGAGTTGGAAGGGACCTTGTAGGTCATCTAGTCCAACCCACTGACAAAGCAGGAGACCCCCTACACCATTTCTGACAGTCTCTTCTTGAAAGCCTCCAGTCATGAAGCTCCCACAACTTCTGTTCCATGGATTGATTGCTCTCACCATCAGAAAATTTCACCTTATTTCCAGGCTGAATCTCTCCTTGGTCAGTTTCCATCCATTATTCCTTGTCTGGCCTTCTTCTCTGTGGCAGCCCCTCAAATATTGGAAGACTGCTATCATGTCACCCCTGGTCCTTCTCTTCACTAGACCAGCCATGCCCAGTTCCTGCAACCATTCATCGTATGTTTTAGCCTCCAGTCCCCTAATCATCCTGGTTGCTCTTCTCTGCACTTTTTCTAGAGTCTCCACATCTTTTTTTATAGTGTGGTGACCAAAACTGGGTGCAGTATTCTAGGTGTGGTCTTACTAAGGCTTTATAGAGTGGTATTAGTACCCTACTTGATCTTGATTGTATGGGTGGGCTGCTGGGGGTTTGCAGGGGTTCGGGAGAACCTCTAGCTAAGATTCTGTGCAGTTCAGAGAACCCCCCAAGTCCCACTCCTGGTTGGCCCCTCCCGCCCCGTCCCTCCCAGGAGTCCCCACACAGCCCCTTTTGGATGCAGGTAAGTGCAGGGCACGCACAAAGGCTCAGGGAGGGCGAAAAGCAGGCCTACCGGAAGTTCAAGAAGGCCTCCGGAGGGCCTCTGGAGCCTGGGGAGGACAAAAACGGTGCCTCTGCCTGCTGTGCTGCAGGAGGCCGACCAGGCCATGTCCACCATGGCCACGCCCACCCAACAACCAGGCAGAGAACCCCTTGCTAAAGTTTTTGAAGCCCACCCCTGATTGTATCCCTCTGTAAATGCATTTTAGGATTGCATTGGCTTTTTTGGCTGCCGCCGTAGACTGCTGGCTCATATTTAGCTTGTTGTCCACTAAGGTTTGTGCTCCAGAGTTTAAATGTGAGGCTGTTTTCTTCTACAACTTAGTGTCAACAGATCCTTGGCTATTTTTTTGGGGAGTGCAGCATCTACGCTGACCTGTCAGGTCTTCCTCGCCAGGGAACCACCAACTCCTCCTTGCCAACTCCTTTCTTACGTTTACGTCTATACATAAGCATGGGAAAATATAGTATCTGTTGCTGCCCTAGCAACAACACGAAGCAGGCATTTGTTAAACACCCTGCTCTTTACATGTGCAAAAACCTGACGCAGTGTACACACTTCTGTTCTGATACGTGCAATAAAACGGCCAAGATACGAGTTGCATTATTTTAAGGAGAAGAATGCCCATGCCAGTTTTTTTCCTTCAGTTGAAATCAAAGTCTCTCGTCACAAAAGTAGCACGCAGGAGGCGACACCAAAGAATCCCATTCATCGCTGGTGTCTCTAGCAAGAGAGCCAAGCTGCATTATGGGCTCACCAGGTACATTATGGTTCTGATTTGTTGTTGTTGTTGTTAGTTGCGAAGTCGTGTCCGACTCATCGCGACCCCATGGACAACGTTCCTCCAGGCCTTCCTGTCCTCTACCATCCTCTGGAGTCTATTTAAGCTCACGCCGACTGCTTCAGTGACTCCATCCAGCCACCTCCTTCTCTGCCGTCCCCTTCTTCTTTTGCCCTCCATCGTTCCCAGCATTCGGCTCTTCTCCAGGGAGTCCTTCCTTCTCATTAGGTGGCCAAAGGATTTGAGTTTCCTCTTCAGGATCTGGCTTTCTCAAGGGCAGTCAGGGTTGATCTCCTCTAGGACTGACCGGTTGGATCGCCTTGCTGTCCAAGGGACTCGCAGGAGTCTTCTCCAGCACCAGAGTTCAAAGGCCTCCATTCTTTGGCGCTCAGCCTTCCTTGTGATCCAACTTTCACAGCCATCCATTGCAACTGGGAAAACCATCGCCTTGACTATATGCACTTTTGTTGGCAGGGTGATGTCTCTGCTTTTTAGAATGCTGTCTAGATTTGCCATAGCTTTCCTCCCCGGGAGCAAGCGTCTTTTAATTTCTTGGCTGTAGTTCTATCTGCGGTGATCTTGATGAACGTATGTTTTCTTTTATGTACACTGAGAGCGTGTGCACCAAGACAAATTCCTTGTGTGTCCAATCACACTTGGCCAATAAAAATTCTCTTCTCTCTCTTCTCTTCTCTTCTCTTCTCTTCTCTTCTCTTCTCTTCTCTTCTCT
>WNWU01000025.1:9660946-9674290 GCA_012654045.1 Ptyas mucosa
CTTCTCTTCTCTTCTCTTCTCTTCTCTTCTCTTCTCTTCTCTTCTCTCCTATTTTCACTCTGTCCTGTCCTGTCCTGTCCTGTCCTGTCCTGTCCTGTCCTGTCCTATTCTTGGAGCCCAGGAAAATAAAATCTGTCACTACCTCCATTTCTTCCCCATCTATTTGCCAGCAATTGAGAGGGTTCTGATTAGCTGAGCTAATTTACAGGCAAATATGTATTTCCAGAGGCAGGCTGAATTTTGAACTCAATGAGGCTGTCTTGACTCAAGAAAATGTTACTCCTCTACCCATTTCACAGAAGGGAATGTAAAGACTGACCCCCTATGGGCTTCCTAAAAAGCTACATGTCCAGTCTGTGAAGTTG
The DNA here is from genome assembly GCA_012654045.1 of Ptyas mucosa. Classification (NCBI taxonomy): domain Eukaryota; kingdom Metazoa; phylum Chordata; class Lepidosauria; order Squamata; family Colubridae; genus Ptyas; species Ptyas mucosa. Next base: position 9,661,312 of record WNWU01000025.1, read on the forward strand.
AGTTATGCTTACAAGAAAGTAAACTCAATTAAATCTGGAGGGATTAATTTCTGACTAAAGGCAAACAGATTCACTCTCTTTATTAAACTCTCCAGCAGAGACGTTCGCCGCTGAGTAAATATAAACAGGATTGCAGCAAAAACCCAACAAAGAATTGCGATTTCTCTCCATTCAAACTTCTTCCAAGTTTTGGATTTATGCCTGTTGCACTTGTCTACTTTTCACAGATCCCATGCTCTGAAGCCATCAAGAGTGCTCTCTGGCTATCAGCACCTCATGGCTGGGTTCACACAACCTCTAAACCCCGATAAACAGAATAAACAAGTGCTAAATTCACACTTTTCAAAGTTAGAAATTATCCGAGACCTCCCGATTCATACAATATACCACGATAAAGGAACAGGCTGAGCTACCACTCATTCCTCTCCAACGTTGGTTAGATTAATGCAGTGTTTCTCAACCGTGGCAAGTTTTAAAATGTGTGTCTATGGCAGGGATGTCGAACTGGATTTCTTCGAGGGCCGGATCAGCATTGTAGTTCTCCGCCACAGGGCGGGGGGGTGGGGTGGGGTGGAGACGGGACGGACGCCTCCTACAGCATGGAACACGAGGAGCCACGCGGGGCCCCCTCTGCCCCATTTTTGGCCTTTCCGGCACTCTGCTGGCCGAAAACAGGCTGCGCAGAGGCCTCCTGAGTCCCCCCCACATGGCCTGTTTTCGGCCTCCCCGGCCTCCAGCAGCACTCTGCCAGCCAAAAACAGGCCTCGGAGGGCTCACATGTGGCCTGTTTTGGCCAGCAGAGGCACCGCATGCCCGTCCTTTGATATTTCCAGGCCAGCCACACAGACTGGATTTAAGCGCCCTAAGGAGCCAGATCCCGGCCCGCAGGCCTTGAGTTTGACACCCCTGCTCTATTGAGATTCTCAAGTCAGAACAGGGTTGTCTCCAAGGTGCTTCTGAAGAAGATCTGAAGAAGCTTCTTGGATGAGAAGCGAGACGTCTTTAAGGAAAAATAAAAAGTCCAGTTGCCTTGCGAAAAAGCACCTTTGGGGTTTTTTTAAGATGAGTGGACCAGCTCCCAGCAACATCTTAAAAGTTCCCATGGTTGAGAAACACTGGATTAATTTTGTGTTGTGTGGATTCAGCCCAGTGGTGAAATCCAATTTTTTTTACTACCGGTTCTGTGGGGGTGGCTTGGTGGGCATGGTGGGGCTTGGTGGGTGTGGCAGGGGAAGGATACTGCAAAATCTCCATTCCCACTCCACTCCAGGGGAAGGATATTGCAAAATCTCCATTCTCACCTCACTCTGTGGCCAGCCAGAGGTGGTATTTTCCAGTTCTCTGAACTACTCAAAATTTCCACTGCCGGTTCTCCGAACTGCTCAAAATTTCCACTACCAGTTCTCCAGAACCTGTCAGAACCTGCTGGATTTCACCCGATTCAACCACCTCACTCAAAGCTGCCCCTTCACCTGAGCTTCGGTCCAAGAATTCGGTTGTTAAGTAAGTAAGAGCTTCAAGGATTCCTTATAGCTCAGCAAGAATCCTACTGGCCTTTTGGAAACCACTCAAAATCTGTTTTTTTCCAGCAGACCTCAAAAAAGGGGAGCCCGCAAGATGGTTTCACGATGGGTGAGCCCTACAAAACATTCTCTCGTGATTTTGTTCCCACTTTCATTGTTTCTAACGGCTGTTTAAGACGTGTTTTTGCTTGTTTTGTGTTACAGGTAATCCTCGAGTTACGATCGCAACTGAGCCAAAAATTTATGTTGCTAAGCGGAACATTTGTTCAGCGAGTTTTCGCCCCCCTTTTACGACCTTTCTTGCCACACAGTTGTTGTTAAGTGAATCACTGCAACGGTTAAGTCAGTAACACGGTGGTTAAATGAATTTGGTTTCCCCCATCGACTTGGCTGGTCAGAAGGTCGCAAAAGGGGATGACACGACCACCGCAATCGTCATAAATATGAGTCAGTTGCCAAGCGTCTGAATTCTGATCGCAGGTCATAAGTGTGAAAAACGGTCATTAAGTCACTTGTTTCCATGCCATGGTAACTTTGAATCGTCACTAAATAAATTTTTGTCAATCGAGGACTTACCTGTATTGCATGCCGCCCAGAGTCACATTTGTGAGACGGGCGGCTAGATCAATTTGATAAATAGATAAATAACTGAAATCTGTACCCCAGCCCTGCAGAGCAAGCTGGCATTATTATTAAGAACAGGTTGGTCCAAGATTGCCTCAAAGGAGCCCAGAGAGAAATAAAATTGGACCACGGAGCGTGACATTCTCTTCCTCACCTGAAATTCTGAGAAAAGCAGGTTGTGCCCAGGTTTCTTCCATCAGATGCCAGTTTCAAGGGGAAAAGGATGCCAAGGTTCACTTGAACCTTCCCTCCCCAGGCTGGCAATCCGAGGATGGGGCAAATCCTCCCTCCTGGTCGGAGCCAAATCCAGAGGAAACAGCTCCTCAACCAGCAGGGAGATGCTCCGAGCGTGATGGTGAAGGCAGCCCAGCCTGGCGGTCTGGATTCTGCCAGGGATTGGGGCGGGGGGCACTTGGTTAATGCATGACTCGGGACCCCCCCCCAAGCTCATTCTTGGAAGCCTGTGGCATCACCCCCAGCCTGGGGCTTTCCCCCAGTCCCTGTCCCCCCACCTCAACCTCATGCGTCTGTTATTTTGGATCCAGGCCGAGCATGCCAAGGGTGCAGGATTGGATGGGCACGGCGTGGTACTGCCGTGCTGCACGTTGCCCCGATCCTGGAAGGCAGCGAGTTGCAACCCAGCGCTTCTCCCTTTGGCACCCGGCTCCCCAGGTTTGGAAGGCACCCCCCCCCCCAAAAAAAACCCTCCAAGCTCCAACCCCACCACTGGGACCAACGATAAGCCTATATGCATGCCAACCTCCTCTTGATGAACCCCCCTGCGCCCGATCCAGCCGCCTCCAGCCCGACTCGCGCCACGCTCCACCCCGATGCTTAAAATCCGTGCCGTGGCCAACCCTCTCACCCGGATTGGGGTGCGTAGTGGTGGGGTTTTTTTGGGGGGTGGGTGGGTGTTACTCCGTCTTCCCTGCCCGGCTGCGCGCATCCCTCCTGGATCCGCGCAGCAGGGTAGAGAAGTCGGAGACCCCCCCCCCCCCAAACACACATACACACATCCCCTCCGGATGAAGGTTGGCACGCATTTTAGCACGGGGTGATGGAGACCCGCACCTGGCAGCCCCCGTCGGCGGGATGGGGGTGGGTAGGGGTCTCCTCCGACTCAGCCCCCATTCATCCCACCCCGATTGCTACGCAAGCCGGGCCGCCCTCCCTCCTTGCACCCCGGGTCCGTCCGTTGCGCGGGGCTCACCTGCTCCTGGATGAGCTGCCGCAGCGAGCTCCTCTCCATATACCCGCGGCTGGCGGCGCTGGCGGCCGAGGAAGAGGAAGAAGAGGAAGGCGCCCGGGCTGGCACCACCGGCGGGGAGCCCAGGAAGCCTCTGCCCCTTCCCCGCCGCCGCCGCTGCCGCCGCCGCCGGGCAGGTGATCCAGAGCCAGAGCTGGCAGCATCAGCAGCAGCAGCAGCGGCGGCCGGGGCTCCAACGTGAGTGGCAGCCGAGCGGGAGGGGAAAGGAGGGAGGTAAAAGGGGAGGGGAGGGGAGGCTACGGCAGCCGGCGGGCGGGGCCGAAGAGGGCGTTGCGCAGGGGCGGGGGGCGGGGGGAAGCTCTTGGCTCCTCCCCCGAGCCCGGCGGGAGGGCGGGTGGGAGGCAGGACGGGCCGGGAGTGGGGCGGGGGGGGGGGAGGAATCAAGAGAATAATTCAAATAAACGAAGAGCTGGAAGGGACCTTGGAGGTCTTCTAGTCCAACCCGCTGCTCAAGCAGGAGAGCCTACACCATTGCAGACAAATCGCTTGCCTGGTTTCTTTTATCAAGGCTGCGGCTTGCTGGATCCGCTGGCCCGGGATGGGGGGAGGAGGAGGAGAGGAGGAGGAAGAGGAGAAGGAGAGGAAGAGGAGGAGGAGAGGAGAGAAGGAGAAGGAGAAGAGGAGGAGAAGAAGAAGAAGAGGAGGAGGAGGAGGAGGAGAAGAGGAGGAGGAGGAGAAGAAGAGGAGGAGGAGAAGAAGAGGAGGGGGAGGGGGAGAAGACGAGGAGAAGGAAGAGGAGGAGAAGGAAGAGGAGGAGGAGAAGAGGAGGAGAAGGAGGAGGAGGAGGCAGCAGCTCTGGGATGGAGCCAGATTCCATGCACTATGAGTCCAAAATGACCTGCCAATCCTTGAGGATGTTCAGCTTTCCGGTGTGATGGGATTTCCTCATGGTCTCCCATCCAAGTATAAACCAGGCCCTACCCTGCTTTTCCTGCAAGCCGAGCTGCGGTCAGCCAGATTCTTTACCTGCTATTCCTTAAGCTGGACTTTCTCCCTAGAAGTTCAGGTTGTTCCACTCAGGCTGATCGGAGGAGTGATCTTCCTCCCTCACCTGGGACCCCCTGCAAGACCCAAAGAGCTTTTCTGCTAAGCTTCCCAGGCAGGAATCTGCCTGGTAGAGCCCAGGATCTCCAGGCATAGCTGGGGAGTACAATGCTTCTGCTGGGGTATATAAACCCAAGGGGATTAGGGCGCTGTAATTCTCGTCTCCATGCAAGAGGTATTTTATTCACTTCCTGGGATAAAGCCTGCTGAGATCTGGGAGGGAGAAAAAAAAATAAGACTCTCTTTTGAATTTGGAAGGGCTTTTCAAGGTTGGAATCCAAGTAATTTATCTCTGAAATATCTTCTTCCATTGCCAGTCAGATCTTCCAAAGGAGACCTTTAATGGCCAATCTTCAGCAACATCCCAAAGAAAACCTTGGCAGCTTAAAGATGGGTGGACTTCAACTCCCAGAATTCCCCAGCCAGCATGCTCCTGACGGCAGGGGTCAAAGATGAAGGATGGATGCTGGCTGGGGAATTCTGGGAGTCGAACGTCCACCCTTTTTTCAAATTGCCTGTTCTGACCTAGGCTTCCCCAGCAGCAGCAAGCCGAGTCCTCGTCCTGATAAACCCCTTTTATTGAATTTACAGTGAATTCCTCTCCAGCAATGCCTTTCTTCTTTCTTTCAGTCCTTCAGTCTTTCAAGATAGTTCACCATTACCGACCTTTATCAGGCTTGGGGAGTGGCCAGGCCGATATCTTTCAGACTCCCGCAATACTTGGCAAGAATGCAGGAATGAACTAATTGTCTCCTGCAAACTCCCCTCCCCTTCGCTCCTCTTTTATTCCCTCTGGGAGGGGCCATCCATCGTCCACCTGTGGCCTTACTCCCAAGTCGACCCTTGTTCTTTAGCCGTTCCCTTCGTCTGGCAATTCTGCGCATGCGCACACTGGGAACAGGCTCCAGCTCTTCATCTGCCTCACTGATGTCTGACTCCGAAGGCAGCTGATAACTGGCATCCGGCCATGGCTCCCTCTCTGCCTCCGACGCAGAGCCCTCATCAGACCCTTCCCCAGACTCTAGGACTGGCCCATGTTCCTCCCCAACCTCCTCACCGTCTGAATCTGCTGCCAGATCTACTGGGCCACAACATTGCCAATCTTAAGAAACACTGCTCCAGAAGCTCAGAAAACTCTTTGGGGGTTGCTAGTTCCTTGGTACTTCCTCACTTCCCCAGGCTACCTCATGTGCTTAATCACAGCTTGCAGTGGATTTAACCAGGGACTGCCAAATAAACCACCATTAAAGAAATTTATTTATTTATTGGTTCGATTTATATGCTGCCCTTCTCCGGAGACTCAGGGCGGCTTACAATGCGTTAAGCAATAGCCTTCATACTTTTGTATATACCTGCTTAGTAGGGCTTTCGGCCCCTCCCCTAAGCGGTGTTCTTTTTTATACAAAGTCAGCTTATTGCCCCCACAATCCGGGTCCTCGTTTTACCTATCTCGGAAGGATGGAAGGCTGAGTCAACCTTGAGCCTGGTGAGATTTGAACTCGCAGAAATTGCAGGCAGCTGGCAGCTATGTGCTACTTTAACAGCACTTTAGTCCGCTGCGCCACCAAGGCTCTTGACGCTACTCATCCAACCAGAGTTGGAGTTGACGCCACTCATCCAACCAGAAACAATGGCTTGCTAACCACCATGGCTAGCTTGCATTCTTCATTATGCACAATGCGGTGTTGGCTTTTTGACCGATGACGGTTTTACTGCCGTTGGTTGTCAACCAGTTCTTCACCACAGACCCCCTTTAAATATCTTTTGTGGCTATGGATCATGGCCATGGACTACAAAGACATCACTCAAGATTTAATGTTCTGACCCAGCCTTAGCAGAAGCAAGAAACAGATTTCTTGTCAACGCAAAACCCCTCTTTATTTACTTCTTGTGAATTAATTGCATTCATACACTGAAAAGTCCAGGCAATAGTCCTTCAAGGAGTTAACGACAGTACAGACCTTATCAATTAAGTATTGGCAAGCAGTCTCTGTGGCAAATGAGCAAAATCTTCATAAAAGAGTCTTGGTGGTACAGCGGATTAAAGTGCTGTTAAATAGCACTTAGCTGCCAGCTTCCTGCAATTACTGCGAGTTCAAATCTCACCAGGATCAAGGTTGACTCAGCCTTCCATCCTTCTGAGGTAGGTAAAATGAGGACCTGGATTGTGGGGGCAATAAGCTGACTTTGTATAAAAAAGAACACCGCTTGGGGGGGACCAAAAGCCCTACTAAGCAGGTATATACAAAAGTATGAAGGCTATTGCTTAACGCATTGTAAGCCACCCTGAGTCTTTAGAGAAGGGCGGCATATAAATCGAACCAATAAATAAATAAACAATAAATCCGAACGGTTGTCTCCTACAACCACCACTCCCCTTTCCTTCTATTTATTCCCCAGCCATTCATCATCCATGTGTGCTTTACTTCCTGAGTCCACTCCTTGTCCTCCGTTGCTCACCTCTCCTAACTGCTCTGCGCATACGTGCATCTGGAACAGGCCCCAGCTGTTCTTCCTCCTCACTCATCTCAGCCTCCAAAGGCAGCTGCCTCTCTAGTGGCTGGGAAATGTCAGACGGCCCTGGCTCCATCTCTGCGTCTGACGCAGAGCATCCATCAGAGCCTTCCCCAGACTCCAGAACTGGCCCAAGTTCCTCTCCAATCTCCTCATCATCCGAATCTGCCACCAGCTCCGCTGGCCGCTGGCGGGCCACAACATTTAGATCATAACGTTTCTTCAAGCCTTCACAGATCCCCAGTGACATTGCAGTCCACAGACCACAGGTTGAAAGTCCCTGGTTTAGCGCGTAGCGCTAACTCCATTGCTACTTCTTTAGCAAAGTCAAACTTAGCTCAATTTGGTCCCTTCCGCAGTGTGGCATCACCGCTGTCTAACCTGCTCATAGCTGTGAAAGGCAGAATTTGCAGGAGTTTGCCGGGATGCCGAGCAGCTCATTTTTTTTTTTTAGCAGAGGGTGAGTGATGGTCCTAGCTGGTTAACACTCATCTGTGAAACGAAGATAGGAGAGACGGCGGCTTCCAGCAGCTGATTCAAAGGCTCAGAAAGCTGACTCTGAATATTCATATTGCTCCGTGGATGTTTACATGCTCCAGGAAATTAGCAATTTGGGAAGTGGGGTGTTGACGGAGAAGAGAAATCCCGTTGTCATTTTTCTTCTGGAAAAATGCGAACACATGGAGTTTGCCCGCAGATGCATAATAAATTTCTAGGCGAGAGTCGTCTTCCTGGAACTAAGGAGAAACTTCCTAACAGAATAATTAACCAGTGGAACAGGAGTTGCCTCCAGAAGTTGTGGGTGCTCCATCACTGGAGGTTTTAAAGAAGAGACTGGACAGCTACTGGTCCGGCGTGGTATAGGCTGGAGTTTCCTGCTTGAACAGGAGGTTGGGCTAGAAGACCTCCAAGGTCCCTCCCAACTCTATTCTCTAACTACTTAATGGATTTCAGACTGACAGTTAGCTGAAAAAAGGTTGCCAACTGTCCAGGACAAAATGACTTTTGCTTGACTCTTGGAAATTTTTTCCCCCCCATTATTGCCAGTAGTGGGTTGACGGCTCGCTGGGAATGCAGCCAAACTCCATTGTCTCCCCCAAATGACCCTGTCCCTTTGCATACCATTGTGTGCAGGGCAGAAGTGGGATCCAAATTTTTTTACTACCGGTTCTGTGGGCGTGGCTTGGTGGGTGTGGGGTGGCTTGGTGGGCGTGGCGGGGGAAGGATACTGTAAAATCTCCATTCCTACCCCACTCCAGGGGAAGGGAAGGATACTGTAAATTCTCCATTTCCACCCCATTCCAGGGGAAGGATACTGTAAAATCCGCATTCCCTCCCCACTCCAAGGGAAGGATAATGGTGTAGGGCCGTGATGGTAAACCTATGGCATGCATGCCACAGGTGGCACACGGAGACATATCGGTGGGCATGTGTGTGCCGGACAGCTGATTTTTGGGCCTTCTGGAAGTCAGCAAATGGGTCATTTCCGGTCTGCAGAGGGCATCCAGGGGGTGGGGAAGGCAGTTTTCACCCTCCCCAGGCTCCTAGAAAGGCTCTGGAGCAGAGGAGAGTGAAAAACAGCCCTTCCAGTCCCACTGGAAGTCAGCAAATGGGCCGTTTCCAGCCTCCAGAAGACCTCCGGGGGGTGGAGGATGGGGAAGGCCATTTTTGCCCTCCCCAGGCTCCTAGAAAGGCTCTGGAGCCTGGGGTAAGTGAAAAATGGGCCTTCCGGTCCCACTGTGCCATCGCGTGCCAAAAGAGGGAATGCAGGGGGTCACACATGCATGTGTGGAGAGGGTGGGGCGCATTGAATTATGGGTGCAGGCACATATGTGTGCGACCTGCTTTTGGCACGCGATGGCAAAAAGGTTAGCCATCACTGGTGTAGGGTCTCCTGCTTGGGTAGGGGATTGGACTAGATGACCTACAAGGTCCCTTCCAACTCTGTTAACCTGTAAGGGCTGAGATAAGAACCGACTGAGGGCAGATTCAGGACCTTGGAGAGAGACCACAAGACTTCTGCAGGCATTTAGGTCCAAGGGAAGCAACCTCATTTCTTGAGCTGGAGCTGCTGGGAAGCTGTCACAATTTTCTCAGAAAGGGTTCTGCTGTTCAGGGTTGGGTTAGATTTCTTTTAAGAGTACTTCTCCCTCTGGTCTTGCCTCTAACTGTAGAGATGCTGGTGGAAACAGCCTTCAAAAGTTTCTGGATCACTGGATGCATCTCACCACACTTTCCTAGGACTTGGTGGGATGGGGCTGTGAAGGCCCAGGTCAGGGGTCAGTAACCTGCGGCTCTGGAGCCGCATGTGGCTCTTTCACCCCTCTGCTGCGGCTCCCTGTCACTCAAAATATGTGTCTCAACCGGCAATGTGTGATGCCCGTCAGCACGCAATTTATTGAGCTTTTCAACCCCCGGTAGGCCAACCATGCATAAATCCAAGAAAAGAAAAGTTTCAGAAGAAAACAGAACATTTAATGCAACTACATATGCAAGTTTTGTGGCCGCTCAAGAAATAGTTAGGCACGGGAAGGGTTTTGTGGCTCCCGGTGTTTTCTTTTCTGTGGGAAACGGGTCCAAATGGCTCTTTGAGTGTTTAAGGTTGCAGACCCCTGGCCCTGGCGAAGGAATCTGTCTGGCCTCAGAGGTTGATACCATCAGTTTCTGTATATTCTTGGTCTTGAGCTATGAGAAAAGCAGCCACTACAGAGGGGGACCGAAGGATGAAGGCACGATACAATCTCTGGCATCAACACAGCACACTCAATCTTAAGGCTACTTTAGCGAGCACAATTTATGGAATCAGATATTATCTCTGATAACCTAAGGAAAGAAACCATGTAACGGCTGAACATGATAGCTTGGGTCATCTAAGTGGCTAAATCTTCTATACATCATACCCGTGTTTCCCCAAAAATAAGACCCTGTCTTATTTTTTTTTTGAACCCTGAAATAAACGCTTGGCCTTATTTTCAGGGAGGTCTTATTATGTTGGGGTGCGTGGAGCAAGACGGGGGTCCTCGTGCCATCTTACCTGATTTCCAGTTCTGTCACCCTAACCCTAACCAGAGGAAATGGCAGGGACCAGCTGCGCATGCGTTTAAATATTTTCACCGCGGGCTTATTCTCGGGGGGCAGGGGTGGGTTCTACTTACCTTTACTACCACTTCGCAGCGGGGCCGTGTCTGCTTCTGCGCATGTGCAGAAGCTTCCTGATGACATTGGGGTTGGTGGGTGGAGCCTCCCACCGGTTTTACTACCGGTTCTATACAGAGGTGGGTTCTAACATTTTTTACTACAGGTTCTGTGGGCGTGGCTTATTTTGTGGGCGTGGCTTGACGGTCATGTGACAATTCTTTAGGATTTAGCAGAGGTACTGGTCTATCAGGCTTTTAACTGCTTGCAGAGCTATACCGGTCTAGGTCATTTGTTTTTGGAGGCACTGGTCTACCCATTTATTTTTGCAGGCACTGGTCTACTCATTTGTTTTTGGAGGCACCGGTCTACCATCACACTGCCTTTTAACACTGATCAGCTGTAAGGTGGCCCTACAAGAGTTTAAACAGTTTTTTTCCCTTCTAGCCAATCAGCTGGGACTCAGGAGGCAGCAATAGATTGGGGGTGGGGCCAAATAAAAGGTAAGAATGGGGGAGGCAGGGAGGCGGTGGGGGGGGCAGAATCTGTTCGGTGACATCATATCGTCACCGCTACCGGCTTGGCCGAACCGGGCTGAACTGGGAGGAACCCACCACTGGTTCTATAGAACCGGTCCGAACCAGAGGCAACCCACCACTGGGTGTGTGTGTGTGTGTGTCTTATTTTACTGCATGCACTCAAAAGCCCGATTGGCCTTATTATCCGGGGAGGTCTTATTTTCAGGGAAACAGGGTATTTATCTGGCCATTCACCTCAAATACATGACTCCAGGCAGCTCACAATATTAAAAACGAGACAAATACCTGGAGATGCTGGTTTCTTTACACCAGATGGCATTACAAAAGATCCAATCGCTCGCTCCATTTTAAATTACGCTTATTAATTGTGGTTTGCTATTTTATTACACGGCTGACAAGGGTACATTGAGATATAACCCCTGGGTTGGAATGTTATCACCGTTCCAATTTTATTATTGTTGTTGTTTGTTGCATAGTCATGCCAGATGTTTAAGATGGAGCTGGCATTTCAGTCCCCCTATCAAGTTCTTCCCAAGGATCTGGGCTAGACAGATGTTGTTGCCGGAGGGTGTTAAATGCATCGTTGTAAAGACGTAAACTGTTGCAAGGAAAGCCGCCTTTTGCAAGTGACTGATGGGGATTTTTGCCAATTTCTGATGGCGCTCAAGGGCTGCTCCAGATGTTTTAGGATCGCTCCCAAGGCGGCTGTTACTACTGGGACTATCTTTGCTTTCTTTTTGCCGCAGTCATTCTACTTTTGTTTGCAGGCGTTTCCATTTTGTCTTTTTTCTCCAGTTCTTTCTCTTCTACGTCGTATTATTATCCTGACTCCATTTAGCCGAGGATAGGATAGGATAGAATAACACATTTGGAAGGGATCTTGGAGGTCTTCTAGTCCAACCCCCTGCTTAGGCAGGAAACCCTATACCAGTGATGGCTAACCTTCTTGTCACCAAGTGCCGAAAGCGTGTGCAAATGTACACAAAAGTGCATGCACACACCCATAATGCAATGCGTGCATCTCCCCACGCACACCTGCACGTGTGTGATCTTTCCGCATGCGCCCCACCCCTCACACATGCGCACACCACCCCCTGAATGTGCATGTGCACTCCGTCCCCTGTGCATGTGCACACGGCCCCCACACATGTGCATGTGAGCCCCACATGTGTGACCCCATGCAAGCGCACATATCTCATGCATATGCCCCACCCCCAGTGCAGGTACAGCAGAGATCTGAAAATCAGTTGGTTGGTGGGAGGTGTGTGCGTATGCGCAGCAGAGCTGAGCAGGGGTGACAGCTCACATGCCCGTAGAGAGGGCTCTGCATGCCGCCTGTGACACGGACACCATAGGTTTGCCATCACGGCCCTATACCGTGTCAGAGAAATGGTTATCCAACATCTTCTTTAAACTCCCAATGTTGGAGCATTCACAACTTCTGGAGGCAAGTTGTTCCACTAGTTAATTGTTCTCACTGTCAGGAAATTTCTCCTTAGTTCTAGGTTGCTTCTCTCCTTGATTAACAGAGTTGGGAGGGACCTTGTAGGTCATCTAGTCCAGGGGTCACCAACCTTTCGGACTTCAGGGACCACTAAATTCATAATTTTAAATCCCGCGGACCACTAATATGATTTGTCTAATGACCGGCTGGGTGGGCGTGGCTAGGTGGTCATGTGACTGGGTGGGTGTGGCCAACTCAATGTCACTCATGTCGAGGGATGCCTCGCCAGCCTCTACTCACCCCCTCCCCTCTTAGCCACTCCTTGCCTCCCCACCCAGGCTCCTGAGGGCCCAACAGGAAGCAGTTGTTGAAGCTAAGCAGCCACCACGAGAAAGAGTTGGCAAAAGAGCTCAGTTCAAATTGGATCTGACCGAGAAGGAGGCTCAGCAGAAGCACCTCACTGAGGACTACGAGCATAAGCTTTCCAAGCTTTTCCCTTTTTTAAAAAAAATGTTATAAATTTTAATTCGTTTTAATCTATTGGGGTTTTAAATATTTTTATGGCCAAATTTATTTAATTGGATTTTAATTGGGTTTTAAATTTATACTTGTATGTTTTATTTATGGCTGTTCACCGCCCTGAGTCCTTCGGGAGGAGGGCGGTATACAAATTAAATAAACTGAAACTGAAACTGAAGCAGAGGGAAGACCTGTAGGAGTGCAAGGCCAGATACCGGTGCCTGGAGGCTTCAATTCCAATTCCAATTCCTATTCTATTCCCAATTCCCATTCTATTCTAATTCCACTCCCATTCCCATTCCCATTCCCATTCCCATTCCTATTCTATTCTATTCTATTCTATTCTATTCTATTCTATTCTATTCTATTC
>WNWU01000025.1:9696676-9724836 GCA_012654045.1 Ptyas mucosa
TATCTATCTATCTATCTATCTATCTATCTATCTATCTATCTATCTATCATTTCTCTCTCTCTGTTTCTGTCCGTCCATCCAGCCATCCATATCATACTTAAGAACCACCAATCATTCTCAGGGAAGGACTCTTGAGTGGTGTACAATAAAAAACTAGAAGCATAAAAACAGAACAGAAAATTTAAAAGGGAAAGGCAAGAAAACTTAAAATTAATTAAATTTTAGCACCAGACTTTGGAGACCTACTGCTTCTGAAACCAGCCAAGTAGAAAAACTCACCTTATAAATATTAGCACAGTAATTAAAAGACTTGAAGTCTGTCGCGTCATACAAGAAACAGGCAACATCACACGTTGTGTCAGAGGCCTTTGCAAATTCCACATCGGCTTCAATTTCGTGCAGCTGCAGAAAAAATGCAGGGGAGATTCATGTTCTTTCTGAATTAAACAGAGGTTCACCCAATCAATGCATCAGGGATTTTTATTTTTTTTAAAAATGAATTAATAGATCGCACTTACAATTAAATGCTTTTCCTGTCCATTGACCAGCACGGTATTAATTGAATAGGATGATCTGTTTTCTTCAGATTCACTTTGGACCTGGAACAAGAAGAGAGGGAGGGAGGATGATTTTGATGAGGAAGAAAGGAAGGAAGATTGATTTTGATATAAAAGAAAGAACGGAGATTGATTTTGAGATAAAAGGAAGGAAGATTGATTTTGATGAGGAAGGAAGGAAGATTGATTTTTATGTAAAAGAAAGAAGGAAGATTAATTTTAATGTAAAAGGGAGAGAGGGAGGGAGGGAGGGAGGGAAGGAAGGAAATATCGCTTCTAATCTGATACTGTCTAGATACCCACTTATTACTATAACCATGTTTCTTGTATCTTTAAATTATATTGTTTTTATTTGTTTCGTAGTACGATTTGATAGCTTATTAGTAACCTTGACTATCATTAAGTGTTGTACATTATGATTCTTGATGAACACATCTTTTCTTTTATGTACACTGAGAGTGTATGCACCAAAGACAAATTCCTTGTGTGTCCAATCACACTTGGTCAATAAAGAATTCTAATTCTAATACTTGGAAAAGCCATTTCAACAATCCTGAAAATTGAGAATTCTTGGACTTTTAGTTTTAGTAGTCCAGAAACACCCCACCCCATCACATTAAGGAGAAGAAGGGATAAGCTGCAACCTGGAAGTCTGGAATGATTTGAAGAAAAACTGGGCCTCAATTAAAACATCCTAAGAAATCACTGCTCCAAAAATTCCAAGGATTTACATATAGAAAAAGCCAGCACTGAGCTGTGGTTAAGGCAATGGGCTACGAATGGGAAGGACCGGGTTTAAGTCCACTTGCCATTTAACAAGCTGGGGTGGCAGGAATGTGGTATATGAGCCATGGTGGCGCAGTGGTTAGAGTGCAGTACTGCAGGCTGCTTCTGCTGACTGCTGGCTGCCTGCAATTTGGCAGTTTGAATCTCAGCAGGCTCAAGGTTGACTCAGCTTTCCATCCTTCCGAGGTGGGTAAAATGAGGAGCCAGATTGTTGGGGGCAAGAGGCTGACTCTGTAAACTGCTTAGAGAGGGCGGGAAAGCACTGTGAAGCAGCATATAAGCCTAAGTGCTATTGCTATTGCTGTAGTTGATTGGATGTTGCAATAGGAGCCCTGGTGGCCCAGTGGTTAGAATGTGGTTTTGCAAGCTGACTCTGCCCACAGTCTGGAGTTCGATCCTGACCAGCTCAAGGTTGACTCAGCTTTCCATCCTTCTGAGGTGGGTAAAATGAGGGCCCAGACTGTTGGGGGCGATATGCTGACTCTAAACCGCTTAGAGAGGGCTGTAGAAGCATTGTGAAGCAGTATATAAGTCTAAGTGCTATTGCTATAGTTGATTGGATGTTGCATTAGGAGCCCTGGTGGCGCAGTGGTTAAAATGCGGTATTGCAGGCAAACTCTGCCCACTGGCAGGAGTTTGATCCTGACCAGCTCAAGGTTGACTCAGCCTTTCATCCTTCCAAGTCCAGTAAAATGAGGACCCAGATCGTTGGGTGGCAATAGGCTGACTCTAAACCCCTTAGAGAGGACTGCGAAGCACTGTGAAGTGGTGTATATATGTCTAAGCGCTACTGCTATATCATCTACCTGAAATAGCTTGCTTGGGAATCTAGGTCGGTATATATCTCAACCTGCCCAACTTTAAGATGTGTGGACTTCAACTCCCAGAATTCCCCAGCCAGCAATGCTTAAGGTTGCCGAGGTTGAGAAACCCTGACTTGGGACCTCTTGAGATCAACCATCAAAGCTCACCTTGATCCTGTACTCGTCTTGAACAGAACTGCAGGATTTGTTTTGATCTGAACGGAAGATTAAATTTGTCAGGACTTACCCCCACATTCTTCCCTAAAAAGGCCTGCAGGAAAGCGGACTTGCCAGATCCCCGAGACCCAATCACTTTGCACAAGAAGACATTCCGGTGAGTCTGGCCTTTCTCCAAGTCAATCTTCTTTTCCCGGGTGACTGGAACAAAAATGGAGAGGCGGATGAGGAAGGATGCTAAAGCTAGAGGCCTTTCCTTCCTGCCTCCTCTTGTGGTCCACTGGCTGGCAGCAGAATCGACAGTGAGGAGGCTGGGGACGAACATGGAGCAGTCCTGGAGTCTGGGGAAGGTTCAGACGAGGGCTCTGCGTTGGAGGCAGAGATGGGGCCAGGGCCATCTGGGAGTTATGTGCTGACTCCGGAGCCTCCAGAGTCGGACATCAGAGAGGCAAAGGAACAGGGGGAGCCTGTTCCCAGTGTGCACATGTGCAGAGCTGCCAGAAGGCAAGAACAGTTAAAACGAAAGGGGCGACTCGGGAGTAAGGCTTGGAGATGATTGGGCCCTCCCATAAGATATAAAGGTGGAGCAAAGGCACATGAGCCTTTGCAGGAAGCAACTTCGTTCGTTCTGGTCGGTTTAAACTTTGACGCTCCGTTTTGACTCTGTGCTCCGTTTGGCCTTGCAGAGCTAATTGGCAATTAGGTCTTTGGCAGCATTTCAAGGGAGATAAAGGTGGGTGCTGATCAGCCTGATCCCAAAAGACTGTGGCAGACGTCTGTCGGATTATTCACAAACTACTTGGGACTCATTACGGGCTGTGAATGAACAGAATTCACAGCCGTTGAAATAAAAAGAGGGTTTTTTGGGACTAAGCGTGTGATTGTTACCGTCTCAGGAAGCCTTGGTCAGAACATCTTCTCAACTTCCTTCCTGCTTCCTTCTTGCCTTTTTGCAAGAAGCAGGAAGAAGCGAGCTTAATTCAAGGCAGCAGATTCATTCTGGAGGTTTTGGCCAGGTCTGAGGAGGGGGTGACTGAATCTCCAGTTCCCCCATGCTATAGATAGTCCTTGACTTACGACCACAACGGGGGATCAGAATTTCGACTGCTAGGCAAGGTGTTTAAAAGAGTTGTGTCTGATTTTACGACCTTTCTGCCACAGTCGCGAAGCGAGCTCACTGCAGTCGTTAAGCGAACTACACGGTTGTTAAGTGAATCCAGGTTCCCCCCCCCCCCCAATTGACTTGGCTTTGTTGGAAGTTGGCTGGGGAGGTTGCAAATGGGGATCACGTGACCCCGGGAAGCTGCAACCGTCGTAAATACATGTCAGTGTCCAAATTTTGACCATGTGACCGTGGGGATACTGCAGGTTGGTCGTAACTGCAAGGACTGGTCGTAAGTCATCTTTTTTGGTGCTTATGTAACGTTGAACAGCCACTAAACGATGGCCGTACACGTAGTTCAACTTAAGACCACAATCGAGCCCAAATTTTCTGTTATTAAGCGGGGCAGTCGTTAAGTTAATTTTGCCCCGTTTTACGACCTTTCTTGCCACGGTTGTTAAGTGAATCACTGCAATTACTAAGTTAGTCACACGGCTGTTAAGTGAATCTGGCTTCCCCGTTGACTTTGCTTGTCAGAAGGTCGCAAAAGCGGATCACAGAACCCCAGGACACTGCAACCGTCATAAATACGAATCAGTTGCCAAGCATCTGAATTCTGATCTCGTGACTACGGGGATGCTGCAATGGTTGTAAGTTGCGAAAAACAGAAGTCATTTTTTTCGGTGCCGCTGTAACTTGGAACGGTGAGTAAATGAACCGTTGTAAGTTGAGGGCTGCCTGTTACGTTGAGTGCTAACCGCACCTGAGTTCAGAAAGAGGAGAGGTTCAGCAGATGATTTACCTGTGATGGCATAAATCTGAGAGTCCTGCTGAGAGAAGATGGAGTACCCCAGGTAGCCCAAGTATTCTAAGCAGCGATGAACGTCCAGGTAGGCAACCAGCCTGGGGAAAATCCAAGCACAGAAAAAGAAGCACATCTGTTATAGGACCAAGCCACCCAGGGAAGGGAGGAGAAGTGGTCTGACGGGAGGCAGAGAGAGGCTGCGCTTACGTCCACTGGCAGAGGAATCCATGCAGGGAAAGCAGGCCTTTATCTGTGGTGCATACCGTGTGGTAGAGCTCAGGTCCCCAGGGGATGTAGGGGAACACACCAAAGAAGTTCTGCAGCTCGACGGGCGAGAGGGCGCCGTCACGATCCTACAAGCCAGAGGAAAGAAACAGGTCCTGAACGGCAGCTCTCCCTTGCTACAGACAACAAGACCACCACGCCTACAGCAGCCTGAGAAGGCCTCTGCTTCTTCGGTAACTTCAGTTACAAAACTTGCAGGGTGACTTGCCCTTAAATTCTCCTTTGCTACCGACAAGACCACCATGCCTACAGCAGCCCGAAAAGCCCTCTGCTTCTTCAAAAACCTCAGCTACCAATTGATTAGGGTGCTGTGCCCTTGCCCTTAGCTTCTCCCTTGCTACAGACAACAAGACCCCCATGCCTACAGCAGCACGAGAGGGCCTCTGTGTTGTGACCCAGGCCCAAGTAGGTAGTATTACACGCAAATAGTTCCAAAAGAAACAGACTTTATTAGAACAGCTGAGAATTAACTCATTAATCAGCTCCGCAGGCTGAGGAAGAACATGGGCCAATCCTGGAGGCTGGGGAAGGCCCGGATGAGGGCTCTGCGTCAGAGGCAGAGATGGGGCCAGGGCCATCTGGGAGTGATGTGCGGACTCCGGAGCCCCCAGATGCTGACAGCAGAGAGGCAGAGGAACAGGAGGAGCCTGTTCCTAGTGCATGTATGAGAAGAGTTGCCAGAAGGCAGGAGCAGATAAAGCAGAGAGGACGACTCGGGAGGAAGGCCAAGAGATGATCAGCCCCTCCCACAAGGCTTAAAAGACCAGCAACGGCTCTTGGCCTCTTTGCCGGAAAACAATGTTGAGAGATTTGCTTCTTGTTTCACTGTATCCATTTCTTGTCCGCGTCTTCTGCTTCTGAACTTTTGCTAAGAAAAGCCTTTGGCAGTTTGCCTAATTATCCCAAGGTCGGTGATAAACTGAGGAATGGTGTTTTGAAGGATTTGCTTTCATTTAGTTTGGACTACGCTGAGAATGAGTTAATTCTCAGCTGTTCTAATAAAGTCTGTTTGTTTTCGAACTGTTTGTATTTAATACTTACTACTTGGGCCCGGGTCACAACACATGTCAATGTTTATATATATACCTGCTATCTATTACATGTTTGACAAACAAAAAAAAATAAAGAAATAATTTGAATGACATCTCTAGCAACAGCTTTGTCAGAACTGGCGATCCGGTCGCTGACAAGATATGGGATTCAGCCATTATGCAGCCTCTACGCGGGGGAAAAGCACACGACACGCAATGAAGACATTCTGTTCGCTGCTTACCTTGTCGTGTTTCTCAAACATCCGTTGCAGGAATTGGTACCCGAAGTGATTGAGTTCTGTGGAACAGTCCTGGGGTACCCGGATCCTGAAGGAGACCAGAGCAGAATTTAAGGTAGGATCTACAGTCCGATGAATTTTTCCAACTACTGCAAACCATTAGCCACACCGAGACATAACAAACAAACTGCATTGCAATGCAATAAGGGTAGTCCTTGAGTTACAACAGTTCATTGAGTCACCATTCAAAGTTACGACGGCACTGAAAAATGTGACTTGTGGCTGTTTTTCACACTTACGACCATTGCAGCATTCCCCATGATCAGGGGTTAAAATTCAGACGCAAAAGCTGAACCCCAACATTTTTGTGGTTAAGCGAGACTTTTGTTAACTGAGTTTTGCCCCCATTTTATGACCTTTCTTGCCACTGTTGCTAAGTGAATCACTGCAGGTGTTAAATTGGTAACATGGTTGTTAAGTGAATCTGGCTTTCCCATTGATTTTGCTTGTCCGAAGGTCACAAAAGAGGATCACATAACACCGGGACATTGCAACGGTCATAAATATGAAGCAGTTGCCAAGCATCTGAATTTTGATCACATGACTATGGGGATATGCTGCAAAGGTCGTAACTGTGAAAAACGGTCATCAGTCCCTTTTCTCAGTGCTGTCGTAACTTTGAACAGTCACTAAATGAATTGTTGTAAGTCGAGGACTAGCAGTAGCAGTAGCACTTAGACTTATATACCGCTTTATAGTACTTTTACAGCCCTCTCTAAACGGTTAACAGAGTCAGCCTCTTGCACCCAACAATCTGGGTCTTCATTTTACCCACTTCAGAAGGATGGAAGGCTGACTCAGCCTAGAGCCGGTCAGAATTAAACTCCAGACTGTGGGCAGAGTCAGGCTGCAATACCACATTCTAACCAATCAACTACAGCTTAGACTTATATACCGTTTCACAGTTCTTTTACAGCCCTCTCTAAGCGGTTTACAGAGTCAGCCTCTTGCCCCCAACGATCTGGGTCCTCATTTTACCCATCTCGGAAGACTGAGTCTAATCTTGAGCCTGGTGAAATTCGAACTGCCAAATTGCAGGCAGCCAGCAGTCAGCAGAAGTAGCCTGCAGTACTGCACTCTAACCACTGCGCTACCGTGGCTCTTTCTGCACTGCCTCTCTTTTAAGGTAAAGGTAAAGTTTCCCCTCGCACATATGTGCTAGTCGTTCCCGACTCTAGGGGGCGGTGCTCATCTCTGTTTCAAAGCCAAAGAGCCAGCGCTGTCCGAAGACGTTCCGTGGTCATGTGGCCAGCATGACTCAACGCCAAAGGCGCATGGAACGCTGTTCCCTTCCCACCAAAGGTGGTCTCTTATTTTTCTACTTGCATTTTTTTACGTGCTTTCGAACTGCTAGGTTGGCAGAAGCTGGGACAAGTAACGGGAGCTCACCCCATTACGCGACACTAGGGATTCGAACCGCCGAACTGCCGACCTTTCAATCGACAAGCTCAGCGTCTTAGCCACTGAGCCACTGCATCCCTTGCCTCTCTTTTACAGGAACCTAAAAACCCAGGAGAGTTCAGGCTGACTCACACTGGGCAGAGATAGTCATCGGTCAGCTCCAGGGCATCGTCATAGCCAAAGCGGCGGAGAATGGTCCATGTAGTCTCGTGACGCCCTCTCTGGATGAAGAGGGTGTTGAGGAAAAGGAAGCCTGGGGAGAGACAAGCGGGCAGGCACAAGAATATCATTCAGAAGAGGCAGCTACAGCCAAGCTAACCCATAGGGACAGCTTTGACTCTTCTCAACCTCAACAGAACACAACACAACAGAATAACCGAGATGGAAGAGGCCTTGGAGGACTTCTAGTCCAACCCCCTGCTCAGGCAGGAAACCCTATACCAGGGGTCTACAACCTTAAACACTCAAAGAGCCATTTGGACCCATTTCCCACAGAAAAGAAAACACCGGGAGCCACAAAACCTGGATGGGCGTGGTCAACCCAACCTCACTCACTTCCATCAGTCACATGACTCCCTAGCCATGCCTATGTAAGACGGTCATTAGGGCAGAGAACCGGTTGTTAAAAAAAAATTGGAGACCACAGAACCCTTTTGACATCTCTCTCTTTCTCCTTCCCTCCCTTTTTTCTACCTCTCTGTCTCTGCCCTGGCCGCATCTCCATCTCCCGCCGTCACCCTTACCTTCTCAGGCCAGGCGAGGAGTGACTGGGGAGGGCGAGGGCGAGGGGCGGGCCCAGCCAGTGGTGGGATCATCCAACAGGGAGCCACAGCAGAGGGCCCCAAGAGCCGCATGCGGCTCTGGAGCCGCAGGTTGCTGACATTTGCCCGACACATGATACCATGTCAGACAAGCGGTTGTCCAATCTCTTCTTCAAAACCTCCAGTGTTGGAGCACCCACAACTTCTGGAGGCAAGTTGTTCCACTGATTAATTTCAACTGGCAGGAAATTTCTCCTTAGTTCTAAGGTTGCTTCTCTCCTTGATTAGTTTCCACCTATTGCTTCTGCCTTGGGGTTCTTTGGAGGATAGGTTGATTCCAGGGGTGAGTTCTACTTACCTTTACTACCGGTTCGCAACTGGCCCGCGCGTGCGCACTTGCTTCGCTCGTGCTTGCTTCTGCGCATGCGCAAAAGGATCCTGATGACATCAGGGATCACCAGGTTGTTGGGCGGAGCCTGTTCTGTCCCCTCCCTGCTTCAGAAGCCCAGACAAGCACACACACTCGAACAGAAGTAGTCAGAAGTTGTTTATTTACCATCCATAAACAACAAGCTGGCAGCGAGCCCGGGAGAGATAACGGCAGCTGTTGTTTTGAGTTGCCACGGCCAGTCCCTGATAAGGCTCCAAGTATTTATGTCCAATACACGTTTAAAAGAAAACACTTCTCTGCTGCAGTATTTCAGGACACAAGCAGTCAGGTTAAAACTTTGTTCGTCACAAAAGCCAACAAGGTAAAGTCAGCTCCTTTTATACCTTGTGGGGCGTTGGCTTTGTGACTCATCACCTCGTGCTCGGCCCCACCCACTCCTTTGCTGAGCCCGTCTCTCTGATCGTCGCCACCTGGGATTAATCCGCTCCCTCTCCTCATTAACGACTCAGAGGAGCTTTCTTCCACAGGGCTTTCAGCTGAGGCCTGGGGTGGTGCCAAACCAGACGGGGCAGGGGAGGAGGCCCTTGCCTCCTCCTCCTCTTCACTTTCGGAGGATTCTTCCTCCGGAGGTCCGGGCTCGGGAGCCGAAGACACAACAGAGCCTCCCGCTGGTTTTACTACCGGTTCTTGCGAACCGGTCCGAACCGGGGGCAACCCACCACTGGTTGACTCCCCTCTTCTTTGTGGCAGCCCCTCAAATATTGGAACACTGCTATCGTATCACTCTTTCTTTTACTCTTTCTTTTCATTAAACCAGACATACCCTATTCCTGCAACCGTTCCTCGTATGTTTTAGCTTTCCATCATCCTTGTTGCTTTCCCCTGCACTCTATTTCTAGTCTCAACATCTTTTTTTTTAATACCATTTCCAGGGCCAGCTACTTAAAAAGGAGCGGATTGCTCGGACTTACCGTTGAGTGTAAGGCCATTGTCCTGGACACCATCTGTTGTGTTCTTCCACACCACCATTTTTACATCTTCCAGAGCCTGAGGAGCCAACGGGTTTCCAAAGCAGGACTTCTACTTCCCGAGAAAAGCAAGGAGATCAGTCACAAAATGAGACAGGTCCAGCGGTGGGTTTTACATATTCTTACCACCAGTTCGCCCCACGCGCGCATGTTCGCTCTGCTCGCGTGCGTGTGTCTTCCGCGCATGCGCTCAGCCTCGAAAACGTGGCTAAATAGGACGACATTACGCCGGGCAGTTGCCGCTACCAGTTCGTTTGAATTAGTCCGAACCGGCTGAATACAGTCTTTGGACAGGTCTATGCATAAAGAACAAATAGAAGCATCAGATTGACTCAGAGAGAAGGTAACAGCTCAGCTGCGGTTGGAAGGATGGGATGTTCCATATTCTGCTTGGCATATTCCAAATTCTCTCAAAGTCAATGACTGAGGAATCAAGTGATGTCTGGAAATTACTTTCAGATTTGGAATGCAGATACCGTGTTTCCCTGAAAATAAGACCCTATCTTATATTTTTTTGAACCCTGAAATAAGTGCTTGGCCTTATTGCCATGTGCTCAAAAGCCCAATTGGGCTTATTATCAGGGGATGTCTTATTTTGGGAGAAACAGGATAGTCCTCCATTTACAACAGGTCATTGATTAACTGTTCGAAGCCACAACTTATGACCGTTGTTCAAACTTACGACCACTGCGGCCTCCCCATGATCATGTGATCAAAATCCAGATGCTTGGCAACTGGCTCACACTTACAACAGTTGCTGTGTCCCGGAGTCACAACGATCCCCTTTTGCAACCTTCTGATGAGCAAAGTCAATGGGAGAGCTCAGATCCGCTTAACGACTGTGTTACTAACTTACCAAGCGCAGTGATTCACTTAACAACTGTGGCAAGAAAGATCGTAACGTGGAGCGAAACTCACTTAAAACGTAAGTTCTGCTTAGCAACAGAAATTCTGGGCTCAACTGTGGTCCTAAGTCAAGGACTATCTGTACTGCCGTTAAAGGACTATGCCTATAGAAAGCATAAGGACCTGAAGCTCCCTTGATGTTACAAATGTCAACATATCCAGTCAGGGGCAGGAGTGAAATGCTCCCGGTTTGGACCAGATCGCCCGATCCGGTAGCGATGGCGGCGGATGATTCGGAGAACTGATAGCAAAAATTTATGCGCTCCCCCCACCATGCCCAGCTGAGCCGCACAATCATCAGAGGCTTTTTTAAAAAACTTTTAAAAGCATTTTTTCTACCCCCTCTTCGAAGAAAAAATGCTTTTAAAAGTTAAAAAAAAAGCCTCTGATGATCGTGCGGTTCAGCTGGGATCGTCAGAGGCTTTTCAAAGCATTTTTTTCTGCAACCTCTTGGCCGAAGAGGTGGTAAAAAAAAATGCTTTGAAAAGTCTCTGACGATCCCAGCTGAACTGCCTGATCGGCAGAGAGGCTTTTCAAAGCATTTTTTAAAAATCCTCTCTGAGCATCCCAGCTGAGTTGCTTGATTGCAGAGAGGCTTTTCAAAGCATTAGAAAAAATGCTTTGAAAAGTTTAAAAAAAAAAAAGTTGGCTATGCCCACCCAGTCACATTACCCCCTCCCCCATCAAGCCACGCCCACAGAACCGGTAGTAACAAATTTTACATTTCACCCCTGGTCGGGGGTATCAGATTTGGTGCCAACAGATGTTCTGAGAATACACTTTGCGTAAAATGTAATCTTCACACGTTCACAGGCAATCTTGCATTTAAGTTTAGCCAAATGGCGTAGAAACTTACAGGATTGAGCAGGAATTCGTCGTTTAAGAAATTTAAAACAGTTAGTCCCTTTTAACCAATACAATCAAAAGACAACCGCAGTGATTCACTTAACAACTGTGGCAAGAAAGGTGGTAACATGGGGCAAAACTCGCTTAAAGAAATGTTCTGCTTAGCAACGGAAATTTTGGGCTCAATTGTGGTCGTAAGTTGAGGACTGTCTGCCCTATCTAAGCCTATTGAAAGCATAAGGATCTCTCTTGATGCTCTGAGAATACACGAAAGATTTCCAGCTTCTTTCCCCCCCCCAACCCCCATTGACGATGACATGGTACCTGGAAATAGTTCAGTTCTTCATCACTTAGGATCTGGTTGTTATCCTGATCAGACATGGTGAAAATGCGCGTGAGCGCTTGGGCGCATGCTGGCCTTAACTGAAACGGACAGAAGCGAAAAACAAAGAGAGGGAATATGAAGTAGATGCCAATACACTCATTTTCATTTTTCTTTCATGAAATTTACTTACCAGAAGTTCACGCAAGATTGTCTAACGGATTCCAGGCCTGCCTGCTCTTACTATACTACACGGACAGTTTTTTCCTGAATGCCAACACTCCTGCTAAACAACTAATTCCCTCAACACTGTCAAATTAACTACTAAGACTGTATTACTATTCTCCTCATCCTTACTTGTACCTATCTCTTCCCACTTATGGCTCTATCCGTGCTGCTTGTATCTTTACAACTTATATTGTTTTTATTGTTTCCTAGTATGATTTGATTGCTTATTAGTAACCTAATAAC
The DNA here is from genome assembly GCA_012654045.1 of Ptyas mucosa. Lineage (NCBI taxonomy): Eukaryota > Metazoa > Chordata > Lepidosauria > Squamata > Colubridae > Ptyas > Ptyas mucosa. The sequence goes on from WNWU01000025.1 coordinate 9,708,648, forward strand.
TATCACTATTGTATCTTATAAGCCTTGACGAATATATTTTATTTTTTTCTTTATATACACTGAGAGCACATGCACCAAAGACAAATTCCTTGTGTGTCCAATCACATTTGGCCAATGAAAAATTCTGTTCTGTTCTGTTCTGTTCTTCTATTCTATTCTATTCTTCATTCCAATATTCTATTCTATTCTATTCTATTCTATTCTGTTCTGTTCTGTTCTGTTCCGTTCCATTCCATTCCTCTCCTCATTCCAATATTCTCTTCTCTTCTCTTCTATTCCATTTCATTCTTCATCCAATATTCTATTCTATTCTTCATTCCAATATTCTATTCTATTCTATTCTCTATTCCATTCCATTCCATTCTTCATTCCAATATTCTATTCTATTCTTTATTCCAATATTCTATTCCATTCCATTCTTCATTCCAATATTCTATTCTATTCTCTTCTTCATTCCAATATTCTATTCTATTCTATTTTATTCCATTCCATTCTTCATTCCAATATTCTATTCTATTCTATTCTATTCTATTCTATTCTATTCTATTCTATTCTATTCTATTCTATTCTATTCCATTTCATTCTATTCTTCATTCCAATATTCTATTCTATTCTATTCTATTCTATTCTATTTCATTCTATTCTTCATTCCAATATTCTATTCTATTCTATTCTATTCTATTCTATTCTATTCTATTCTATTCTATTCTATTCTATTCTATTCTATTCTATTTCATTCTTCATTCCAATATTCTATTCTATTCTTCATTCCAATATTCTATTCTACTCTATTCCATTCTATTCCATTCCATTCCATTCCATTCCATTCCATTCTTCATTCCAATATTCTATTCTATTCTTTATTCCAATATTCTATTCTATTCTATTCTATTCTATTCTATTCTATTCTGTTCTGTTCTGTTCTGTTCTGTTCTGTTCTGTTCTATTCTATTCCTATTCTATTCTATTCTATTTATTCCATTACATTCTTCATTCCAATATTCTATCATTCCATTCCATTCCATTGCATCTGTTCTGTTCTATTCTATTCATACTCTACTCTCTTCTATTCTATTCTTGCAACATTATCAGGCAGATGTTTACCTGTTTCTCCTCTGGATCATAGAGAGGGGCAGTTGGGTGAAGAACAGCTTTCTGGGCATAGTAGAAGAGCTCAGAAATGTTTTTCAGGTTCTTTGCTGAACACTGGTGTGGAAAGAGGGAAAGAGAAGCTGATTCATTGCTCATCGGTAAATAAAACAGACATACTGAAACGACACTCAAAGTTCTCATTCTGAGGCTGGCTATGAAAACGGGCTCAAATTAAAGAGACTAAAAGCAAAGCCTCTTTCCTTCCAACTCTCACTGAAAGAAAAGTGTTGATGTGGTATCATCAGGAAGGAGAAAAAGCCGAGGAGTCGGTGGCCTAAATATGGGGTCTTTTAGATGCAAAATATGTGCTACCGCTAAATCAGTGAACGTGTTTCTAATTCAACTCTCGTAAAGCAGAGTTCCTCAAACTTTCCGGCTTTGCGGTGGGGAGAGAAGGGATGGCTCCAGGCAGCGGTGGGCTTCAAAAATTTTAGCAAGAGGCTCTCTGCTCAGTTGCTGGGTGGACGTGGCCATGGTGGGCGTGGCCTAGTTGGCCGCCTGCACCACGGGGGCGGGGGAGTTTTTGCCCTGTCTGGGCTCCGAGGGTTTTCTTGAACCTCTGGGAGGGCGAAAATGGCCTCCCCAGGCTCCGGAGGCCTTCTGGAAGCAGGAAACCTCCAGGCTTCGGTAGGCCCGTTTTTCGCCCTCTCGGAGCCTCTGCACATACTGTGCACTTACCTGCATCCAAAACGGGCCGTGTGGGGACTCCTGGGATGGGCGGGGCCAGCCAGGAATGAGATTTGGGGGTTCTCCGAACTGCACAGAATCTTAGCTAGAGGTTCTCCCGAACCCCCGCGAACCCCTAGCAGCCCACCCCTGGTTCCATGTGAGTGGTGAGCACACACACAACTCCGTTTGCAGAAGCGGTGGACATGCACGCCTGCTGCTCACACCAATGGAACGAACATGCAGATGCTTGCCCGCCACTTCCACGGCCCGGTTCCGAACAGTTCAAGGCTTGGTTAATGGGGTCTACGACAATTCGCCAAGGCCAACCCGCCACATGGCCATCTTGCCACAAGACAACACGGTACGGGAGAAGAGTTACACTAATATCAAAGAAACGGTGGAACAGAAGTATTAGAGGAGGGGCAGAGTGAAATGCGAATGGCAAAAAATTAAAACACCTTTTATTTATTTTAAATGGGGAAATAGAATTGCTTAATTGTCCTGCAGTGAGCTGTGTCCAAGGCAAGTGGGCCGTGGTGAGTTGTCCCACAGAGTTGGCCGTGGTGAATTGGCTGCAGAAAGTTGGCTGTGTCAAGTTGTACCATTTCCCCCTCCCACCCCTCCCGGAATAGTGGACCGTGGCCCAGGGATGTTGTGGACCCCTGTCAAAAAAGGGGTTTTCCGTCACCCCAAATCAAAGGTATGTTCTATTTCCCTGCCAACATCTGGACAGTTCCTGACCTCCACGCAGGTCTCGATCTCAGAGAACTGGTTCATGATGGGCAGGATGGTTTCCATGGAGCTCCCGGTGTGCAGGTCGGACTTGTTTCCCACAAGAATGATGGGGATCCTTGAAAAGAAGAAACATTTGGGAGAGACATATCAAGGGTGGGAGAGGCTGTAGTTAAAGCGGCAGAAAATCCATCCATCCATCATCCATCCACTCTCTCATCACTCTCTCTCTATCCAGTCTATCAATCTATCAGTCTCTCTCTCTATCATCCATCCATAATCTCTTTCTCATCTTTCTCTATCCAGACTATCAATCTATCAGTCTATCTCTATCTATCTATCTATCTATCTATCTATCTATCTATCTATCTAATCTATCTATCATCCATCCATAATATCTATCTCTCTCTCTCTCTCATATGTATCAATTCTAACATCCATCATCTCGTTCTCATCTCTCTCTCCCTCTCTCTTTCTCTATCCAGGCTGTCTGTCTGTCTGTCTATCTATCTATCTGTCTATCTATCTATCTATCTTCCATCCATAATCTCTCTCTCTCTCTCTCTCTCATATGTATCAATTCTCTCTATCATCCATCATCTCTCTCTCATCTCTCTCTCTCTCTATCCAGGCTATCAATCTATCAGTCCCCCCCTCTCTCTCTTCCATCCATAATCTCTCTCTCACCTCCTTCTCTATCCAGTCTATCAATCTATCAGTCTGTCTGTCTGTCTGTCTGTCTGTCTATCTATCATCCATCCATCCACAATCTCTCCTTCATCTCTCATCATCTATCCCTCTCCTCTGGAGGTGGGGTGGGATGGCATGGGGAGAAGGGCTCACTGGCTGACAGATCCAGTGTCCATAAGCCGCTGCGCCACTGAGATTTGGCGCCCAAAGGGATTTATTAACAGAGACCCACAAGATCCAAAAGCACCCCAATCCACCCTGTAGGACAATAGATACCTGGCACACCTCTCGGTGCCACCATTCACCATTGGAATCCATTTTGTCCGAATCTAGGGAAACAAGGAAGGGAAAAAGCAAGTGGGCGAGAGAATCTCTGCACCCCTAACTCATTCCCCAATTTTTAAAGAAATAAGCCCTTGAGGAGACACCCAAGTTCAATCATGCCATCAAGTCTTTTCCCACCAGCTCCAGCCGAAATCCACCCCGATCCAATGCAACAGCCCTTCAAAGAAATGTCATGAGATACCGAGAAGAAGTCATGGACATTCATAGGGCCTTGCCTAGGAAAGTCAGGGAGAAGCCGTACAATGGTGGACTTGGGGATGGGCAGCTAAGAAGCCCACTGGGGTTACCTTGTCAATGGTGGCCTCCTCTGTGACATCATAGACCATGCACACCACGTTGGCCTGCAAGGGAGAAAAGTGGGACAGAGCTCTAACAAACACATTGTCAGCTCTAACAAACACATTATACCATAATTGCGGGAAATTTTCAGAGTTGGTTTAATGTCAGGGTTCCAAGTAACACATCCAACGAAATCAGAACTCTGAGGCAGGAAGTGTTCTGACCTAGGCATCCTGAGAAAGCATAAATCACAATTTTAGTCCCAAAAAAACCTCTTTTATTGAGACAGCTGTGAATTATGTTCATTCACAGCCTGTAATGAGTCCCAAGCAGTTTGTGAATAGTCTGACAGAAGTCTGCCACAGTCTTTCGGGATCAGGCTGATAAGCACCCACCTTTATCTCTCTTGAAATGCTGCCAAAGACCTAATTGCCAATTAGCTTTGCAAGGTCAAACAGAGCACAGAGTCAAAACGGAGCTTCAGAATTTAAACCGACCAGAACGAACAAAGTTGCTTCCTGCAAAGGCTCATGTCCCTTTGCTCCACCTTTATGTCTTATCGGAGGGACCAATCATCTCCAAGCCTTACTCCCGAGTCACCCCTTTTGTCTTAACTGTTCTTGCCTTCCGGCAGCTCTGTGCATGCGCGCACTGGGAACAGGCTCCCCCTGTTCCTCTGCCTCGTTGATGTCAGACTCTGGAGGCTCCGGAATCCGTGCATAACTCCCAGATGGCCCTGGCCCCATCTCTGCCTCTGACACAGAGCCCTCGTCTGAGCCTTTCCTAGACTCCAAGACTGGCCCATGTTCCTCTCCAGCCTCCACACTGTCTGACACTGCTGCCAGCTCCACAGGCCACCGGCAGACCACAACAGGAAGATTCCTCAAAGAACATGTTTATTGGATACATCGTATCGGCACAGCTAGTGAAAACCAACTCTGAAAGTTTCCCGCGATGATAGCATAATTAAAAGGGTAACTGTTTTCCTCCCCAAGTGTCACAAGTCACACTGTTCAATTAAAAACAGTTGGCGGGTTCCTTGCTCACCCCTTTCCTCCTTCAACTGCCACCTGTTGGGATGACCTTGGTTCCCATGGGAGAACTCTTCTGTTATGTCTGTGAGCCAGCCTATTTACTTCCTTCCCTTTCCCCCCACCCCAAAGTGCATGGCAACTATGAAGCAGCAAAAGATGGCTTCTGCCAGGTTCGATTCAGAGTTGACACCAGGGGTGAAATCTACTTACCTTACCGGTTCGGAAGTGCATGCACCGTGCGTGTGCATCTCATGCGTATGCAGACCCTCTGTGCATGCTCAAAACTTCTGCGCATGCGCAGAGGGTAAAAACCACATCATTTCCTGGTTAAAACCAGGAAGTAAGGACACACAGGCTGGTGAGCGGAGCCTCGTGCCACCATCGCTACCGGTTCTCCGAACCACCTGCCACAATCGCTACCGGATCGCCCAATCCGGTCCAAACCGGGAGCATTTCACCCCACATTGACACACATGAAAATCTCCATCTCAAAGCTCCTCTCCAGATTATTTTTGTTGCTAAGAACTCGCATCCCTATGTTGGGTTTAGCACCATCGACAAGAGCCAACTATAGGTTTGATGCACTGCTCCAGTGAGTTGGCACATTTCAACAATGCCCTCCATTTAGGACTACCAGCATGGCAAAGAGACAGTTCTGCTGAGTGTAGAAAGATGACCTTGACGGAAATATGGAGGAACTGTTATGCAGGTAAAAGGGGCCATTTCTTTTTTAAAAAATCCAGAACTGTGAGATAACACCTGGAAGATGTCCGAGCACTTTCCTCCCCGATTCATAGGGAACACAAGAAGGAAGAGGGGGCACAGAGCAATCAAACTTGCAAGATCTTGTTACTGTTGCCGACCTCAATAAAAGTAGTTTTAGCCTTCCTCTGGAATTGGATTCTTGGCCTGATCCATCTAATGGGGCTAAAACTGAGATCTTACTCTCTAATATGCTGCTTCTCAGAATAATAGAGTTGGAAGGGACCTTGGAGGTCTTCGAGTCTAACCCGCCCACTCAAACAGGAGCTCCTATACCATTTCAGACAAATTGGTTGTTCAGTCTCTTCTTAAAAATCTCCAGGGTTGGAGCATTCACAACTTCTGGAGGTAAGTCGTTCCACTGGTTGACTGGTCTGTCAGGAAATTTCTCTTTAGTTCTAGGTTGCTTCTCTCCTTGATTAGTTTCCACCCATTGTTGCTTCGCAGGCCTTTGGAATATAGGTCAAGTCCAGGGATGCTATTCAGCAGGTTCTGAAGCAAAAAATTTGAGTAGTTCGGAGAACCGGCAAATACCACCTCTGGCTGGCCCCAGAGTGGGGTGGGAATGGAGATTTTCCAATATCCTTCCCCCAGCAGTGGGGAGGGAATGGGGATTTTGCAGTATTCTTCCCCCGGGAGTGGGGTGGGAATGGAGATTTTGCAATATCCTTCCCCCAGGAGTGGGGTGGGAATGGGGATTTTGCAGTATCCTTCTCCTGCTACGCCCACAGAACCGGTAGTAAAAAAAAATATGAATTCCACCACTGGTCGAGTCCCTCTTCTTTCTTTTTCTCCATCTGCAGGGAGTTATGTCCCACTTTGCAACTGAAATGTTCATTGTGCTTTATGACATCGCTTCCCACGGCAACACAGCTGCCTATAGGGTAACCTTGCTGAAGCTAAGTGATCCATGCTCTCTGCAAAGAGGTAGGAACTTCTGGGCCTGCTAACTCCCCCAAATCTTCTCCTGCCTGGTTCTCTCTTAAGCTGGTAGGTTAAATCCCCATAGTGTTACTGCTGACCAGCACGAATGAAGCAAAGATAAAACGGATCAGGTTAATTCCCACCAGGCTTTGGGTGGGATTTGGGAAGTGTTTTGGTGCCCAGGATCAGGAAGGCAAAGAAGAGGGAGGGGAGCTCTCCAGGTCCAACCCACCCCTCCAGACCTCAGATCACCTTGGCAATCTCTTCTTGGAGCTCATCTTCCGTCTGTTCGGCTTCTGAAAGGAGAAACAAAAGGGACATGCAATCTTTCAGACATGTGCAAAGTGAGAAGCATTCTATCCACCATACAGTAGTGGCCAAAATTGTGGAAACCTTTTGGGAAAAGTGTACTTTCTAAAATTAGCTAATAAAACCACTTTTTATTTTGGGAGTAGTACCATACAATTATACATCAATGGAAAGATAATTTGGATAGGGAGTCCCACCCTGTTAACTCCCCAGAAGTTATCTATTATCTATTAAATTATCGCTTTTAGCTGAGATGATTATGTTAGTATGTTAGTAAATATAGAAAAAAGATTTGGAAGATTGAATAATATATATATTGTTTGGGAATATTAATATTGCATATAATGGAAGTCAAGGGGGGGGAGGGAAGAGGGAGGAGGGGGAGGGTTAGGGTGGGGATGGGATGGAATTATATATTGTTTTTATATGTATCTTATAATGTTGGGCTAGGGAGGGGGGGAAAAAAGGGGGAAAAATTTGTATTGGTAAAACTTTTTCAATAAAAAAAAGGAGTAAAAAAAAAAGAAAGATAATTTAATCAAGAATGCAATGCAGTAACTTTTATGAAGGATTTGTTATTAGAATAGTTATACCTGTATAGGAAAACCAGTTAAAAATATTCTACAAATGGCATTTTACACCAGTACAGCTTGCTAAACTATCTCCTAACATCTCTCCAAATTGTTGGAAATGTAAAAAAAGTCCCCGGAACATATTACCATCTCTGGTGGACATGTCCTAAGGTGAAAAAATATTGGGCTAAAATTAGAAGTTGGATAGAAGAGATAATTGGTTACAAATGTGGACTTGAAACCAGAGACGTTTTTACTGGGGATATTGAACAGAACCTACGGTAAAGAAATTAGATATTTGATTTTGCATATAATTACAGCGGCAAAGGGTAGTCTGCGCACAGTCCTGGAAAAACGAAAAGGTACCAACAGAGGAAGAAACAATTAAGAAAATCCTGGACTGTGCGGAGATGGATAAATTAACAAAAGAAATAAAAGAAAAGGAAGATACAGAATGTTATCAAGTATGGACTAAGTGGTACGACTGGCTCGCGATTAGGGAATGTACAAGTGAATAAATGATGTGACAAATGTGTAAAATACTGTAAATGAATAAAACTGGAAATAAAGGGACGATAAAGATAATAAAGGATGAGAAAAATGGGAAATGTAGAAAGTTAGAGGAACAAAACTGATACGTAAAAAGAAACACATATCGTGTTCGTATTTTGTATGCTGTGTTGTTATTGTAAAATTAATTTTAAATTTTTTTTTAAAAAAAAGAATAGTTATACCTGTGACGTACCTGAATAGTCTACAATGTGGGTGGGGACTTTCTCAGGAGTGACATCTGCAGGAATGATGATCTCTTCAGCCCGAGGAGGAACCTGGGGGGGGGGGAGAAAAGGGTTATCTCTGGCATAACTCAGAAGATAAAGGCTTGTCTGAATTTATCTGGGTACTTCCCTCATGTACAGCACTCTAGATTTCAAAATAGTTGACAAAACAAAAACCACCATCCAAGGTCATTACGGTCCGGCAAGGAGGACCGTTGAGGTTTCTTCTTTGCTTGTATGTCATAAAGGTAAAGGTTCCCCTCGCACATATGTGTTAATCGTTCCCGACTCTAGGGGGGCGGTGCTCATCTCCGATTCAAAGCCGAAGAGCCAGCGCTGTCTGAAGACGTCTCCGTGGTCATGTGGCCGGCATGACTCAATGTCAAAGGCACACGGAACGCTGTTACCTTCCCACCAAAGGGGGTCCCTATTTTTCTACTTGCATTTTTTACGTGCTTTCGAACCGCTAGGTTGGCAGAAGCTGGGACAAGTCACGGGAGCTCACCCCGTTACAGGGCGCTAGGGATTCGAACCGCTGAACTGCCGACCTTTTGATCGACAAGCTCAGCGTCTTAGCCACTGAGCCACCGTGTCCCTTTGTATGTCAGAGGGCATTTTTCTTTACATTGTTTGTCCTGCTTATAAATTGCTATGGGAAAGTTTCAATGCTACAAGAATAAGAATAAGAATAAGATAATAAGGCAGAATAACAGCAACGAACAGCAACCTGTACTCACCTCTTCAGGGAACTCCTCCCCCACCAGAGCCATGATCAAGGATGTTTTCCCCACTTGGGCTGTAAGAGAGAGAAGCAATACAATTACAGGTAGTCCTTGACTTGCGACCATTCATTTAAGTGACCATTCAAAATTGCAACAAACACTGGAAAAAAATTACCATTTTTCAAACTTATGATTGGTTGCAGCATGATCAGGTCATCAAAATTTGGATGCTTGGCAATTGGCATGTACTTACGACGGTTGCAGTGTACCGGGGTCATGTGATCCCCGTTTGCGACCTTCTGACAACCAAAGTCAACGGGAAAATCACATTCACTTAATTAAGTTATTACTAATGTAATAACTATCGTGATTCACTTAACAACTGTAAAATGGGCAAAAACCCTCACCTAATAAATGTCTTACTTAGCAATGGAAAGTTTGGGCTCAATGGTGGTTGTAAGTCAAGGACCAGCTACGTATATACAGGTAGTATATTACAGGTAGTCCTTGACTTACGACCACAACTGGCACCAAAATTTATGTTGCTAACATTTGTTAAGTGAGTTTTTGCTCCATTTTACCACCTTTTTTGCCTCATTTGTTAAGTGAACCCATGTAATTGTTAAGTTAGTAACCCGGTTAAGTGTTGTGGCCCGTCAGCAGCTAGAGCAGCTAGTAGCTGATTCAGACAGTGAGGAGACTGGTATGGTGATGCGCCAGCAGCCTGTGCAGCTCAAGTCAGACAATGAGGAGGCTGGAGAAGATGTGGTGCCAGAGGCGGGGATTCAGCCAGGGCCTTCAGAACCTCCAGAAGCTCTCTTAAGTGAAGAGGACAAAGAGGAGGAGCCTCTTCTCGATGCACAAGCGCGGAGCTGCCAAAAGGCAGGAATGGCTCCTCAGGAGGAGGTCTCCTCAAGAATAAGGCTTGGGGCTACTTGGCCACTCCCTTAGCCTATTTAAGGAGGAACGCCGACTGAAGCAATTTGCAGGGAACAACTTTGTTCACATACCTTTGTCTTGTCTTGCTTATCTTATCAGCTTCCCGCAAATTGCTTCTGGGCATTCTGCCAACCACAGTAAGCTTTCAGTTATTATTCTTTGAATTCTTGGCGGCTGTTAATGCAGTTAATTAACAGCCGTTGTTGTAAAAAACTGGTTTATTTAGTAAACTAAGGTTTGAACGGACTTTGTGTGTGTGCTGCGTTCTATGGGGTCCGTAGCTGGGGCAGAACATTAAGTGAATCTGGCTTCCCCATTGACTTGGCTGGTCAGAAAGTCGCAAAAGGGGACGCGGCAGTGCTGAAAACTGGCGTGTGCATGCACGGCGGCCAGTTGATTGTCATGTGCGTATGTGTGCCAGAACCTAGAAGTTTGACTTTTCCGGAGCACGATCCCTTCACACGCTCAGCTGTGCCGAAAACCGGCCTGTGCATGCACAGCGGCCAGCTGATCATCGGGAGTGCATGCGTGCCAGAACCCGGGAGTTTGGCTTTTCCAGAGCAGGATCCCTTCACGCGTGCCAGCAGTGCCGAAAACCGGCCTGCGCATGCACAGCAGCCAGCATCATTGGGCACACACGCACGCTAAAACCTGGAAGTTCGGCTTTTCCAGAGTGTGGTCCTGACGAGCACGTGGGCGACGTTTCCTTGCAACCTTTTCGGCACTCGATGCTGAAAAGCTTCGCCATCACTGTTCTAAGAGGTACCCACCTTGTTCTAAAACAATCTGTTTGCTCAGAGAAAAGATATTTTTTTTCCTGAGGTTGGCTCTAGAAGGGCATGACACACAGTGTTCGTCGCGGAAGGCATCTCCGTGGTAGAGCTGTCAAGTTCCCAAGAGAAGCTCCATAAAATCAGCCATTAAACAAAAATAGTGACAACACTGGAGCATCAGCAAGCTTTGGGGGAAAGATTTCAAGCTTTTATTTATGGAGTGGTTTCGGGACATGTCCCCCCCTCCCAAAGGAGACTTATAGCACCAGTTTCGTATCTGAGCCACTACTTTGTAACTTGAACAAATATCTGATTGATTGGCTTTCACACGAAGACTACAAGCCGAAGATTTATTATTATTTTTTTTTGCAGATTCAGGCTGTTAAATAATCAACTGGAGCTCTGCAGCACTGCTTCAGGTTTGATTCCAAAATGATCCTATTATTTTTTTTTTTTTTAAAAGATAGAAAAGGCTTAAAAAGAGTTGCAACCAGGTTAACAATGGTACCCTGACATAGTATGAAGTAATCCTTATTATAAATCTCCCAGGGTGAAGAGCTTTATTGGAAGAAATAAAAGGGAAAAACAGAATCTCTCTCTCTCCCCCCTTCCCTCCCTCCCTCTCCTTCTCCCTCTCTCCAAGAAAAGCAGGAAATGTTTTTGCTCTCTTGGCTTTCAACAGCTCATTTGGTCCCACCCTGACTTCACACCTAGATACCAGATTTTTAATCCCTTCCTGAAATGAATGCTAGGATTCTCTTCCGGACATTGAGTTCCGTCCGCAGCTCCAAGTCCGCAGAACAGGTTTTTTTTTCCCTTGGACATTCTGTCTTTGCTTAAGAAGTTCCTCTCCTCCACATTATTATTTTAAAACCCACAAACAAGCCTGAGAAATAAATTGGGGGGAAATGAGAAGCAGTGTGATTTCATTAGCCTACTGGGCTCATTGGGTTTTTAATTGGGCCTTTCTACTCAAAGACGATCATTGTACTTGCTACATCAGGGGGAATGGGACGTGCCAGGGTCAACTTGCTGTGCCCAACTCACCATGGTCAACTTGTTGTGGACAACTCATTGCAGCCAACTCGCCAAGGGACAACGTAACAGAATAGAATAGAATAGAATAATTTATTATTTATTTTATTTTATTATTCATATTTCTATGCCGTCCACTCTCTTAGGACTCTGGGCGGCTTACACCAAAGACAGTATACTAAATAGCATATTGCCCCAAACAATCTGGGTCCTCATTTTACCCACCTCGGAAGGATGGAAGGCTGAGTCAACCTTGAGCCGGTGAGATTTGATCCGCTGACCTGCTGAATTAGTAGTCAGCTGAAGTAGCTGCAGTACTACACTCTAACCATTGCGCTACCTTGGCTCTTTAAATAGAATAGAATAGAATAGAATAGAATAGAATAGAATAGAATAGAATAGAATAGAATAGAATAGAATAGAATAGAATATGGAAAAGGAATGGGAATAGGATAGGATAGGATAGGATAGGATAGGGGATAAAAAAAAGAACCTTGGATAGTACAGTGGTCTAAAGCACCCTGTTATTAACACAGCTGCCTGCAATTATTGCAGGTTCGAATCTCACCAAGGCTCAAGGTTGACTCAGCCTTCCATCCTTTCTAAGGTAGGTAAATTGAGGACCCAGTTTGTGGGGGCAATAAGCTGACTTTGTATAAATATACAGAAAGTATGAAGGCTATTGCTTAGCGCATTGTAAGCCGCCCTGAGTCTCCGGAGAAGGGCAGCATATAAATCAAATTAAAAAAAAATAGAATTTTTATTGGCTAACTGTGATTGGACACACAAGGAATTTGTCTTGGTGCATACGCTCTCAGTGTACATACAAGAAAAGATACGTTCATCAAGAATCATAAGGTACAACACTTAATGATAGTCATAGGGTACAAATAAGCAATCAGGAAACAGTATCAATCAAATAGTAAGGATATGATTCTAACAGTTCTATTTCATTATTTAAAATAAATAAAAACATATTTTAATTTTTGCCATTCGTATTTTGTTCTGTCCCTCCTTTTGCATCCTTTCCTTAATGATTCTATTCCACCATTTCTTTGATATTAGTGCTATCATGTACCCTTGACTGAAGATCGCTACACTCCTTCTATCTGGGATGGTTGTTCTCTTCCATCGAGCGCGCAGCTTCGGGAAGGACACACATGGAGCGGTGAGGGAGGAAGGGGACACTTGCCTAGCCAGCCAGATCAGCCGAGTCAACCCTGGCGATCGATCAATGGGATGACGGATGTCACAGTCAGATCGCTGTCACATCCATTTGATATTAGTGTACCACTTGCCCTGCAGTGAGTTGTCCAGTGGCAAGATGGCCATGGGGAGTTGGCTGTGGCACGTTGGTCATGCGAGTTGCCTGTGGCGAATTGTCATAGCAATAGCACTTGAAGACTTACATTCCGCTTCACAGGGCTTTTACAGCCCTCTCTAAGCAGTTTACAGAGTCAGCCTATTGTCCCCAACAAGCTGGGTCCTCATTTTACCAACCTCGGAAGGATGGAAGGCTGAGTCAACCTTGAACCGGTCAGGATCGAACTCCTGGCAGTGGGCAGTTAGCCTGAAATGCTGCATTCTAACCACTGTGCACTGAGGAAGGAGGGAGGGAGGGAGGGAGGGAAGGAAGGTGAAAAGGAAGAGCAATAGCATTTAGACCTGCTGGCAGAGGGAAGGAAGGAAGGAAGGAAGGAAGGAAGGAAGGAAGGAAGGAAGGAAGGAAGGGCAATAGCACTTAGACCTGCAATAAAATTTAGACCTGCTGGCAGAGGGAGGGAAGGAAGGAAGGGAAGGAAGGGAAGGAAGGGAAGGAAGGGAAGGAAGGAAGGAAGGAAAGGAAGGAAGGAAGGAAGGAAGGAAGGAAGGAAGGAAAGGAAAGGAAGGAAGGAAGGAAGGAAGGAAGGAAGGGAGGAAGGAAGGAAGGAAGGGCAATAGCACTTAGACCTGCAATAGAATTTAGACCTGCTGGCAGAGGGAGGGAGGGAGGGAGGGAGGGAGGGAGGGAGGGAGGGAAGGAAGGAAGGAAGGAAGGAAGGAAGGAAGGAAGGAAGGAAGGAAGGAAGGAAGGAAGGTAGGAAGGAAGGGCACTTATATACTGCTTTACAGTGCTTTTACAGCCCTCTCTAAGCCATTTACAGAGTCAGCCTCTTGCCCCCAACAATCTGGGTCCTCATTTTACCCCCCTCGGAAGGATAGAAGGCTGAGTCAACCTTGAGCCTGGTGAGATTTGAACTGCCAAATTGCAGTCAGCTGGCCGTCAGTAGAAGTAGTCTGCGGTACTGCATTCTAACCACTGCGCCACCGCGGCTCCATAGACCCTATATCAGGGGTGTCTCAACGTTTGCCAACTCTAAGGTTGTGGCCTTCAACTCCCCAAATTTCCTAGCCACCTTGGCCAACAATCTTTAGTTTAATGACAGTTCCAAGGGCCTTGGAGAAACTGATTTATAATCTATCTTAGTTGTTATCAGCGCATACTGTACAATCTTAACAATCATCGCACGCACGCACTCACGATCACATAATCACAATTCGAGCGCTGGCTTGCATTGACGACCAGTTGCAGCGTCCCGCAATCACGCAGTCACAATCTGCAACATTTTGGAGGGGGACGACGACAATTTTCAGCAAACAAAAAACGCCCGTGGAGGAAAGCTGAATTCATTGAACAAACTGTATGATTTGCTTAAAGGAAAAAAAAATTAATATGACTGAATGAGGGGGAAAAAAATTTTTTTAGGAAACACGGTGGCAAAAATTAATCCGGCTTGGGCTTATCACTGCAATAACTTACAACGAGAAATTCAGGTATCAATTACTGGTCCTAGGTAAAGGTAAAGGTTCCCCTCGCACATATGTGCTAGCAGTTCCCGACTCTAGGGGGCGGTGTTCACCTCCGTTTCAAAGCCAAAGAGCAGTGCTGTCCAAAGATGTCTCCGTGGTCATGTGGCCAGCATGACTCAATGCCAAAGGCGCATGGAACGCTGTTACCTTCCCACCAAAGGTGCTCCCTATTTTTCTCCTTGCATTTTTTTTACATGCTTTCGAACTGCTAGGTTGGCAGAAGCTGGGACAAGGAACGGGAGTTCACCCCGTTACGCGGCGCTAGGGATTCGAACCGCTGAACTGCCGACCTTTCGATCGACAAGCTCAGCGTCTTAGCCACTGAGCCACTGCATCCCTAACTACCGGTCCTAAGCGGAGGACAATTCGTATTCCGTCCTTCATAACAAGATTATTTAGACATGATATAAAGAAAGATTTTTTTACAGCCACAGCAGATTTTCCAACCTATTTTCTATCATTACCCGCAAGGCAGCAAGCCCAGAGGGGAACAAACCTTCAGGTCACCATTTACTCTTGTACAAACAGTTCTCTATAAGCTACCTCTACCTCAAATAACCCTGGCAAGTAGCAAGGAGGGAATTCAGAATGATTACCTCCTCATTCCAACTGAGATGGACTAGAAGGTCCCTCAGATGTGAGATCTGAATCTCCTCAGGAGAGGCCCATCATCCTCACAGCTGCTCTAATACAAAAAGTTGCCCTTCTCCGTCATTTTATTCCTGATTTGCTTATTATTCTGATTTTGAGAATAACAGAGATAGAAGGGACCTTGGAGGTCTTCTAGTCCAACCCCCTGCTCAAACAGGAAAACCTATACCCAATTCAGAGAAATGGTTGTCCAATCTCTTCTTAAAAACCTCCAGTGATGGAGCACCCACAACTTCTAGAAGGTAAGTTGTTCCACTGGTTGATTGTTCTCCATCAGGAAATTCCTCCTTAGTTCTATGTTACTTCTCTCCTTGGTTAGTTTTCATCTGTTGCTTCTTATCCTGCCTTCAGGTGCTTTGGAGAATAGCTTGACTCCCTCTTCTTTGTGGCAGCCCCTGTGATACTGGAACTCTGCTATCATGTCTCCTCTAGTCCTTCTTTTCACTAGACTAAAGGTAAAGGTTCCCCTCGCACATATATGCTAGTCGTTCCCGACTCTAGGGGGCGGTGCTATCTCTGTTTCAAAGCCGAAGAGCCAGCACTGTCCGAAGATGTCTCCATGGTCATGTGGCCGGCATGACACAATGCCAAAGGCGCATGGAACGCTGTTCCCTTCCCACCAAAGGTGGTCCCTATTTTTCTATTTGCATTTTTTTTAATGTGCTTTCGAACTGCTAGGTGGCAGAAGCTGGGACAAGTCACGGGAATGCGGCACTTAGGGATTCGAACCGCTGAACTGCTGGCCTTCTGATCGACAAGCTCAGCATCTTAGCCACTGAGCCCATTTTCACTAGACTAGACATACCCAATTCCTGTAACCGTTCTTTATATAACCGTTCTCCTACAATTCTTCAAGGTATTTATTTGTAGAATTTATTGGCTGCCCCTCTTACCATATAGAGCAGTGTTTCTCAACCTTGCTCTAGTCCTATTCTATTCTATTCTATTCTATTCTATTCTATTCTATTCTATTCT
>WNWU01000025.1:9724846-9738083 GCA_012654045.1 Ptyas mucosa
CTATTCTATTCTATTCTATTCTATTCTATTCTATTCTATTCTATTCTATCCCTATTCTATTTATTTATCCATCCATCCATCCAGTATATTTTGTCTTTTGCAAAACCACATCCATTAACGTTTTAATGATTTAGTGTTCCAAGTAACACCCCCAATGAAAGGAGACTCCAAGGCTAGAAGTTCCTCAAAGTTCCATTTTATTAGAGATGTCATATTGGCACATCTGGGAAAATGCGAATCTGAAAGCTTCCAGGTTTTCCCCACCCAAAGGAAAGTTCAAGTCCCTGCCCAGCACCCACATGTCCATCACATGGTCCAATCATCCACCGTCCCAACTGGAAATGCCTCCCAGTCACACCCCTCCAGGTGCAGGGCAGGATGTTCTATGTTATCTTAAACTATTTTCCATATGTTCTTCTACCTTTTCTCCAGGATTCTGATTATGAATGGGTTTTGACATAAGTTAACTAAGAAATAAAGTAAGAATTTAGCAAAGATTAAATATGATATAAAAAATTCAATACTAATACCAAAGAGTTGCAGCAACCTGAAAATAGACACACACACACACATATATATCAGCACAGTAAGCCAGAGACCATAGTGTCAGATGAAGGATCCTGCTTTCCGTATTATTTTGCAAAGAACCATTTAGAGCAATTTTGCAAGATATCCTCTGCCCAACTCTTTCAGTTACTCTAGAAGTCATAATCGGTTTGGACTGCTGTAGCAAAAATGTCAGGATATTTTAAGATCAGGTCTCTGGATCGTTATTTATTTATTTAATTATAAAACAAATGTAAAACTGCTGTAATCTAGGCCATGGATCGGCAACCCGTGGCTCTGGAGCCGCATGTGGCTCTTTCATCCCACTGCTGTGGTTCCCTGTCACTGGTCGGCTTCACAATTAATAGGGCTTTGGGTTAGGACAGGTAGAGGAAAAAGGATGTTGTGCTAGGAGACTCTAAGGTGGGGGAACTGGACTTCTGGTCGGCTCCAGAATTGAATGGGGGGGGCTTCCAGTTAGGAAGCTCTTTGAGTGTTTAAGGTTGCTGACCCCTGATCTGGGCCAACTTTTAGATTACGTCAGTTAAAGCATATAAAAATGAAGAATTGCCACATAACCCCCAGACTTAGCAACTGTCAATAAGAAAGACTAAAAAATCTGGATAGTGGACATAGCAGTACATGTCATAATCAGAATCCTGGAGAAAAGGTAGAAGAACATATGGAAAATAATTTAAGATAACATAGAATGTTACTGGATGTGGTTTTGCAAAAGGCAAAATATATTAATCCGATAGATAGATAGATAGATAGATAGATAGATAGATAGATAGATGATAGTGATAGATAGATAGCTGATAGTGATAGATAGATAGATAGATAGATAGCTGATAGATAGATAGATAGATAGATGGATGGATGGATGGATGGATGAATAGATGGATGGATGAACGGACAGACAGACAGACAGACAGAATAAAAGAGAAAGAAGTGAAGCACAAAATACAAAGATCTCCACATGGAAGTAGAATGACCTTGGCAAAAGAAAGGAAAGGTAGTACCAATAGAGATTGGGCACCTTGCGTGCAATCCCAAAACATCTGGAGCACCAATTTGAACACCATCAACATCGACAAAACCCCAATCCGTCAGTTGCAGAAGGTGGGCTGGACTTGGAACAGCTTACATCCCATGACAATACCTTTTAACGCCTTCCAATAACATCTGTCTTAACCCAGGTCCTCGGAAAGGACTCGGCAGGGGGATAAAAATGTCAAATCCACTCTGAACATCTGGCTGGCTGTGCGATGAACCACAATCATATATCAAATGTCTATGCCGCCTGAGTTCCAACAACTCTGGACAGCTCACAACCATTAAAAAAATAACAATCAAAAGAACTTAAAAGATAAAGACGTAAGATGGGAAGGGACAAGACAAGGGATTATCTCCCTTGCCAAAGGCCTGGGTGAAGAAGCAAGATGTTTATGTCTCTTTTGAGTGACAGCAGTCGGGCAGCCATCTGGATCTTGAGGGATGGGGCGGGGGCATCTCTCTGTCTATCAAGTTCTATGAGGCAATCATCTCAAGAACATTAAAGTACACTGTTTCCCCGAAAATAAGACATCCCCTGATAATAAGCCCAATCGGGCTTTTGAGCCAATGCGCTAAAATAAGCCCTCCCCAAAAATATTTAAACACAGAGCTGGAAATCAGGTAAGATGGCAAGAGGAGCCCCATCTTGCTCCACGCGCCCCAGAATAATAAGACCTCCCCCAAAATAAGTCCAAACGCTTATTTAGGGGTTCAAAAAAATGTAAGACAAGGTCTTATTTTCGGGAAAACACGGTAGCAAGTTCTTATTTGTCCCATTTCTACTTCCCCACCTTGCCTTCCAGATAGATGTACCCCAATCACAGTCAAGAGAGAATGCATATCCTTTCTACAGGTGGTCCTCAACGTCGGACCACAATTTGAGCCCAAAATTTAGGTTGCTTAAGTGAGAAATTTGCTAAGTGAGTTTTGCTCCATTTTACGACGCGCCTTGCCGCTTTCGTTAAAATAAATCACTGCAGTTGTTAGTAACACAGTTGTTAAAGAAACCTGGCTTCCGCATTGACTTTGTTCGTCAGAAGCAAAAAGGGAATCGTGTGACTGCCAGGCCACTGCAACCGTCATAAATGTGGGTCAGTTGTCAAGCATCCACATGTAAATCACGTAACCGTGGGAGATGAGGATGTAAAAAAAATGGTCGTAAGTCACTTTTTTCAGTGCCGTTGTGACTTTGAATGGTGGCTAAAGAAACCGTTGTAAATGAAGAACTGCCTGTATTCACGAATAGAATAGAGAATAAAATAGAATACAGAATATAGAGCAGGGGTCTGCAATGTTAAATATTCAAAGAGCCATTTGGAACGGTTTCCCACAGAAAAGAAAACACCAGGAGCCACAAAACCTGGGTGGGCATGGCCAACTCGATGTCACTCACTTCTACCAGTCACATGACCCGTCCCCTAGCCACACCTACCCAGCCGGTCATTAGGACAGAGAACCAGTTGTTAAAAAACACCAGGAACCACAAAATCCTTTTTGACATCTCTCTCTCCCCTCCTTCCCCCTCTCTCTGTATCTCCCTGTCTCTGCCCTGGCCGCTTCTCCATCCCCTTACCTTCTCAGGCCAGGCGAGGAGTGACTGGGAGGGGAGGGCAAGGGGTGGGGCCAGACAGTGGTGGGATCACCTGACAGGGAGCCACAGCAGAGGGCCCAAAGAGCCGCATATGGCTCCGGAGCCACAGGTTGCTGACCCCTGATATAGAGAATAGAATAGAATGAATGGAGTGGAGTGGAATGGAGCTGGAAGGGACCTTGGAGGTCTTCTAGTCCAGCCCCCTGCTCAAGCAGGACAATCTGTACTATTTCAGATAACTGACTGTCTAGTCTCTTCTTAAAAACCTCCAGTGACGGAGCGCCCACTAAGCCGATCCTATGTTTGTAGCAGGACTTTGCTGCACTGAATCACCCACAGCCACCCAGAACCCCAATGCATGGAATTATTTAATCAAAAAGCACCCAGAGGGTGCCAACCCTGCAGCACTGAATCAGCAGGGAGGAAGCTAAAGGGAGACCAAGCGGTTTCTACCTGGCCTGGTGCAGCTTTACAGGTGGCGACCGGCACCTAAAATTGCACCTGGGAGCAAACCAGCCCCCACCCCCACCTCGCCCCACCGAAGCTGCAGGGATGAGGCAGGATCCTGCTTTGCCCCTCCTGCACTTATAGACCAGCTGAAGGTGCCGGGTAGTCTCCAAGGGCGGCCCCATGCACAGAGCATTACGGTAGTCAAGCCAAGTTGGAGGACAACCAAAGCCAGCAAGGGCCACCCCCTACTCCCTCCTCTGGGATGCAACTTCCCCATCCTGCTCTGCAACTCCCCATTTCCCACGTGTCCTGATTCCACCCCTGACTCTCCTCCAAGGTCATTCCCAGGCCTCCTGGCCCCGCCCACAACTCCTCAGCACAACCCCACCCGCATACCTCCTGGCCCCGCCTACTGACCTCCTGGCCCCGCCCCCTTTTCACCAGCCTTCTATAAGATTCGACCCCCCACCACTACCAAAGACCCGGAGCGCCCACGCGGCGGCATTTCCCTCCTCCCCCATCCCGGGGCCGCTCCGATCCGGACAGGCCGCCCCCTTACCTTCCCCCAGCAGGAGGATGCGCACGTCCCGCCTCATCCCCGCGGCTTCGGGGAGGGGGGAGGTTTTGCAGCGATCGCCGCTCGCCCCGGCGCTTCCCACCCTTCTCGGCGCTGCTGCCGCCGTCTGGCTTCCCGCTTCCGCTTCCGCCTTCCCGATTCGGCCGCCGAGTATTGCCTGGAGCGCCCTATGCGGCCGGAGGCTCAAACGGCAACCTTTTTTTTTTTTTTTTGGTTTAGCGAGGCTAAGCTGTCGGTTGAATTGGAATCAGAATAGAATAGAATAGAATAGAATAGAATAGAATAGAATAGAATAGAATAGAATAGAATAGAATAGAATAGAATAGAATAGAATAGAAAACATGGAATGGAATGGAATGGAATGGAATGGAATGGAATGGAATGGAATGGAATGGAATAGAATAGAAAACATGGAATGGAATGGAATGGAATAGAATAGAATAGAAAGAATAGAATAGAATAGAAAACATGGAATGGAATAGAATAGAATAGAATAGAATAGAATAGAATAGAATAGAATAGAATAGAAAACATGGAATGGAATAGAATGGAATGGAATAGAATAGAATAGAAAACATGGAATGGAATGGAATGGAATGGAATGGAATGGAATGGAATGGAATGGAATGGAATACAATACAATACAATACAATACAATACAATACAATACGAGGGACCTTGGTGGTCTTCTAGTCCAGCCCCTTGCTCAAGCAGATTTTATACTATTCCAGACAAGTGGCTATCTAATCCCTTCTAAAAAAACAACCCTCCAATGATGGAGCATCTACAACTTCTGGATCTGACCCATTCCACTGACCAATCAATCAATCACCATAAGAGCTGGAAAAGGCCTTGGAGGTCTTCTAGTCCAAACCCTTGCTCAAGCAGGGGATTCTACACCATTCCAGACAAGTGACTGTCCAGTCTCTTCTTAAAAACCTCCCGTGATGGAGCGCCTACAGCTTCTGGATGTGACCCATTCCACTGACCAATCAATCAATCAATCAATCAAGCAGAATAGAGCTGGAAGGGGCCTTGGAGGTCTTCTAATCCAACCCCTTGCTCAAGCAGGAGAACCTATACCACTTCAGACAAGTGACTGTCCAGTCTCTTCTTAAAAACCTCCAGTGATGGAGCGCCCACAACTTCTGGTGGCAAGCTGTTCCACTGGTTAATTGTCCTCACTGTTAGGAGGTAACCGTCTCTTCGAGCTGAGGTTTAGCATGGAGGAAGTGGGATGCACTGGGACTCTGCTGCGTGTGTATTTACTGTTTCTCAAAGTCATGCTGGCTGAGGGATTTTGGGAGCTGAAGTCCACACATCTTAATGGTGCTGATTGAGAAACACTGATTTAATAGATTAAAACGAATACAGAGCTTTATTGAGTTCATCTGCTTCTTAACTGTCTGCCAGCCCCTTGAATTCTGGCTCAACTATTCATTAGAGATAGTGCTTGACCTGTTAAGTCAAGCTTAACAAGAACTGTTTAATTTAATTTAATTTAATTTAATTTAATTTAATTTAATTTATATGCTGCCCTTCTCCGGAGACTCAGGGCGGCTTACAATGCGCTAAGCAATAGCCTTCATACTTTTGTATATTTATACAAAGTCAGCTTATTGCCCCCACAAACCGGGTCCTCATTTTACCCACCTTAGAAAGGATGGAAGGCTGAGTCGACCTTGAGCCTGGTGAGAATTGAACTCGCAGTAATTGCAGGCAGCTGAATGTTAAATGCTGCCTTAGTAGGAGCATTAGCTTCCTACGCCACTCAGGCTCCTGAGTGACAGAGGTTTACAATGGTACTGAAAAAAAAGTGATTTATGATCATTTTTCACATTTATAGACCGTTGCAGCCAGTGGTGGGATTCAAGTAATTTAACAACCGGTTCTCTGCCCTAATGATTTCTTCCAACAACCAGTTTGCCAAACTGCTCAGAAAGTTAACAACCGGTTCTCCCGAAGTGGTGCGAACTGGCTGAATCCCACCACTGGTTGCAGCATGGTCACATGATCAAAATTCTGGCAAATGACTCATACTTATGACTGTTGCTGTGTCCTGGGGTCACGGGAATCTCCTTTTGTGACCTTCTGAGTTAATGGGGAAGCCAGATTCACCTAACAACCGTGTTACTAACTTAACAACTGCAGGGATTCACCGAGTGTCGAAAAGGTAGGATGCGTGCATGCTCGCGGCACCAAGAACTGAAAAGGAAGCACATCACGTGCACGTGTGCATGCTTTGCATACACATGCACACTCGTCTGGGCCGAGAACAGGAATAGGAGTTGCCAAGGGGCGTGCGCGCGCACGCCAGAGAATGTAGTTACGATTTCTTCAGGTTTCTTCTTCTTTACTGCAGGCAAGTCTTCAGATTACACGCGCATGTGCCGATCAGCTGGCGAGTGTGCAGTGGAAAATGTACTTCCGGTTTCCGGCGCACACATGCGCGCCGGCCAGCAAGTCGTGAGTGGTTACTGCCACTCATGCACACGTGCCGATCAGCGCACATGCTCATGCTGGAAAATGGAAGACCAGCTGTGACGGAAGGACAAAGGCCAGCTGATCGTTGCGCGCGCATGCGCACCAGAAACCCAGAAGAGGAACAGGTGCCGCGCGTGCCAGGCAACGTGGCTCCGTGTGCCACTTTGGGCATGCGTGCCATAGGTTCTCCATCACCGATATAGACTAACGGACATTTGTAAAAACAGCTAAATCTAATCTGATTGTTTAGGGCGAGTGTCTGCAACCTGTGGCTCTGGAGCCACATGCAGCTCTTTTGTCCCTCTGCTGTGGCTCACTATTGGCTGAACTCACCACTGGCTGGACCCACCCCTCACTCTTCCCCTTCCAGTCACTCCTCGCTGGCCTGAGAGAGATGAGAGTGCGACAGAGAGAGAGACAGAGAAAGAGACACAGAGAGAGAGAGAGATACCCGTTTCCCACTGAAAAAACACTGGGAGCCACAAAACCTGGGTAGGCGTGGCTGGGGGTGTCATGTGACTGGGTGAGAGTGAGTGACATCGAGTTGGCCACACCCACCCAGGCTTTGTGGCTCCCGGTGTTTTCTTTTCTGTGGGAAACAGGCCCAAATGGCTCTTTGAGTGTTTAAGGTTGCAGACCCCTGGTTTAGGGAAATCTTCAATCAGAAAGCAAAACTAGAAAAAAACATTATCCATTCCATATTTAAAGATATCATCATTTAGCTACCCCAGTTGCTTTTCAAGCAAGCCAGAGGGGTTGTTTCTGTTGTGCTCATGGAATTAAAATGATGTGTTTTTAGCCGTTGGGAGAAAATCCTAAGTCAGGACAGAAGGTTTCCAGCCCTTCGCAATTCTTGTATTTGCAATAAAAAAAAATTGTAAACTTACTTTGTTTAGAGATGAAAGATGAACTGGGACATGAAAAATGGCATAGCTGTCATGCAAGGATGACTATTTAAAGGGAAATACATAGCTGGCAATAACTCTACAAAGAAGCTCAAGAATCAATGGAAATTGCTTGATAACTCCCAACAGATTCATGTGGCCCAGGAATTCTCTGTCATGGATAATTTGTATAACCATTAGTGAAATTCAGCTTTGCATATTAAAAACTCGTGCACGGATGTTTCTTTTGCAAATGGACTTATAACAGAAAAAAAACCCAATTACAGCCTGAGTGAATTTGAGCATTTCTCCAGCAGAAAAAGTTATGAGAATTAATGATTTTTTACTCCTTAAGAAAGACACCACAAGTATACACACCCAAAAGACACCATGAATAAACAGATCCAAACTGTTTTATTAAATCACCTGTCCCAAACTGCTGTTCTTGAATCCTTTTGCATATCATATTTTAGATTCCTTTTTCAAAATTCTGGGCTGCCAAAGCAATTACAGGGAGCAGACAAAAAACAACAACAAGAAGCCGTGAATAAAATAAACATGGATCCATAATGTACATAGCCATTAGATCAAAAAGGGATCACTAGGTCAAAACTGACTTGAGGGAATCATCTCCGGAGAGCTACATGGATGAACTAACTGAATCAAGAACTCAACATTCATGGATATAATTTTGCCCAGATAATAAAATGCTGTATAAAACCCAATCTGCTCTGGGTTGTAATATCCACTTGCACTAAAGGAGACCTAGAAATGTCTAGAAATGAGGCAGTTCTCCAAATATCTCCAACAAAGGTCTTCTAATTATTGTGATGTATTATAGCAGTCTTTTTCAAGCTTGGCAACTTTTTAAAAGAGGCGTGTGGACTTCAACTCCCAGAATTCCTCAGACAGCATAGGATAGCTGGCTGGGGAATTCTGAGAGTTTGAAGTCCACGCATCGTAAAAGTTGCCAAGCTTGAGAAATACTGTGCTAGAGTTATTCTGAGGCTTTCCATTTCAGGAACTGAAAAAAAATAAATCTTTCTCCAGCATTTTTTTAACCCTTGTAGATAAGCCATGTCTTGTAGTTGCCTTACTGCTGGCTTTAATTTCATTGCTGGATATTCCACAGAACAAATGGAATCTCTGCAATGTGCCTCTTCTAAATTCCATGAGCTCATAAACTGCTGTGTAAACTTTTCAGGGAAGCTTTGGAAACAAACGGCGATTGTTGTTTCAAAATGTGGCAGTACGCCTCTGTGCTGATGGTTGGCAAGCATCTGGCAACCTTGCCCTACCTCCCCTGCTGTGTAAAATGGTAGCTGTTGGTCCCTGCTTAGAATATAGCAGCAGAAGAGGCGATCAAAACGATGGGTCACCAAAGCCAACTTCTAGCTGGACTTGTTTGACCTCCTGCAGGAGATCGGGATTGTCCAACTCCAGCTGCAACAGAAGGGGAAAATGGGGTAACTTAAACATCTGTCAAATATACTCAAAGAAGGAAAGGGCAGTAATCCAATATAAGACAAATGAAAAAAGCCTCCTTGTTAATATGTACTCTGTTTCTCCCCAAAATAAGACATCCCCTGATAATAAGCCCAATCGGGCTTTTGAGTGCATGGCAATAAGGCCAAGTGCTTATTTCAGGGTTCAAAAAAATATAAGACAGGGTCTTATTTTCGGGAAAACACGGTATGTATGTATGTATGTATATGTATACATATACATAGATAGCTTGATGATAGACAGACATATATACGCATGCACACAGACAGTGTATGTACAGTATGTATGCAGGGATGGGATTGAAAAATTTTAGCAACCGATTCTCTGCCCAGTTGCAGGGACGTGGCCTACTTGGCCTCCTGCACAACAGCAGGGGCTGGTGGTGGTGTTTTCAGCCTCCCCAAACTCCAGAAGGTTTCCTCGAGCCTCCGGGAGGGTGAAAACGGCCTCCCCCAGGCTCCAGAGGCCATCCGGAGGCCAGAAACGGGCCCATTTCCAGACTTCCGGTAGGCTCTGTATGGGCCCTGCGCTTACCAGAGCCAGCCAGTCCTTGCAACTACCAGTTCGATGAACCAGATATAAAATTAACATCTGGTTCACCCAAACTGGTTCGAACTGGCTGAATCCCACCCCACTAGCTAGCTGATAGTGTTGTGACCCAGGCCCAAGTAAGTAGTAGGAAAATCAGTCAATGAAAAAACAAACTTTTAAGAGCCTTGGATAGTACAGTGGTCTAAAGCCCTGTTATTAACATCAGCTGCCTACAATTATTGCAGGTTTGAATCTCACCAAGGCTCAAGGTTGACTCAGCATTCCATCCTTTCTAAGGTAGGTAAATTGAGGACCCAGTTTGTGGGGGCAATAAGCTGACTTTGTATAAAATATACAAAAGTATGAAGGCTACTGCTTAGCGCATTGTAAGCCGCCCTGAGTCTCCGGAGAAGGGCGGCATATAAATCAAATTAAAAAAAAAACCTTTATTTGAACAGCTGAGAATTACTTCATTCCCAGCGTCCTTCAACTAAATTAAAGCAAATTCCTCCCAACACAAATTCCTCAGTCCTATCATAAACCTTGATCCAATTAGGCAAACTGCCAAAGGCCTTTCTTGGCAAATGTTCAGAAGTCAAAGATACAAAAATAAATGCAAGACGAAGAAGAAGATGAAGCTGCCAACGTTGTTTTCCGGCAAAGCCCAAATGCCATTGCTGGTCTGTTTTAAGCCTTATGGGAGGGGCCAATCATCTCTTGGCCTTACTCCCGAGTTGTCCTCTTCGCTTGAGCTGCTCTTGCCTTCTGGCAGCTCTTCTCATGCGTGCATTAGGAACAGGCTCCTCCTGTTCCTCTGCCTCACTCCTATCAGTCTCTGGAGGCTCTGGAGTCCGCACACCACTCCCTGATGGCCCTGGCCCCATCTCTGCCTCCGACGCAGAGCCCTCATCTGGGCCTTCCCCAGCCTCCAGGACTGGCCCATGTTCTTCCTCAGCCTCATCACTGTCCGACTCCACTGCCACTCCGCAGGCTGCTGGCAGACCACAACAGGTAGACATACACACACAGAGTATATGTATGTATATGTGTGTGTATATGTATGTTGTGTGTGTGTGTGTGTATACACACAACGGCACTGAAAAACGTGACTTATTACTGTTTTTCACAGTTACGACCTTTGCAGCATCCCCATAACCATGCGATCAAAATTCAGAGGCTTGGTGACTGGATCACATTTCTGACGATTGCAGTGTTTTAGGGGTCACGTGAACCCCCCCCCCTTTTGCGACTTTCTGACAAGCAAAGTCCACGGGGAAGCCGGATTCCCTTCACCCATTCAGGTTCCCAACTTATCAACTGCAGCGATAAACAACTGTGGCAAGAAAGGTCATAAAAGGGGGCCAAACTCACTTCATCAATGTCGCACTTAAACAACAGAAATGTTGGTCATGTGACAACCCCCACCCCACCTCCCCGAGAGGGTATCATAAATACGAGTCAGTTGCCAAGCGCCTGAATTTTGATGAAGGTTACCATGGGGAGGCGGCTGTAAGTGTGAAAAAGGCCGCAAGTCACTTTTTTCACTGAGATTATAACTTCGAATGGTCACTAACTGAACTGTTCTAAGCGAAGGACTACCTGTATTGGGAAAAGCCTTGGAGATTTGCCACCTTCCAGACAATGGTGAAATCTAAAATTTGTTACTACCGGTTCTGTGGGCGTGGCTTGGTGTGTGTGGGGGTAATGTGACTGGGTGGGCGCGGCCAATTTTTTTTTAACTTTTAAAACCATTTTTTTTACCTCTTCAGTGAAGAGGTTGTAAAAAAATGCTTTCAAAAGGCTCTGACCCAGCTGAGTTGCCTGATTGGCAGAGGCTTTTTTTCTTTTAAACGATCACGCAACTCAGCTGGGATTGTCAGGGGCATTTAAAAGAAAAAAAGGGTTTTTTTTCCTTTAAAAGCCTTTTTAAAAAAAATTTGATTTATATGCCGCCCTCCTCCAGAGACTCAGGGCAGCTTACAATGCGTTAAGCAATAGCCTTCATACTTTTGTATATTTATACAAAGTCAGCTTATTGCCCCCACAATCTGGGTCCTCATTTTACCTACCTTAGAAAGGATGGAAGGCTGAGTCAACCTCACCTTGAGCCTGGTGAGATTTGAACTTGTAGGCAGCTGAATGTTAATCGCAGTGCTTTAGTCTACTGCGCCACCAGGCTCTTTGATGATCCCAGCTGAGCCGCGCGATCATCAGAGGCTTTTTTTTTTACTTTTAAAAGCATTTTTTCGGCCGAAGAGGTTGTAGAAAAAATGCTTTTTAAAAAAAAGCCTCTGATGATTGTGCAGTTCAGCTGGGCATGGGGGGGGGGCAGGGATTTTTGCTACCGGTTCTCCGAACCACCCGCCTCCATCGCTACCGGATCGAGTGATCCGGTTCAAACCGGGAGCACTTCACCCCTGCTTCCAGAGATCGGAGAAGTTTGAACGAGGGGAGGAAGAAAATGTCACCAACCTTGACAGCGTATTTATAGGATTGTTCAGCCTCCAGTTGTCTTCCGCCCTAAAGAGGGGGAAACAGCAATCTGTAATAAACAGGTTCTGACAAGGCAGGAGAAACCCTGAAAAGCTTAATGGTGTTTTTAACAGAAAACGGGGAACGGGAGGAATAAATCGCCCAGGGGAAGGTCTCTCGTCAAATTGAGAAGAGTGAAGAAAAAGAATGGCAGCCCAGAAAAAAGGAAAGGGTACTGTGAAAATGCATTTCTACATTTCTGCCTCAGCTGAAGAGAACTTCCTTCCATCCATCCACTTGACCTGGAAAAGGACTTCAAATGGTTTAAGAAGTCATTTGCACTCAAAGGAGCGTTGAATTCATCCTCAGAGAAGCCTTTACTCTGACCCCAATCTCAATCCTTTTTTTTTAAAAAAATTTTTTACTATACATTTTCCTTTATTATATACACCACATTTCCAGTTTTGCAACAACAGTTTACTGGTTGTATCAAGTCCTTTTTAAGTATATATAGTATTATACACCCTGAATTATAACCATTATTCTCATAGTCATACAGTATAAAAAGGTAAAGGTTCCCCTCGCACATATGTGCTAATCGTTCCTGACTCTAAGGGTCGGTGCTCATCTCCATTTCAAAGCCAAAGAGTCAGCACTGTCCGAAGACGTCTCCGTGGTCATGTGGCCGGCATGACTCAACGCCAAAGGCGCACGGAACGCTGTTCCCTTCCCACCAAAGGTGGTCCCTATTTTTCTACTTGCATTTTTACTTGCTTTCGAACTGCTAGGTTGGCAGAAGCTGGAACAAGTCACAGGAGCTCACCCATTACGCAGCACTAGGGATTCGAACCGCTGAACTGCCAAACGTTCGATCAACAAGCTCAGCATCTTAGCCACTGAGCCGCTGTGTTCCCTGAGCCACTGAGTCATACAGTATAGTCTCTTTTAAATACATAATATTGTACGTCATAGTTATAACCATTATTTTCATAGTTGTACCAGTACGCTCTATAAATTTATCACTCTCTACATTTTAATCTATAGTCACGTACAGTCCAATAGTACTATTGCTTACAATATATATTCTTATTTTCTATCTATCTATCTATCTATCTATCTATCTATCTATCTATCTATCTA
>WNWU01000025.1:9746728-9763221 GCA_012654045.1 Ptyas mucosa
GGAGGATTAACCAATCCCCGGCCGGATGTCCTTATAAGGACATAACAATATGGCTACGCATGCAACCTGTGGCACGTGTGCCATAGGTTCGCCCTCATGGAGCTAGGAGTTTCTTCGATTAACGTTTCTAGTTCTTTGAACTAATAAAGCAAGTTCATCATCACGAATGCAGAGTCTGATAAGAACTGGTTCAAATCTGCTAAAAACACAAACTGTGCAACCTTGAGTAATTTGCAAACTTATTATGCTTCATTCATGTTCTTTTAATGATCCCATAATCCTTTGTGGGACAGAGTCTGAGTAACTGAATGGAGCGGAGTGTTTACTGGCCGGATGCCTTTCCTATCACCAATGCGGAGTTTTTTCCCCCCCAGCAGATATATTCTCATTGTGCCCAGAGAGAGAAATATCTACTTAGGATCGAACTCACAGCTTCCTGAATGTGAGGCGAGGACTCTGCCTCTAGGCCACCGCACCACTCAAACTGATTATGCTTCATTGTAATATAAAAAAACCACTTCTGAATGTGAGGAGGAGCATTAACAAGATCATGCTAAGAACATTATGGGATGCTATGAAATGTTATGTGGAACATATAAAGCTGATCACCATGCTTGCCACATAATGGGAGCCTTGATGGTGCTGTGGTTAAAGTGCAGTATTGCAGGCAAACTCTGCCCACAGTCTGGAGTTCAATCCTTCTGAGGTCGGTAAAATGAGGTCCCCGATTGTTGGGGGCAATATGCAAATAATGCTGACATTGTAAACCTGCCTAGCGAGTGCTATAAAGTGCTATGAGGTGGCATATAAGCCTAAATGCTATTGCTGTTGTTATATGAACCAAATGATGCTAACCGATGAAAAAAACGCATTCCAAACAGTTCAAATATGTTTGAAGTGTATATAAAGTGATTCTCTGCCTTTCTAAGGGGCTTCTCTTTACTTATGCAAAAATAAAGAGATATTAATCTACTGTGCCTTTCCAGCTAGGATTCTATGTTGAAACTCCAGAAAGAGTGCAGAGAAGAGCAACCAAGAGGATTAGGGGACCCTATATCTGTGATGGCGAACCTATGGCACGCATGCCACAGGTGGCACATGGAGCCATATCGGTGGGCACAACAGCTCAGCTCCGGCGGGCATGCACGTGCCAGTCAGCTGATTTTCGGGCCTTCTGGTCCCACCAGAAGTAGGGAAACAGGCTGTTTCCATCCTCCAGAGGGCCTCCGGGCGGGGCGGGAACGCCGTTTTTGCCCTCCCCAGGCTCCTAGAGAGGCTCTGGAGCCTGGGGAGAGCAAAATACGAGCCTACCAGGCCCACCGTTCCATCGCGTGCCAGAAGCAGGGGGAGCATGGGGGGGCACGCGCGCATGCGTGGGGAACAGGGCGCATATAAGTATGGCTGTGAGCATGCGTGCACGACTCTCCCCTGCTCCTCCGCTCCCCCGCTTTTGGCACGCAATGGCAAAAAGGTTAGCCATCACTGCCCTATATCATTACAGACAAGTGGCTGTCCAGTCTCTTAAAAGCCTCCAGTGATGGAGCACCCACAACTTCTGGAGGCAAGTTCTTCCACTGGTTAATTGTCCTCCCTGTTAGGGAGTTTCTCCTTAATTCCAGGTTGCTTCTCTCCTTGATTAGTTTCCATCCATTGTTTGTTTGTTGTTTTTTGTCTTGCCTTCTGGTGCTTTGGAAAATAAATGGCTATGGAGATTCTCCGTCATCTAGGTCATGGTTGTCCCAAAGGTGTTTTTTTTCAGGAGGCAACAGGAGTTTCTTGTCTTCCTTTGAAGACACCTAAGAAGCTTCTTGAGCTCTGACTGGATGGGTGGGGAATGGAAGGATGCTACACTAGGTGGCTCAGGGGCTAAGACACTGAGCTTGCCGATCAGGAAGGTCGGCAGTTCAAATCCCTAGTACAGGTCTCCTGCGTGAGCAGGGGGTTGGACTAGAATCTAGTCACCAACCTTTCGGACCTCAGGGACCACTAAATTCATAATTTTAAATCCCGCGTACCACTAATATGATCTGCCTAATGACCAGCTGGGTGAGCGTGGCAAAGTGGTCATGTGACTGGGTGGGCGTGGCCAACTCAATGTCACTCACATCGAGGGGCACCTTGCCAGTCTCTACTCACCCCTCTCACTCACTCCTCGTCTGCCCGCCTGGGCTCATTAGGGCCCCAATGGGAAGCAGTTGTTGGAGCTAAGCAGCCACCATGAGAAAGAGTTGGCAAAACAGCTCAGTTCAAACTGGATCTGGCCGAGAAGGAGGCTCAGCAGAAGCATCTCACTGAGGACTAGAAGCATAGGCTTCCCAAGCAGAGGGAAGACCTGTAGGAGTGTAAGGCCAGGTACCAGCGCCTGGAGGCTCAGCGGGCTGAGATGGTCAGCCAGTTCCAGGCCATGAGGCAGTCCCACTGGAACGAGGCCCTCCGGCTCTTTGCCATCAGCGGCTCTTCCCTCCAGCCTTCATCCAAAGCCACGCACCAGGAGGCCGAAGCAGACCCCAAGTCGGAATTTCTGCCCCCCTCCGACCCACACAAAAAGACCCCGAAGGGGGAGGGAGACTCTCTGCAGCAGCACAAACGTTCATTGCACGTATCTGGCCCAGGGGCCGTATTTTGAGGACCCATGATTTAGTGCAATATAAAAAATGAAAATAATTTTTCTGGGAACCACCAAAATTTTCTCACGGACTGCCAGTCGTCCATGGATGGCCATCAGTTGATGACCGCTAGACTAGATGACCTCCAAGATCCCTTCCAACTATTACTGTTACACATCCTTCGGGGGGGAAAGTTGAACCCCCCCCTCTTTGTGGCAGCCCCTCAAATACTGGAATAATGCTATCATGTCCTCTCCTAGTCCTTCCTTCCTCTAGACTAGCCATACCCTGATCCTGCAACCGTGCTTCATATGTTTTAGTCACCGGGGCTTTTAATCATCTTAGTTGCTCTTTTCTGCACTTTTTTTCCAAGGTCTTAACATCATTTTTGTAATGTGCTGACCAAAACTGGATGTAAGTCTTCTTTGTTTCATTAGCGTCATAAAACAGCTTGAGGCATCCGCTGCCTGCCCCCAGGATGCCTTCGCTCTGTCTGAACTCCAGACGGTGATTTTGCTGAGCCCCGCGACAGAGCCGAGAAGACAAGCGGAGAGATTCAGAACAATAGATCAGTGCGGTGGCAGCTTTTTTCTGGCTACACAGCAAGCTCTCTCAGTTCTAGCAAGTTTCATCGCTGGGGAAAGGCTTTCAGAGATAAAAAGGAAATTCACTACGATTAAGCTGAGAGAAAGGAAAAGGGTGATATTCGAGAACTAATGGCAATCAGTGATGTAATTTAGAAAGATCACTGCCTGGCCCAACAATCATGTTGAAAAATCATATCCAGGTTCTGGGTGCCCGAAATACAAACCACATGATACACACACACATACATCTATACTGTATTTTTCGGAGTGTAAGACGCACCGGACTATAAGACGCACCTACCTTTTTTGGTGAGGAAAACAAGAAAAAGAAATCTGCCTCTGCCTCCCAGCAATTTTGCCTCCTTGCAGCAAACAGCAAACAGCCTGCTTTACTTTCATTTTCGTTTTCAGCATAGCTTGATTAGCACAAGAGGAAAAAAAATCTGTTCCCGCAATTTACTTCCTTGCAGTAAGCAGCAGAGGCCTGTGCGAAACAGCTGAGAGTTGGGAGGCCGATCCAATCAACTTGTGCTAATTAGGTTGTGCTGAAGCTGAAACGAGCTGTTTCTTCTTGCTGCTTGCTTATATCTTATACTCCGAAAAATAGGGTATATACTAGCTGATAAGCCAGCGTTGCCCGGGTATTTATTTATCCCAATCCTGTATTAGATAGGAAGAGCAACTTCACTCTGATCCCTGATTTTGGTGAGAATTAAATTAGTTAGAAATGTTTTCCCTGTGCCCTCAGAAGCATCAAGTAACATGATACCACCTTGTTGTTTTGCTAGCTGATCCATGATCATTTAGACGTTGTAGTTCTTTTCTCGTATGTACGTCTTGTCCAGACCAAATGTAATTTCTAATGTTGGATTTTCCCTCTTACCAAAGGGAGACCCCTTGTGAAGTACTATGAAGTCATTACCATGACAACTCCACTGTGCTGTACAGTAGAAGCCGTTTTTAGGCAGTCCAGTAGAAGCCATTTTAAGGCACAACAGGCTGTATCTTAACAGAACGCACACCCTGAGGAGTGTTAGGGGTGTCTTACTCCCCCACAGTATTTCTTTCCAGAGAGTAAGTCATCTATGTACCAAGTTTGGTTGAAACTGCTCGAGGAAGTGCAGGTAAGTGAGTGGAGAGAAGTAAGTAAGTCCAATTTTCAGAGAACAAGAAGTCTTCAATTTAGGGTTGAATGTGGCAAGAAAAGTTGTAAAATGGAGCCAAAACTCACTTAACAAATGTTTCCCTCAGCAACAGACATGTTGGGATCAAGTGTGGTTGGTAAGTCTAGGACTGCCTCGAATAATAATTCCGAATAATAAAATACTCAATAATAATAAATCAATGAATTAAATAAAGGAGTAATAAAAACATTCCTGCTCACTATGTCAGTCTCTCTCAAATCACCCCCGCCCTCTCACAAAGACATCACAAAACAAATTTGTGTAACCTTAATCCTGCCCTTTCTGCTTTTGTGGCAGAAAAAGGAACGGTTGGCTGTTACCCCAATGGATGGATGTGTTCTTGGCATCACCTAAATCACGGGTGTCAAACTCGCCACGTCACGTTGCCATCACATGACGTCTTGCGATGTTTTTTCCTTTCGCGGAGCTGGGATGGGCCTGGCCTGTGTGTGATGTATCTGGCCCACGGGCTGCCAGTTTGACACCCCTGGGCCCTAAATCAATGCGCCTAAACATTTTCCTGGTCTCCTGCAGCCTCGGTTGACCCTGCACTCACCTGAAGGGCATTGACATCCAAGAGGAATTTTATTGTTTCCATGAAAATAGAGGTGGTTTGCTGGGGTTGTTGTATGACCAGGCTCAGCTCTGGTTCAAATGCAACTGCCGCAGGTTTGGACATTTCTGAAATGAAACCGAAAGAGCAAGGAATTTGAGGGAAATGCCAACATAGCAGGTCAGCTTGGTCGCTCAACAGTGAGACACGGGTGAAGTGGGCACAACAGCACCTGCATTTTCTGTGTCGCATGAGAAGAGCACATCTTCCTTCCCCTGTCCTTACCACTTTCTCTAGAGGGACTTAGAATAGAATAACAGAGTTGGAAGGGACCTTGGAGGTCTTCTAGTCCAACCCCGTTTAGGCAGGAATCCCTACAATACTTCAGACAAATGGTTATCCAACATCTTCTTAAAAATTTCCAGTGTTGGAACATTCCCAACTTCTGGAGGAAAGTTGTTCCACTGATTAATTGTTCTAACTGTCAGGAAATTTCTCCTTAGTTCTAAGTTGCTTCTCTCCTTGGTTAGTTTCCACCCATTGCTTCTTGTCCTACCCTCAGGTGTTTTGGAGAATAGCTTGACTCTTCTCTTCTTTGGGGCAGCCCCTGAGATATTGGAAGACTGCTATCCTTCTTTTCATTAAACTAGTCCTTCTTTTCATTAAACTAGACATACCCAGTTCCTGCAACCGTTCTTCATATGTTTTAGCCTCCAGTCCCCTAATCCTCTTTGTTGTTCTTCTCTGCACTCTTTCTAGAGTCTCCACATCTTTTTTACATTGTGGCGACCAAAACTGGATGCAGTATTCCAAGTGCGGCCTTACCAAGGCCTTATAAAGTGGTATTAACACTTGACGTGATCTTGATTCTATCCCTCTGTTTATGCAGCCTAGAACTGTGTTGGCTTTTTTGGCAGCTGCTGCACATGGCTGGCTCATATTTAAATGGTTGTCCACTAGGACTCCAAGATCCCTCTCACAGTTACTACTATTGAGCAAGGTACCACATATACTGTACTTGTGCATTTTGTTTTTCTTGCCTAAATGTAGAACCTAATTTTTTTCACCATTGAATTTCATTTTGTTAGATAGAGCCCAATGTTCAAGTCTGTCAAGATCCTTCTGTATCTTGAGCCTATCTTCTGGAGTGTTGGCTATTCCTGCCAGTTTGGTGTCATCTGCAAATTTGATTAGTTCCCCATCTATCCCCTCGTCCAAGTCATTGATGATGTTGAAGAGTACTGGGCCTAAAACAGAGTCTTGGGGTACTGCACTGCATATTTCCCTCCATGTAGATGCAGTTCCATTGAGGACTACACGTTGAGTGCAGTTGGACGATTGAAAACATCCTGTCATATTGTATTATTGTGTGGTTTGGAAGTATTACTGTTTCAGATAGGAAGGCAGTGCAGAGAGTGGTGAGGACGGCAGAAAAGATTATTGGAAGTTCACTTCCTTCTATCCAGGTCATGGCATATAAGCGATGCTTGACCAGGGTCCGGAGTATTGTCTGGGACTCTACACATCCTCTCCATGACCAGTTTCCTTTGTTACCGTTTAGGAGGAAGCTTCACAATATCAGAAGCAGAACGACGAGATTCTGGAACCACTTTGTACCATAGAGTATCAACTCTGTTAATGGTCAAGATTCTTTTTTCTGCTATGTATTCTAAATGAACTATGATTAATATGTGTGTGTGTGTGTATGTGTATGAATGTGTGTATGTGTATGGATGGATAGGTAGATATAATGATAGATAGATAGATAGATAGATAGATAGATAGAGCAAGCATATGTATGTGTATGTGTAAGTGTATGAGTGTGTATATATAAAAAAGCGATAATAAATGTTATCTCATCTCACCTCACCTCACCCCACCACACCACACCTTACTTTATCTTACCTTATCTGGAAACTGAGAATCAGCAATTTTTCATTGTTTCCTACTGCTTGATTAATAGAATTTCAGTTCTGCAACCTTGCTTTGCAGGCTTACATTGAGTTTCCAGCCGGACCTCAAGTTGTGTAGCAGTGTCAGCAAGCTCTTGCCACTTTCATCAGAGTGACAAATACAGTTTGTGGCATTGCTTTGCAAGATTTGGGCTTTGTGTGTGTGAGCATATGTGTGAGTGGTGAAATCTTCCCCAGATCGCCACTGGTTTGCTGCACACGCATACAGGGTGTGCGCCAAAAGCGTGCTATGCGCACGCATGCGCAGCATGCACCAAACACACACTTTGCACAGAAAAAGAAGACTTCACTAGGTAAGTAAAACAGCGAGGGGGGGGGGAACAGCTGTGCCGCACGATTTAGCTTTGTTAGAAAGCAGGATTTCCTGCTTTCTAGCAAGGCTAAACCGTGCGGCACAGCTGATCGTCAGAAATACCGGTTTGACTGAACCGGTAGCATTTTAAACTACCAGT
Source organism: Ptyas mucosa (assembly GCA_012654045.1). NCBI lineage: Eukaryota > Metazoa > Chordata > Lepidosauria > Squamata > Colubridae > Ptyas > Ptyas mucosa. The sequence goes on from WNWU01000025.1 coordinate 9,754,084, forward strand.
TTGTCTGAACTGGAAACTTTTAAACTACTGGTTCGCCTGAACAGGTAGTTTTTATCACTATGAGTTCGCCTGAACTGGTAGTTTTTATCACTACGGGTTCACCTGAACAAGTAGTTTTTATAAGTACGGGTTCGCCTGAACTGGAGTGAACGAGTAGCATTTCACCCCTGATATGCATGTGTGTGTGTGATGTGGCAAGGGAAGACCAAAAGGAGGAGGACTTCCAGCGCAACACCGCAAGGCTGCTATGGCCAATCTGTGCCTCCCTACCCCAGCTAATGCTGGGGCTAGAAGGCTTTGAGAAAGCTTTGGCTAAATGGCCCCACCTTGAATTTCAACATGCAACACAACTCCTTGCATGGCAACGTGATACTGAGGTGATGGACAGGGGTGGAACCTGAATGAAAGATGAAAGGAGGGCTGTCTATAGAGATTCTCAATCATCCAGATCATGGTTGCCCTCAAAGATGTTTTTCCAAAAGGCAACTGGACTTTCTTGGTTTTTTTTAATTTTTTCTTGAAAATGTTTCTCTTCTCATCCAAGAAGCAGGAGAAACCCAAGAAAAATCTACTTGCCTTTTTGGAAAAGCACCTTTGGGACATGAACGGAGAGGCCCTCCAGAAGATAAGGAGCTGTCTCTAGCTATCCCCTAAGACCGCCTACCTCTCTGTGTGCTCATCCTAAATTTACTGGGTGTAACGGACAATCTCTTGAACGGTTTATGTATGGTATCTTCTTCAGGTGCACGAAGGGAGCTGGTTGGCTCTGAAGGCTCTGCTTGGATTTTCACTGTGGATTCTGGAGATTCTTCTGGAGACAAAAAGGAAATCAACCTACATGAGGACACAAAAAGCAGGCCTGATTTGACCAGCCTCTTTAACTGGATAGCAGAACTATGTTCAGCAGAAAGTCCCCCATGTAGACTAAAATCTAAATGGTAAAAGGTAAAGGTTTCCTCTCGCCAGTCATGTCCAATTCTAGGCGGCGATGTTCATCTCCGTTTCCCAGCAGAGGGAGCCGCCGTTGTCTGAAGACGCTTCCGTGGTCATGTGGCCGGCATGACTATATGCGAGGTGTACAGGAACGCTGTTACCTTTCCCACCAAAGTGGTACCTATTTATCTACTTGCATTTGCATGCTTTCGAACTGCTAGGTGGGCAGGAGCTGAGACAAGTGACGGGAGCTCACTCCGTCACGCGGTGCTTGGGTCTCGAACTGCCGACCTTCCAGTCGACAAGCTTACAACTTGTTTAATGCTGGTCAGGAGCTCAGTTAACTTTCTGAGTTCATTTTTGGATCACGCAGTTTGTTGACCAAGGGAATCCATGAGAAGAATGTCAGTGTTCTGGTAAGAGCTCTTCACTGACTGTCACCATCAGCCAATTCCTAAAGAGAAATTTCTTGATGATAAGAACAATTAATCAATGGAACAGTTCGCCTCCTGGAATTGTAAGTGCTTCATCACTGGAGATTTTCAAAAATAGACTGGACAACCATTTGTCTTCTGCCTTGGGCATGGGGTTAGGGTCCCTTCTGTCCCTATAATTCTATAATTCTATAGTTCCATAATTCTATAATAATTCTATAATACTATAATAATTCTATAATTCTCTTTGTTTTTCCAAATTGCTTTTTTCTGGTCCCAGGATAATGGATCTGAGATGCCCTGGTGGTTAGAATGCGGTATTGCAGGCTAATTCTGCCAACTATCAGCAGTTTGATTCTGACCGGCTCCAGGTTGACTCAGCCTTCCAGCCTTCCAAGGTTGGTAAAATGAGGACCCAGATTGTTGGTGGCAAGAGGCTGACTCTGTAAACCGCTTAGAGAGATCTGTAAAAGCACTGTGAAGTGGTATGTAAGTCTTATTGCTATTGCTTTTCCTTTTCTCCCTTCCTTCCTTCCTCCCTCCCTCCCTCCCTCCCTTCCTCCCTCCTTCCCTCCCTTTCTTTCTTCCATGGTGCAAGTGGTTAGAATGCAGTATTGCAGGCTAACTCTGCCGATTGCCAGCAGTTCAATCCTGACTGGCTCAAGGTTGACTCATCCTTCCATCCTTCCGAGGTGGGTAAAATGAGGACACAGATTGTTGGGGGCAAGAGGCTGACTCTGTAAACCGCTTAGAGAGGGCTGTAAATAATTATTATAGTGGTTAGACTTATATAGCGGTATATAAGTCTAACCGCTATAGCTGTTGCCAGGGTAACACAAAGGCTAATTTCCAAACCATGGATCCATAACCTTACGGTGTAGATGCCAAATTTAAGCTGGACTCAAGGCACTCTGTTTTTCAATGCAGTGAGGTTGCCATGGAAACAATAGAAAGGCTGCAGCACTCAAAATTGCCCGGATAAAGGTGAAAGGATGACATCTGGCTACTTTGGCAGGCATAGCTAAATTCCTCTGGTGTTGCGACCCAGAAATTTGGCATTTGGCAGCTGAGCAAGAACTGAAACATCTACAAGTCAGAGAAAGGCCCGGGTACATTTTGGGCCCACCTCAGAAAATAAACAAATATCTCACTCATTTTACAAATCTGCAATGAGGTTCTGCAAAAGACTTTGAGTCTCAGCTGCCACCCCGATTTAAAGCAGGGGTGAAATCGAGCAGGTTCTGACAGGTTCTAGAGAACCGGTAGCAGAAATTTTGAGTAGTTCGGAGAACTGGCAAATACCACCTCTGGCTGGCCCCAGAAGTGGGGAGGGAATGGAGATTTTGCAATATCCTTCTCCTAGGAGTAGGGTGGGAATGGAGATTTTACAGTATCCTTCCTCCTGGAGTGGGGTGGGAATGGAGATTTACAGTACCCTTCACCCAGGAGTGGGGCAGGAATGGAAATTTTGCAGTATCCTTCCCCCAGGAGTGGGGTGGGAATGGAGATTTACAGTATCCTTCACCCAGGAGTGGGGTGGGAATGGAGATTTTGCAGTATCCTTCCCCCAGGAGTGGGGTGGGAATGGAGATTTACAGTATCCTTCCCCCAGGAGTGGGGTGGGAATGGAGATTTTGCAGTATCCTTCCCCCAGGAGTGGGGTGGGAATGGAGATTTACAGTATCCTTCCCCCAGGAGTGGGGTGGGAATGGAGATTTTGCAGTATCCTTCCCCTGGAGTGGGGAGGGAATGGAGATTTTGCAGTATCCTTCCCCTGGAGTGGGGAGGGAATGGAGATTTTGCAGTATCCTTCCCCCAGGAGTGGGGTGGGAGATTTTGCAGTATCCTTCCCCTGCCACGGCCACCAAGCCACGCCCACAGAACCGGCAGTAAAAAAAATTGAATTCCACCACTGATCTGAAGGTCTCGGTTTGAAGCACAAAGTACTCTACCATGAATGTGAAAACAGCTATTTGGCCCTCAAGGTCATAATAGAAAGACCGACTCAGAAGTAGGAATTCTTCCAGTGGAAATGGCTCAAACTCAAAATGTTTTGCCCGCCCCTGTTTTCCATCGATGGATGTATCTAAAAAAATAATATTATATTCCACTAGCAATGGAAATGGGGGAGTGGAACACGAGGACGGACCGAAAAAGGAAGGGTTAATTTTACCTGGGTTTTTCCTTGTAGACACGACGTCATAATGGAGGTCCACCAAGAGCAGGGGTTTCCAACTTCGGCAACTTTACGACTTGTGGACTTCAAGTCCCAGAATTCAGCACGGGCTGGCTGAGGAATTCTGGGAACTGAAGTTCACAAGTTGTAAAGTTGCCAAGGTGGGAGACCCCTGACCTAGAGAACATTGGGAGAAGCAGCTTGGAATAGGCTCTCCCGTAAACTTTCTTGGCCAATGATCCTTTTTCCTATACAGGTAATCCTCGACTTACGACCACAATGGAGTCCAAAATTTATGTTCTTAAGTGAGAAATTTGTTAACCTGTAAAATGGAGTTTGCTCCATTTTACGACTCTTCTCGCCACCTTTGTTAAGTGTATCACTGCAGTTCTTAAGTTAGTCAAGTTGGCACAGTGGTCAGACTGCAGTACTGCAGGCTATGTCAGCTGACTGCTAGCTGCAATTTGGCAGTTCGAATATTACCAGACTCAAGGTTGACTCAGCCTTCCGTCCTTCTGAGGTGGGTAAAATGAGGACCCAGATTGTTTGGGGTGGGGTGGGGGGCAGTAGGCTGACTCTGTAACCCGCTTAGGGAAGGCTGAAAAGCACTTTAAAGCGGTATATAAGTCTAAGTACTATTGCTTGCCCTTCCTTCCTTCCTTCCTTCCTTCCTTCCTTCCTTCCTTCCTTCCTTCCTTCCTCCTTCCCTTTCTCTTTCTCCTTCCTGGTGGCGCAGTGGTTAGAATGCAGTATTGCAGTCTAACTCTGCCGACTGCCAGAGGTTCAATCATGTCAGGCTCAAGGTTGGCTCAGCCTTCCATCCTTCCAAGGTGGGTCAAATGAGGTCCCAGATTGTTGGGGGGCAAGAGGCTAACTCTGTAAACTGATTAGAGGGGGCTGTAAAAGCACTATGAAGCGGTATATAAGTCTAAGTGCTATTGCTAGTCACACAGTTTTTTAAGTGAATCTGGCTTCCCCGTGGACTTGCCTTGTCAGAAAATCGACAAAGGAGATCACACAACTCTGCAACCGTCATAAATCAGAGTCAGTTGCCAAGCCTCTGAATGTAAATCTCGTGACCATGGGGATGCTGCAAAGGTCATAAATGTGAAAAAAGGTCATAAGTCTCTTTTTTTTCTAGTGCCGTTGTGAACTGCTGTAAGTCGAGGGCTACCTGTAATACTTTCCCCAATTTGCAAGAACACAGTAATGTCAACTCGCAAAACATCCCTGGCCTGCCCTCGAGTTGCCATAGGCAAGGGGGATGGGAAAATGGCGAAGCAGCATGGCAGCCAAAAACAAAAGCACATTCCAGACATATCTCTCTTAAGGCTGTCTCCCAGGGTTACCCACAGCGGCTGGAGGCAAGTGATCTCTACAACCCATGAAATTGCTCCATTGGCGAATGTGACTGATGACACACCCTAGGGGGAGCGGGGAAACAGGGTCAAGTCTGGGCCGTAAATTATCTGGGTTTCAGAGTTGGCTTCCCTTGGAACATGCCGACATGGATTTCTTTTGAAGCTTGGCTCGAGGCTCATGATTTAATTAGGGCATCCGTCGGAACCCTGACAGGTAAAGTTTGTGGCCTGTTGCCCCTCATGGGCATCGTCGGCTTACCAGACTCCTCTGGGCCAACCAGGGACTGCGCCCGTGAAGCCAGGTATGACATTCTTTTCTTTGCTACCGGTACTTCTTCTATGCTTGGAGGACTTGGTTTCTCTTTGGGCAGATGGGCCTTCTGGAGCTTGGTAGCCTCACGGAAGGCCATCTCGACCCGAATGTAGTTTTCCTGGATATCATAGAAAAGTCCTAAAAGGAAAAGTAGGAAAAGAAAAAGGAAGATTTCCCTCAGGAAATAATTACGGTGATGTTGAAGGAGACATAGGAACATCAGGGTTATCAGGTTCTTTGGTATCCTCCTAAAACAGAGATCATTCTTTTTATTTATTTAATAGATCGATGGGCCCCCTTTATTTTGTGCACCTCAAAACAATGTACTTGCCTTTTGTTTCCCCAATGACAACCTGATGGGGTGGGTTAGGCTGAGAGAGAAGAACTGACCCAAAGTCACCCAGCTTCATGGCTAAGGCGGCATTGGAACTCACCATCTCCTGGGAATTGGCCCAAAGTCACCCAGCTCAGTTTCATGCCTAAGGCAGGACTAGAACTCACCTTATCTCCCTTGGAATGCTCCCAGAGAACTAATTGCCAGACACAGGGCAAGGCCAAACTTAGCACAGAGTCAAACAGAACTTTCCAAAGCTTGAACCGGCCAGATGAACTAATTGCTTAGTTCATCTTAGTTCATCGTGCATGTGCGAGGGGCTGGAAAGCAGGGGGGATCATGCGCGCATGCACAGGGGCGCACATTGCATTATGGGCACCGGCACGCGCACACACTTTCAGCACATGCCGAGAAAAAGTTTAGCCATCACTGTTACAGACTATGCAAAAAGTGTGCCGAGTACTGATGGTGTCCAAACTCTGGGAATCAACATTTCCAAATCTTCCAGGTTAAATTAGCCAGATTCGTACCTAACATGGTCCAGGCAATGACACTGCTCGGCTCCACACAGGTGGCGTCCTCAAAAAAGACTTCGGCCTCTTCATAATTCTGCAGCATCACAGCCATGATCCCACACAACAGCACACTGAACAGACAAGAAAACAACGAATCAGAGGAAGGCCCTTCCACTGCAAGGACAATCCTCGACATCCCATCACGGGGTTGTTCCTATCACAGTACATGGTTTAGAGAGCTCGTAAAGCAGTGGTGGGATTCAACCGGTTCGCACCACTTTGGCAGAACCGGTTGTTAAATTGCTGGCTGGCCCCTCCCCTCCTCGCCCAGCCCCTTCCAGAAGTCCCCACGCACCCCATTTTGGCTCCCAGGAGGCTGCAGGGAATTCCGCCTACTAGGCCCAAAATGGGGCCGGGGGGGAGGAACCCCCCCAACCCGTTTTTGCTCCCAGGGGGCTGCAGGAGGCTGAGTGCTGCCTGTCACACCCACCATGGCTACGCCAGTCATTAGGGCAGAGAACCGGTTGTTAAATTATTTGAATCCCACCACTGTCCTAAAGCACATTTATTTGGAAAGAGAATCCAATCAGTTTGAAATTTACAATGACTATGATAATGATCTATCGCTATTGTTGTATGTGCACTGAGAGCTTATGCACAGGAGACAAATTCCTTGTGGGTCTAATCACACTTGGCCAATAAGAAAGTCCAGTTGCCTCCTGAAAAAGCACATCGGGGACAACCATGACCTGGATGACTGAGAATCTCTACAGACTTTGAGCTATGCAATTTGGGATGAACACCCTTGGAATGGTGTGGGAGTAGGAAGGGATTTCCAGAGGAAAAGAATTGCAGACTACAGGAACCATTTGCACCACTCAGGTGTCCCTGAGGACACAGATAAACCTCCAAGTGCTTCAAGGACCCTCTAAAAGGATGCAAATGACCAGCTGTCTGCAAGGAATATCAATCCTTCCACTCGCCACTATCCTGTCTAATTTGGGATGAACACCCTTTGAATGGTGTGGGAGAAGGAATGGATTTCCAGAGGAAAAATTGCAGACTACAGGAACCAGGAAAACCACCCAGGTGACCATGAGGACATAGATAAACCCCAAGTGCTTCAAGGACCCTCTAAAAGGATGCAAATGGCCAGCTGTCTGCAAGGAATATCAATCCTTCCACTCCCCACTATCCTGTCAGAACTGAAGAAGCTTCTAGGATGAGAAGCGAAATGTCTTCACAAGAAAGTCCAGTTGCCTCCTGAAAAAAGCACCTTTGGGACAATCGTGACTTCAATGACTGAGAATCTCTACAGACTTGGCCAATAAAGAATTCTAATTCTAATCCTTCTAATTCTAAATCAGCACTCATTGCCACTTCATTATTTATACATACTGGGGAGTGAGCCTTACTCATGTCTGAGATGTACTTAAGAAGACAAGATGACCCCGTGACCTGTTGAGTCATCGCTTCAGAGCGATTTCCTAAGCTGATTCCTTTAAAAATGGTTTAATTTATATTAAACAACTGTAATGTTACATAACTAACCAATGTCAGGATAGATATAAAAATAGATGACAATGGGAAGGGGTATAATATAGATAGAAGGGAAAAATTGAATTTGATTATGATGAAGTTTAGAGATGAGAATGAAGGGTAATATTGGTTCTTTTAAAAAAAAATAGATAAGGAATACGTATGGCAAAAAGGAAATATAGAAATGGTAAACTTAATTGAAATGACTAAACATTGTTTAAATTTGTGAACCGGCCGAATACTCTGTTCAAAGAAAATACATTGTATGTTTGTATGTGTGTTTGTCTAAAAATTTTTTTTAAAAAAACTTTTATAAAAAATAAAAATAAAAAAATGGCAGAGCTTCTAATGTACTGCCTTCGCTAGAAAGGTTTTTTTTCAAAAATTGAGTGAGCTATTCCTCTCAATATCTACGATTGAAAAGAGCCCACGTTGAACTGCACAGCACAGTCCAACGTGAGGATCCGACCACAGGAAACGTTCGATGACATTTTTGTAATGTCACAAAGTGCTTTGTAATGTTTCTGTCATAGAATGGTTTTTAAAAGTTGTCCGATTTAAAGGCCACAACGAGTCCTGGATTTTGGATTCTATCAATTAGCCCGTTTGAGGTGCCTTGGTTGAAAATGTTTTGCCCTATGTGGTACCATCTTCATCCAATTAAAGGTTAACAGACACATGAGTCTGTTTAATATTTGTTTAATATTTAATATTACATATATTAACTGTAGCATAATATACGCGCAAAATTGGAAGAAGAAATATCCACCATCAGAAGAAGATTTAATCAAAAAAATCCTCGAATGCGCAGAGATGGACAAGCTTACAAAGGAACTTAAGGAAAGAGCGGACTCAGATTACTATAGAGTATGGTTTAGATGGTATTAATTGGTGCGAGAAAAGGAAAAACGAAAAAAAGGAATAAAGGGGGGGAAAAGGGGGAACAGAAATAATACTGTATTGTTTATTTTTGTGATAATATGTGCTGAAGATCAAAGTAAAGAGAAGTCAACACAAAGGAAATTAGATTATTTAAGCAGATCAAGATAAAGTTAGAATATATGTAAATAATAAGAAAGGCTCACCTTAAACAAGCTGTTAACAATGGAAAAATGATTTGTATATATGTGTTGTTTGTTTTGTGTTTCTTTTTAATGTATTCAAAATAAAAAAACTTTTTATTAAAAAAATAAATAAAGGTTAACAGACACAAGAGTTCTAGAACAAGAAGCAACAGGTGGAAACGCATCAAGGAGAGAACTAAGGAGAAATTTCCTGACAGTTAGAACATTTAATCAGTGGAACAACTGGCCTCCAGAAGTTGTAAATGCTCCAACACTGGAAGTTTTTAAGAAGAGATTGGATAACCATTTGTCTGAAGTGGTGTAGGGTTTCCTGCCTAAGCAGGGGGTTGGACTAGAAGACCTCCAAGGTCCCTTCCAATTCTGTTATTCTATTCTATTCTATTCTATTCTATTCTATTCTATTCTGTTCTGTTCTGTTCTGTTCTGTTCTGTTCTGTTCTGTTCTGTT
>WNWU01000025.1:9763231-9775710 GCA_012654045.1 Ptyas mucosa
TTCTGTTCTGTTCTGTTCTGTTCTGTTCTGTTCTGTTCTGTTCTGTTCTGTTCTGTTCTGTTCTATTCTACTCTACTCTACTCTACTCTACTCTACTCTACTCTACTCTAAGCCATCCCTCCTGGAAAGGAAAAACTGCAGGGGGGGGGCCCTCATTGGGGCCAGGCTATAGCCCCCCACACCCTTGCCATTCTCAAGGCTTTCTGGGACGTGGCAGAGAGGTCTGGATCAGCATGAAAGGAAATATACATCTGGAAGTTTCTTCACTTAATTGGGCAATTATTCATACTGAGCCACAGAAACGCAGAAGCGTTTTGGTGACATCAGAGTCAGTGGGTGGAGCCTCCCGCCGGTTTTACTACCGGTTCTATAGAACTGGTACGAACCAGGGGCAACCCACCACTAGATAAGATAGTGGATAAGAAGAGTCCTGCCAATCCAAACCTTCTAGTGCAGTGTTTCTCAACCTTGGTAGCTTGAAGATGGGTGGACTTCAACTCCCAGAATCCGCCAGCCAGCGGATTCTGATAGTGGGAATTTGAATTTCACCACCGATACATATCCTGCATAAAAAAATATGTATCTTTTCCCGCTCCACATATAAGTGTGAACTCTGCTAGCTACCTAGTTAATATCTCATCAGGGCTCCAGAACTCTTGAAGAAGTGTTACCTGGGCAGGTTATTGGCATCCAGCCCGACCGCCTCACGGAAACATTCCTGGGCCTTGACGTTGTCTTCAGTCAACAGGCAAAAAGCTCCATAATCCAACCAGCTCTGAATATCTTGGGGGTTTCGAGACAACCTCTGGAGACAGAAGGACCATCGCCTAAGTTAGTATTCCGTTTGAAAGGTTTGAATGGAAAAATCTGAAGATCAAAGAGAGCAAGAGCACTTAAGACTTATGTACCGCTTTACACTGCTTTACCGCTCTTTCTAAGCGGTTTACAGAGTCAGCCTCTTGCCCCCAACAATCTGGGTTCTCATTTTACCAAATTGGGAAGGATGGGCGGTGGAGTGAACCTTGAGCTGGTCAGGATTGAACTCCTGGCAGTGGGCAGAGTTTGCCTGCAATAGTGCATTCTAACCACTGTGTGCCACTACAGCTAATCAGCAGTAGCACTTACAGTATATATATATATATTTTAAAATTTGACTTATATGCCGCCCTTCTCCGGAGACTCAAGGTGGCTTACAATGCGTTAAGCAATAGCCTTCATACTTTTGTATATTTATACAAAGTCAGCTTATTGCCCCCACAAACTGGGTCCTCAATTTACCTACTTTAGAAAGGATGGAAGGCTGAGTCAACCTTGAGCCTTGGTGAGATTTGAACCTGCAATAATTGCAGGCAGCTGATGTTAATAACAGGGCTTTAGACCATTGTACTATCCAAGGCCATCACTATACCAGTGATGGCGAACCTTTTTGCCACCGTGTACCAGGAGTGGGCGGGAAAGGTTGTGTGTGTGCTCCCCCCATGCATATGCACGCGACCTTCCCCTCACCCCCGCTCCTGGCACGCAATGGCTTGTTTTTCTCTCTCCCCAAGCTCCTAGAAAGGCTCTGGAGGCTGGGAAGAGAGAAAAACGGGCCTTCCCCACCACCACCCCAAGCCTTCTGGAGGCAGAAAACAGCCTGTTTCCCTACTTCCAGTGGGCCCAGAAGGCCCGAAAATCAGCTGGCCAACGCGCATATGTGTGCCAGAGCTGAGCTCACATGCCCTCCGATAACGGTACGTGTGCACCTGTGGCACACGTGCCATAGGTTCACCATCACGGGTACATACTGCTTCACAGTGCTTTACAGCCCTCTCTAAAGGGTTTATAGAGTAAGCTTATGGCCCCCAACAATCTGGGTCCTCGTTTTATCCACCTCGGAAGGATGGAAGGTTGAGTCAACCTTGAGCCGGTAAGAATCGAGCCGCTGGCAGTCGGCAGAATTAGCCTGCAATACTGCATTTTAACCACCGGGCCACCACGGCTCAATAGGATATCAACTTCCGAATACAATAAAATGTTGTTTGACTTTATTTGAGCTTTCACGTTTCCCTAGTGTATGTACTGTATGTTCCAGGAATTCTTGAATAAGAATAAATCGAGACCAAGGGTGTCCAACTGTGGCAACCTTTAAGATAGGTGGACTGTCAGGGTTCCAAGTAACACCCCCAATGAAATCAATCTCAGAGGCTTGAAGTTCCTCAAAGCTTTATTAGAGATGTCACATTGGCACAGCTGGGAAAACCCGAATCTGAAAGCTTCCGGGTTTTCCACACCCACAAGAAAGTTCAAGGCCTTGCCCACATCTCCCACATGTCCATCCAGTTCCAATCAGTTCTTTCCCCAACAGAACGGCCTTGAACTTCTCTTAGAGAAGTTTGTTATGGCTATCTCTACTTCACTCATGCAATCCCCCTCCCAACTTCCCAAGGAATGATTGTGGCAGGCCTGGATCCTCAAGGCATACAGGTAATATGGCGTCCAGGCATGACAGGGACTTCAACTCCCAGAATTCCCCAGCCAGCCTTCCACTGAAAGAGAAAGGACTATGGCATCTGAATGCTTCCAATTCTTTAAAAAATGTGCTCTGGGAGCTTCATGGCTTTCCTACAGACGTTTCATTACCCAACGATAGTCCTGATGGCGTTACCTAGAGTGGGCCATGAAACATCCACAAGAAAACCGCCAAGTTTACAGAGCACCAAGGACCCCACATTTCAACCCTGAGTTACATGTGTTCTTCTTGATCAGGAAAACTCATTGTTTCCAAAGTTGTTCTGCTTGGAAAGGAGGAGGAGGAGGAGGAGGAGTTCCCTTACCTCCTGATAGTAAGTTGATGCCAAACCGTACTCTCCGTTGACTTGGGCCTCTCGAGCAAACAGCTGGAGCTGCTCCAAGGTGGTGTATACGGGAGGAGGGGGACTTGGAGTCTGGAGGGACAACACCTGGTCAGGGCAAGGGAATAACAGATTTAACAGATTAACAGAGTTGGAAGGGACCTTGTAGGTCATCTAGTTCAACCCCACTCCCGCAAAAGCAGGAGACCATTTCTGACAGGTGGCACTCCAATCTCTTCTTGAAAGCTTCCAGTGATGAAGCTCCCACAACTTCCAAAGGCAGCTTCTGTTCCACTGGTTGATTGTTCTGTCAGGAAATTTCTCCTTTCCAGGTTGAATCTCTCCTTGATCAGTTTCCATCCATTATTCCTTGTCTAGCCTTTAGGTGCCTTGGAAAACAGCTTGACCCCCTCCTCTCTGTGGCAGCCCCTCAAATATTGGAAGACTGCTATCCTGTCTCCCCTGGTCCTTCTCTTCACTAGACTAGCCATGCCCAGTTCCTGCAACCGTTCATCGTATGTTTTAGCCTCCAATCCCCTAATCATCTTCGTTGCTCTCCTCTGCACTTTTTCTAGAGTCTCAACATCTTTTTTATAGTATGGTGACCAAAACTGGATGCAGTACTCTAGGTGTGGTCTTACTAAGGCTTTGTAGAGTGGCTTTATAGAATAGGCTTTATAGAATAATGATAAATTATAATAAATAAATTATAAATAATAATTTATAGGCTTTATAGAATAATGAACATGCCACTCAGTTAAAGGAGGGCTCAACTCAGCACTTGACAATATCTATTCAAGCAGAGGTCATCCTCGACTTACAAACTATTCATTTAGTGACCGTTTGAGGTTATAGCGGCACTGAAAAAGTGACTTATGACTGAAAGTCTATGGAGATTCTCAGTCAGCCAGGTCATGGTTGTCCCAAAGGTGCTTTTTCCAAGAGGCAACTGGATTTTCTTGTTTTTTCTTTGAAGACATTTCACTTCTCATCCAAGAAGCTTCTTCAGCTCTGACTGGATGGTGGGGAATGGAAGGATTTATACTCCTTGCAGACAGTTGGACATTTGAGTTCTTCTAGAGCAGTGGGTCTCAACCCTCCTAATGCTGCGACCCTTTAATACAGTTCCTCATGTTGTGGTGACCCCCCAACCATAAAATTATTCCTAAAACCATTGAAAATACGTGTTTTCGGATGGTCTTAGGCGACCCGTGAAAGGGTCGTTTGACCCACAAAGGGGTCCCGACCCACAGGTTGAGAACCACTGTTCTAGAGAGTCATTGAAACCACTTGGAAGTTATCTGTGTCCTCAGGGTCACCTGAGTCGTGCAAATGGGTGTGGCGCCTTCTTGGCTACAGGATGTTTTCTGGTGTGTGTCCCTGATAAATCTTTCCTTTCCCCCGCCTTCCAGCCAGAGCTGACCAAGCTTCGTGGATGAAAAATGGAATGTCTTCAAAGTGACTTATGACCGTTTTTCCACGCTTACAACCATTGCAGCATCCCCATGGTCTCGTGATCAAAATTCAGATGCTTGGCAAGTGACTCATATTTATGACGGTTTCAGTGTCCTGGGGTCGTGTGATTCTCTTTTGCAACCTTCTGACGAACAAAGTCAGTGGGTAAACAAAACTCACTTAACAAACCGTGTTCCTAACTTAACAATTGCAATCACTTCACAACTATGGCAAGACAGGTCATAAAATGGGGCAAAAACTCACTTAACAAACGTCTCTCTTTGTTTTGACCCAGCCTTAGCAGAAAGAAGAAACAGACTCCTTGCCCTGAAAACCTCCTCTTTCTTTATCTCCTGTGAATTCATGGCATTCACACATCGAAAAGTCCAATCCTTCAAAGAGTTAACTGCAGTAATAGACCTTATCAGTTCCTTGAGATAATTGCCAGGCCGGGAGCTTCCAGCCACAAAGCTGTAAATTAAGGTCTGGCAAGCGGTTTCTGTGGCACGAACTGAAATCCGAACGGTTGTCTCCTACAACCACCACTCCCCTTTCCTTCTATTTATTTCCCCCTCCAGGAAGGGGCTATTCAGCATCCACGTGTGCTTTGCTTCCCGAATCGACTCCTTGTCCTCCATTGTTCTCCTCTCCTAACAGCTCTGCATGTCTGGAACAGACTGTTCTGCCCCAGCTACGGACCCCAAAGAACGCAGCACACACAAAGTCCGTTCAAACCTTAGTTTACTAAATAAACCAGTTTTTTACAACAACAGCAGTTAATTAACTGCATGAACAGCCACCAAGACTTCAAAGAATAATAACTGAAAGCTTACTGTGGTTGGCAGAATGCCCAGAAGCAATTTGCAGGAATCTGATAAGATAAGCAAGACAAAACACAAAGGTATGTGAACGAAGTTGTTCCCTGCAAATTGCTTCAGTTGGCGTTCCTCCTTAAATAGGCTAAGGGAGTGGCCAATTAGCCCCAAGCTTTACTTTCGAGGAGACCTCCTCCTGAGGAGCCACTCTTGCCTTCTGCGTGCCCGTGCATCGAGAAGAGGCTCCTCCTCTTCATCCTCTTCACTTAAGGGAGCTTCTGAAGGTTCTGAAAGCCCTGACTGAATCACCACCTCTGGCACCACATCTTCACCAGCCTCCTCATTGTCTGACTCAAGTGCCAGCTGCACAGGCTGCTGGCACAGCACCACACCAGCCTCCTCGCTGTCGGAATCAGCTACTAGCTGCACAGGCTGCTCACGGGCCACAACACAGGCCCCAGCTGTTCTTCCTCCTCACTCATCTCAGCTTCCAGAGGCAGTTGCCTCTCTGCTGGCTGGGAAATTGGATGTTTGGGTGGTTTAGGGTGGGGAAATTGTGGTGGGTGCGGGAGTGTTTGGGGATTGTTATGTGTGTTGGACCTGGTCTTTGGGTGTTAAGTGAATTTTGTTGTATGAGTATACTGTGTATATACGTACAATGATAAAGTTATTATATTATTAAATGTCGGACGGCCCTGGCTCTGCTTCCGATGCAGAGCATCCATCAGAGCCTTCCTCAGACTTCAGACCTGGCCCAAGTTCCTCCCCAACCTCCTCATCGTCCGAATCTACTACCAGGTCTGCTGGCGGCTGATGGGCCACAACACTCTTAGCCACAGAAATGCTGGAGTCAACTGTGGTTGTAAGTCAAGGAGTACCTGTATAGGCAGTCTTCTTAAACTTTCACCATCAGCATGTGGGACACAGACCGCTCTGTTGCAAGCCAAAAGCTGGATTAAACCATCTTGCACACACACCCCATCATGACTTTTCCCTTGGTCTGCCTGACATAGATCACCCAAAAAACTCAACAGTAAAAGGAGGGAGAGCTTTGCTCTTCTGAAGCTCACCTGATTCAAGGCAACGTGCATCTGATCCATCAGGTAGACGTACAACTCACTGAGGAAAGCTTGGAGTTGGTCCAGAGTTTCAAAGGCGGTTGTCTTCAAGTACTTCTCCCGCACAATTTTCACAACCGCGTGCTGCAAGGAAGAGAAAGACTCAATCCCAAGGACCCCACACATTCGGAAGGGAGGGAGCGATGGATTTATGAGATGTTAGATTCCATTGCCTGGTGGATCACTACAGATCTAAAGAAATGGGGAGTCAGACCTGCCATCACTTAAACCTCTAAACAGAAACGATCCTTGGCTCCATTTGTTGAGAAAGATACAGTTGGATTAGAAGCCAAGTATATTGCACGGTTGCAAGGCCAGAACTGAGAATTGCGGGCCAAAATTCTTAATTACAACTTTTTCCTCCCTTAACGGTCTCCCATCGCTGCCCACCCTCCATGACCAATCAGGTTCAAGCAAAATAATTTCAGAACAGCCACTTCAAGCATAGATTGATATGCAGCTGCTTTTCTTTCCCAGCTGGTCGGCCTTGAAGCAGCATCTCGGGGAGATACAGAAGTTACTTTCGTTTTCCCCCAAGCATCCCCCCCTCTCCAGAGTTCATGGCAGACTGTCCCCCGCATGGTAGCGAAGCACACACAAGCGTAAGGTGGCAGCTGACAGGGGGCTTCTGAAATGCTAAAAGAAGAGCCCCACGAGGAGAAAATGTGACACTTCAAGGTGTCATTCCACCCTCTGCAATCAAACGTCACTTTTGCAAAGAGAGATACCTTGAGTTGCTCCTTAAAGGCAAAATATTTCCCCGAGGTGTTCAGCTCATAGTTGAGTTGACATTTCTGGTCTTCCAGGATCTGAGAATCAATAGCAAGCCCTTGGACCACCTGCCTTCCAAAGAGCTCATGATACTCATCTAGGATGGATGCAGCAATGCTGGTGATCTGTGTGTGGTAATCTTCTACGGCCTAAGGAAATCAAGAAGCCAGGAAAACCTTCAAGTGGTCAGAAATCATTTTTCCATGAGGTGGCGGCATACACTCCTGGCAAGTGCTCTTGGTTGCTGTTCTCCACTGCTTGAACTGTCACACCCCAATCATCGAGTCTAGTACAAGCTCATCCTTGCATATCCAGAGACAAAGAGCTTCTAGGCAGAGGTGAAATGTAAAATTTGTTACTACCGGTTCTGTGGGCGTGGCTTGGTGGTGGTGGTGGTAATGTGACTGGGTGGGCGTGGCCAACTTTTTTTTTTTACTTTTCAAAGCATTTTTTCTGCAAATGCATAAAAATGCTTTGAAAAGCCTCTTGTGGGATTGTCAGAGGCTTTTCAAAGCATTTTTTTACCACCTCTTCCACTGAAGAGGTTGCAGAAAAAAATGCTTTAAAAGCCTCTCTGACAATCCCAGCTGAGTTGCTTGATCGTCAGAGACGCTTTTCAAAGCATTTTTTTAAAAGCCTCTCTGACGATCCCAGCTGAGTTGCCTGATCATCAGCTTGGCTTTTAAAAAAAATCTGCCGATCAGGCAACTCAGCTGGGATCGTCAGAGAGGCTTTTAAAGCCTTTTTCCTCCTCAAACTCTTCAGCGGAAGAGGTGGTTAAAAAAATGCTTTGAAAAGCCTCTGACGATCCCAGCTGTGTTGCCTGATTGGCAGAGGCTTTTCAAAGCATTTTTTTACCACCTCTTCTGCTGAAGAGGTTGCAGAAAAAAATGCTTTGAAAAGCCTCTGACATCCTAGCTGAGCCCCGCGATCATCAGAGGCTTTTTTTTTACTTTTAAAAGCATTTTTTCGGTGGAAGAAGTTGTAGAAAAAATGCTTTTAATAGTAAAAAAAAAAGCCTCTGATGATCGTACGGCTCAGCTGGGCATGGTGGAGGGGGGGAGGGGGCGCGCAGGGATTTTTGCTACTGGTTCTCTGAACCACCCAGAGAACCGGTAGCAATCCGATCCGAACTGGGAGCATTTCACCCCTGCTTCTAGGGTACCAACAGAAGAGGGTATTGGTAGCTGAGGGTGGGGTCCTTAGTGCTCTCTGAGCGTGATGCTTTTCTTGCCGATGTTTCATTACCAAACCTGGCTAGTACTGATGATGTTACCTAGTATGGTAATGAAACATTAGCAAGAAAAACACCGAGTTCAGACGGCAACATGGATCCCTTGGCTTCTAGTGTGGCTCTGATGGATGCTTTGCGTCGGAAGCAGAGATGGAGCCAGGGCCGCCTGACATTTCCCAGCTGGCGGAGAGGCAGCTGCCTTTGGAATCGGAGATAAGTGGGGAGGAAAAACAGCTGGGGCCTGTTCCAGATGTGTGTGCACAGAGCAGTTAGGAGAGGAGAACAATGGAGGACAAGGAGTCGACTTGGGAAGCAAGGCACACATGGATGCTGAATGGCCTCTCCCTGTCTGGGGAATAAATAGAAGCAAAGGGGAATGGTGGTTGTAGGAGACAACCATTCGGATTTCTGAAGATTTGGCTCATTGTGTTTCGTGCCTCAGAGACTGCTTGCCAGGATTTAATGTACAGCTTTGTGGCTGGAAGCTCCCGGCCTGGCAATTATCTCAAGGACTTTGTACCAGGCATGAGGTCAAAAGCACATGCTGGATGTGGCGTATGGGTAAGATTCTGTGGTTGGCTAGATGTTTCTGAAGGGGACGAAATGGTGATTGGTGAACCATGGTCATTGGTGAATTCTGGCTGGCAAATCTTTCTGGATAAAGGAGAGACTCAGAGATTGCCAGCCCCCATTTCTCTTCATCCCAGATTGCTACTCCTTTCTTTTTTCCTTTCCCTTTTTCTCTTAGCTTGAACTTCAAATGTGTTTTGTTTTTATTCTGTGGAAAAACGTCTCTAAAATATTATATCTATATATTGCAGCATCAGTCTGATTTGTTGGGTGACCATTTTAGTCTCACTTTCATATTTATCTGCGTGTGAGAGAATAAACTCTGGTTGAGGAATTGGCAATCTTGGTTTCAGTACTGATCAAAACCAGCAATTGGCAAGCTGGCTGGGGAATTCTAGGACTTGAAGCAGTGATGAAATCCAATTTTTTTTACTACCGGTTCTGTGGGCGTGGCTTGGTGGTTGTGGCTGGTGGGCATGGCAGGGGAAGGATACTGCAAAATCTCCATTCCCTCCCCACATCTGGGGGAAGGATACTGCAAAATCCCCATTCCCTCCCCACTCCTGGGGGATGGATACTGCAAAATCTCCATTCCCACCCCACTCTTGGGCCATCCAGAGGTGGTATTTGCCATTTCTCCAAACTACTCAAAATTTCCGCTACCAGTTCTCCAGAACCTGTGAGAACCTGCTGGATTTCACCCCTGACTTGAAGTCCACATCTCTAAAAGTTGTCAAGGACACGGATTGGTGGGGGGGGGGGAAGTGATTTCATATGAAAATGAAGACTCTCCTTAATGTGACTTTAGAGCTGCCTTCCAGAGAATCTCAGCTGTTATTATCATTTTTAAATTAAGATATTTCTAGCCCCTAAGGTTTTAAAAACACGCTTGGAAGCAGACATAACAAACAACCTCTAATTGAAATCCCAGAAACTAGACCACGGACGGGGACGCTATTCTTAGCTCTCCTACAAGGAATGCAAATAATTAACGCACAATAGGAAAAATTAGGCACATTGGAACAATCTCTTTAGGCTGCACAGTGGTCTGTTCTCGATACAAAAACTAGACCAGAATGGCAAAGATTTTCTTTTTTTAAAAAAAAAATGCAGAAGGAGAACTACTGAGTAGGCTTCATTCCATACCTTCATGGCCCCTGCAGTCCTTCGAGGGAGTGGTGGGTGTGGAGGAATCATCTCTTTCACTCTGAAAGTGTTGGAAGAAAGGACAAATTGGGGGATTGTTTTGATAACCTGACCATTCATTTTGCCATCCCATTCATGGTTTACTTTGAAGCCCGTTCTATGAAACTTAACAGGATCAGCTGCAGAATGAGGATTGTGAGTTCATGTTGTTTCAACCTGGGATATGTGCAGGGGTGAAATGTAAAATGTTGTTACTACCAGTTCTGTGGGCGTGGCTTGGTGGTGGTGGGTGTGACTGGGTGGGCGTGGCCAACTATTTTTTTTTAACTTTTCAAAGCATTTTTTCTGCAAATGCAAAAAAATGCTTTGAAAAGCCTCTGCCGGTCAGGCAACACAGCTGGGATCGTCAGAGCCTTTTCAAAGCATTTTTTAAACCACCTCTTCCGCTAAAGAGGTTGCAGAAAAAAATGCTTTAAAAGTCTCTCTCACGATCCCAGCTGAGTTGCCTGATCGTCAGAGAGACTTTTCAAAGCATTTTTTAAAAGGCCTCTCTGACGATCCCAGCTGAGCCGTGTGATCATCAGAGGCTTTTTTTAAATTTTAAAAGCATTTTTTCGATGGAAGAAGTTGTAGAAAAAAATACTTTTAAAAGTAAAAAAAAAAGCCTCTGATGATCGTGCAGTTCAGCTGGAGGTGGGTGGGTGGGTGGCAGAGGGATTTTTGCTAACGGTTCTCCGAACCACCCGCCGCCATCGGTACCGGATTGGGTGATGCAGTCCGAACCGGGAGCATTTCAGGATATGTGTCTATGGAGATTCTCAGACATCCAGGTCATGGTTGTCCCCAGGGTGCTTTTTCAAGAGGCAACTGGACTTTCTCGGGTTTTTCTTCTTTTTATTATTTATTTGTCAAGTACGTATTAGATAATATATATATATGTATAAGCATAAATTGAATACATGAAATGAATACAAATAAAGGGAACATTAGGACAAGGACGGAAGGCACATTGGTGCGCTTATGCATGCCCTCTTACACACCTCTTAGGAATGGGGTGAGGTCAACGGTAGACAGTCTTAGGTTAAAATTTTGGGGGTTTGGGGAAGAGACCACAGAGTCAGGTAGAGCATTCCAGGCACTGACGACTCTGTTGCTGAAGTCGTATTTTCTGCAATCGAGTTTGGAGCGGTTTACCTTGAGTTTGTATCTATTGTGTGCTCATGTCTTGTTGTGGTTGAAGCGGAAGTAATCATTGACAGGTAGGACATTGTAGAAGATGATTTTATGAGCTATGCTTAGGTCAGACCGAAGGCAGCGAAATTCTGTTTAAGCCCAGAATTTCAAGTCTGGTGGCATAAGGTATTTTGTTGCCAGCAAACCAAACACTTCCCCCCCCCCCCCCTCCCGAAGATGTTTCGCTTCTTATCCAAGAAGCATCTTCAGTTCTGAAGGAGTTTCACGGATGAGAAGCGAAATGTCTTTTTTAAAAAAAAAAATGAAGAAAGTCCAGTTGTTTCTTGAAAAAGCACCTTTGGGACAACCTGGGATAAGGTCTCCCCGCAAAAAGTTTTGTAAGAGGCTAATTCAGCTGAGTTTATAAGCTTTGTAGGTGCAAATGGTGCTCTCCAAGGTCCTGAAATCTGCCTGAGCACAATATACAGTTGGGTGACCAACATATCTTCCTGGGCTCATGATGAGATCAAAATTCAGTAAGACACACAACTTTTGTCGTGACTGATCTGGTCCAATATATGCTGTAGAATGAATGGGATAAGCAAGGATAATGCCTTCCAGTGACAGAGAATGAGCGGCACTACCAACGATGCATAGAATCATAGGGCTGGATGGGACTTAGGAGGTCTTCTAGTCCAACTCCATGCCTAAGGCAGGAGTCCTTATATCACCCCGGACAAATGGTTGTCCAATCTTTCCTTGAAAACCTCCAGTGATGGAGTATCAACAACTCTGGGAGGCAAGCTGTTAGCCATTGATTAATCATTCTCACTATCATGGGAGTGTCAAAAACAGACTTTGACCCATACCCACTTATAGACATATATCTAGATATAAAACTCACCGGCTGGCAAGTTCCTCTGGCAGACGCTTGGGCACCAAAGCTCTATCCAGCGTAAACTCTAACACAATAAAACTTCCATTTTCTACATATTGCTGGAAAAAGAAAGGGGTTGATATTTTTTCAGGAGCATAGCCAACATCCTAGAATGTTTCCACAGCCACCCCCCCCCCAATTTATCCCAAACACATTAGGTTTCAATTATAGGGATTTAAATCTAAACATCTGGAGAACTAGCTAGGTTCATGTCAAGTCATCGCTGCAAGACACAGCAGAAGTAACTCAGTGATATGAGACAGAAAGAGAAAAAGAAAGAAAGAAAGAAAAAGAAAGAAAGAAAGAAAGAAAGAGAGGGAGGGAGGAAGGAAGGAAGGAAGAGGCAGAAAAAGAAAGAAAGAAAGGGAGGAAGGAAGGAAGGAAGGAAGGAAGAGGCAGAGAAAGAAAGAAAGAGAGGGAGGGAGG
>WNWU01000025.1:9781339-9793853 GCA_012654045.1 Ptyas mucosa
GAGGAGGAGGAGGAGGAGGAGGAGGAGGAGGAGGAGGAGGAGGAAGAGGATGATTGGCCCCTCCCATAAGACATAAAGGTGGAGCAAAGGGACATGAGCCTTTGCAGGAAGCAACTTTGTTTGTTCTGGTCGGTTGAAACTCTGAAGCTCCGTTTTGACTCTGTGCTCCGTTTGGCCTTGTAAAGCTAATTGGCAATTAAGTATTTGGCAGCGTTTCAAGGGAGATAAAGGTGGGTGCTTATCAGCCTTATCCCGAAAGACTGTGGCAGACTTCTGTCGGACGCTTCACAGAACGTTTGTGAATTATTACGGGCTGTGAATGAACATAATTCACAGCCATTGAAATAAAAAGAGGGTTTGCGGAACTAAGCGTGTGATTGTTACTGTCTCAAGAAGCCTTGGTCAGAACAAACTGAAGGACCACAACTCCCGTTCTAACGAATCTGCTTCTCCAGCTCGGCCATACTCACCTCTGGGGTGTTCAGTTCTCCATCTTCCTCCTCAAAGGCCCCACCAACAACAAAAGCCTCTGGGATGTTCTGTCCTCCGGGAGCTAAAATGTTGGCAACTGGCCACTTCTTGG
Source organism: Ptyas mucosa (assembly GCA_012654045.1). NCBI lineage: Eukaryota > Metazoa > Chordata > Lepidosauria > Squamata > Colubridae > Ptyas > Ptyas mucosa. The sequence goes on from WNWU01000025.1 coordinate 9,781,923, forward strand.
GCCGAGGCAGAGGTTCTCTCTCACCACCAGGTTTCAGGGTCCCATTCTTGAACAGGAAGGGGCATTCTTTCTGCAAAGGTCCCAGGAAACATTTCTTGAATTCACAGAGTTAAGAAGTCATTGATTCATTGACAAAGAGCTTAGCGGTTGCATTCTCAATTTCTGGGCATTTATATCTCGAAGGACCTCTCATGGACTATGAATGCTAACATGCTTGTGAAAAAGGCACAGAAGAGGCTGTACTTCCTGAGAATGCTCAGGAAGATAAATCTATCTCAGCATCTACTTCTATCCTACTATCACAGGACCACTGAGTGTGTCCTGACATACGGCATTCTTGCATGGTATGCGAGCAGCCTGTAGCAGACAGAAAAGCTCTACAGAGAATCATTGAAACTGCCCAGAATATCATTGGGCACCAGCTATCAGCCCTGGACGACATCTTCGAATCTCTGTTTGAGAAAGTTGCATAACATTCTCAGAGACTCTTCCCATCCTGCTCACAATCTTTTTGGACTGTTGCCTTCTGGCAGAAGACACAGAACAATGAAAACTGGGACCACACGTTTTCTGAATAGTTTTTATCCCAGAACTATAACTGCACTCAACAATGAACTAAAGGGCCACCATCGGTGAGCTGTTGGACAGCATTACTTGGTCTGTTGTGTGGATGTTTGGGTGGTTTAGGGGTGGGGAATTGTGGTGGGTGGGTGGGTGTTTGGGGATTGTTATGTGTGTTGGGCCTGGTCTTTGGGTGTTAAGTGAATTTCATTGTATGGGTATACTGCGTATACACGTACAATGACAATAAACTTATTATTATTATATTATTATTATTCTCATAACACATTCGTTCATCACGTCACACTTTAGCTTTGTTTGGTGCTTGCATAGACCAATCCATTTGGTTAGTAATTATACACTGAGTTATGGAAGCTCAGAAAGTCCCTTAATTTATAATCAGGGTAAATGTCTTCTGTGAACTCAGCCACTATATAGTACATGATGAAAAATAAATTGGACACAATCACATCTTGGAAAACATCCTGTAAAATAATAACAGAAGGAGGACTAGCTAAACAACATATATATCAGCTCTTTAATTTACAAGGAACTTTAATTCTTATGTACATCAAGCAAGTTTCCATTTTTTCCCTGTTTTTACAAAGAAAATGGAGAAGCTGCTTACATGTTAACGTACGTTTAGTGCTACAAGGAAATTTTCATGCTGGTCCTTCTTTGCTCTTCACGAACGCAGATTCTGAGTTCACACACCACAGGACAAGCCACAGTGAGCTGGCTTCATGCTTTGCGCATCACGAAATGACCAGAGTTTGCAAACTATAATGTCCAAGTTCACATCTTAAACCAAACCGTTTTGATGTAACAACAATGTATGAATCCAATTTTTGACTTGTCATTTATTTATTTCTTTGATTTAACTCAACAAAGGTTGCTCTCTCTATTAGGATAAACTGATATGGCGTGCAATTATTCCTTCAGAGAAAGATCCCGTTTCCTAACCAAGCTCATCTCTTCCATACATGTGTGAAACCTGGATCTGGAGAATCTCAGTTAATTAACTCTGTCAAAGTAGTTTCATTTATAAACTCAGATGGGTCTATGGCAGGGGTCAGCAACCTGCGGCTCTGGAGCCGCATGTGGCTCTTTCACCCCTCTGCTGCGGCTCCCTGTCACTCAAAATATGCGCCACAACCGCCAATGTGTGACACCCACTGGCATACAATTTATGGAGCTTTGCAACCCCCGGTAGGCCAACCATGGATAAATCCAAGAAAAGAAAAGTTTCCGAAGAAAACAGAACGTTTAATTCAACTACATATGCTAGTTTTGTGGCCGCTCAAGAAATAGTCAGGCACAGGAAAGGTTTTGTGGTTCCCGGTGTTTTCTTTTCTGTGAGAAACAGGTCCAAATGGCTCTTTTGAGTGTTTAAGCTTGCAGACCCCTATGGAAAGACCAGGTTAGTAACACAATAAGCCGGGCTGGCTTAGGAAGAAATTTTAGACGTTTTTTAAATTGGTTTGTTATTTTTAAAATTGGAGCCAAATTTATATGTATTTTTAATTCTTAATATTTGTATTGTATGTTTTTAATTCTGGCTGTTCACCGCCCTGAGTCCTCAGGGAGAAGGGCGGTATATAAATTTTAAATAAATAAATAAACAATGCATGATTGTCCGAGATATGCTAATGGGATTATTTCTTAACAAATATCCAACTCAAAAGCCAAATTCACAGAGCAGCAGGAAAAGCCTTGCCCCAAGATGGAGAAATGAGATCCATCAGGCAGAACCGGCGAAGGGTTCAAACCAGAATCTTGGAGCAACAAGATTCAACTTTTGACATCTCTTCGTGGCTCGACGTGGTTCCACTGGGGACCTGCAGCACATTCTACATTTTGGATGTGGTGATCATGAAAAGCAACATTTTCCAGACCGAAAGGCAAAGAAAAAAAAAACAGACTTGGGAGAAAAAAGGAATAAAAGGACGCTGGATTTCACCAACTCACCTCACCAACTGCTGGCACCTGAAAGCCGACCATGTAATTATATTGGGGACCGGAGGGGATAAATGCCTCAGGGGCAGAATAGAGAGCTTCAACGGTCACTCTCAGCAGATTGCCTTCCGTCAGTTGATTTTGAGTCAGTAAGCTCTCCTGGACAGATACTAAGATATCGATGGAAGGCTGCAAAATCAGAGCAAACTTAAGGTAGATGTAGCAAGTATACGAACTTGGAAAAAGGAGAGCAGCGCAACGAAGCCGGTAAGGGCCTTGGAGGCCAAATCCGGCGAGAAGTTAAGAGGAATTTGGGATGCTTAGCTTAAAGGAGACGTTTGAAAAACTAAATATATAATAAATAATAATAAATACCTTGGTTTCTGGTCGGAGGGTCTCCAGAGGAGAACCAGGCAATGGATACAGGGGAAGTGTTGCATTGAACGAACTCAATCCTGCAGAGAAAAGAGGGAGGGTGTCAGGTCTGCCATCTTCAGAATATCTTGCCTTGCTAGCATCCTGCCATAAAACACAGGGGAGGTGAGAGGAAGATGGGGAAACGGGGAAGGAAGTGGGAGGAGGATGACAGGAACTAAACAGGAGCTTAATTCAATCTGGAATTAACCAGCTGATCAAGGATGGAGCCATGAGAACGGAATGTGAAACTCCTCCCAAAAAGGCGCCAAACCTCAAAGCCATTTCCGAAACATTGAGGACGAATACTACTGGACACTGACGGACTGGTCAAGGGGGGAGGACCAGAGAGATGGGAAAACCGTGGTCTTTGCATGGGAATATTCAGATCCAGCTTTGCTTATGCTGCTACCGCTTGACTTTAGTATTTATTTATTTATTTGTTCAACTTGTATGCTGCCTTTCTCCGAAGACTCAAGGTGGCTTAAAATGCATTTAAAAACCATATATAAAAACATTAAAAATTAAAACATTAAAAACAATTAAAACCCATTCACACCATTTATGGCCGGATCTCGCCAGATCACAACAGCGAGATCAACGGCCCCATGCCTGCTGGAAAAGCCAGGTCTTCACCGCTTTTCAGAAGGCCAATAGGGTGGAGATGGTCCGGATCTCAGGAGGTAACTGGTTCCAGAGAGCTGGGGCAGCCACAGAGAAGACCCTCCCCCGCGGGCCCGCCAGCCGACATTGTTTAGCTGATGGGACCCGGAGGAGACCAACTCCATGGGATCTTACCGGTTGCTGGGAGCTCTGCTGTAGAAGGCGGTCTCGAAGATAACCTGGCCCTGAGCCATGTAGAGCTTTAAAGGTAATAACCAACACCTTGAATTGTGACCGGAGACCAATAGGGAGCCAGTGCAGCTCGTGGAAAATTGGTGTAATGTGGGTGTACCTAGGTTCACCCACGACAGCTCATGCAGCTGCGTTCTGGACCAACTGTAGTCTCCGAACACTTTTCAAGGGTAGCCCCATGTAAAGCACGTTGCAATAATCTAACCGTGAGGTGACAAGGGCATGAGTGACCGTGAGGAGAGCCTCCTGATCCAAGTAGGGTCGCAATTGGTGCACCAGGCGAACCTGTGCAAAGGTCATAGAAAAAACCTTTCTACCAGTTCTGTGGGTGTGGCTTGGTGGGGGTGGTGGTAATGTGACTGGGTGGGTGTGGCCAACTTTTTTTTTTTACTTTTAAAAGCATTTTTTCTACAACCTCTTCAGCCAAAGAGGTTGTAAAAAATGCTTTTAAAAGCCTCTGCGGATCCCAGTTGAGTTGCCTGATCAGCAGAGGCTTTTTTTCCTTTTAAAAACATTTTTTCTACAACCTTTTTGGCCGAAGAGGTTGTAGGAAAAAAAATGCCTTTAAAAGCCTCTGCCGATCAGGCAACTCAGCTGGGATCTGCAGAGGTTGTAGAAAAATGCTTTTAAAAGAAAAAAAAAAAGCTTCTGATGATCGCACGGCTCAGGTGGGCTTGGGGGTGGGGAGGGATTTTTGCTACCGGTTCTCCGAACTACCCGCCACCATTGCTACCGGATCGGGCGATCTGATCCGAACCGGGAGCATTTCACCCCTGGGAACAGGGCAATTTGAGGCCATTGACAAAGAAAATTTTCGTTTTGGAAGAAAGAAAAATGATTAGCCAAATTTCTTTAAACCCTGGTGAAATACTGACCATTATCAAAGAGATGAGTGTGAGAGAATATGCATCATTACAGCAAGGACATGAGGGTTGAAGATCTACATGCAGTTACTTGGAACAGGTCCATTTCTGCACAGTGCAGGTTTCTTTTGTGAAAGAACCAAAAGGGTTGGCCTGTTGACAGACTGACTCTGGCTTGACAGGGCCAAAGAACCAAGAACGATACATGAAGCTATTTCTGAGTAGCTTCTTTATTACTGATCACTGAGAGACAGAATCTTGCCGGACTAAAGCAATTATCTGCATAACTACAGTAGCGGCCCAAATTGTGGAAACTTTTTGGGAAAAGTGTATTTTTGAGATTTGTTGGCTAATAACACCACTTTTTCTTTTGGAGTTTTAAGATAATCCTATTCCACTGAAGGAATGGCCTGGGAATAGCCCAGACCTTAACCCAATTGAAAATCTATGGAGCTGACAAAAGAAACTGGTTAGTCAGAAGCGACCCAGCAATAAAACCCAGTTAATAGAAGTCATCATTCAATCATGGTTTCACATTAGAACAGCTGCAGAACTAAAAGACTTCCATGGGAAGACGTTGTAAGGCCGTAATCCATGCCAAAGTTTACCCAACTAAGAATTAACTAACATGGTGAGTTAGTTTTTGTATATCTCATTTTTTCTATGGTGATAATTTTTGTATATCTTGTTTTTTCTACGTGTTTCACTTTTCTTCTTTCTACTGTAACTGCTATTCTAATATAAGGTGACCAGATTTTAAGATCGGTAAAGCGGGACTTTTAAAAAACTTTAAAAAAAAAGACAAACGCCGTGGGACGCGACTTCCGTTTCCGGTAAAGGCGAGGCTTCCGACCAGGCTGTCTTTTCTCTTTAAGGCAGGAGTCTCCACAACCTTGGCCACTTTTTAAGACTTGTGGACTTCAACTCCCAGAATTCCTCAGCCAGCTTCGCTCAAAAGCTTTGCTGGCTGAGGAATTCTGGGAGTTGAAGTCCATGAGTCTTAAAAAGTGGCCAAGGTTGGAGACCCCTGAGCTGGAGGACTTGAGAATCTCCACAGGCGATGAATAACGGGAACACAACTCTAAAAAAAAAAAAAAAAAACCCTCCCCAGACTGTACAACACTTCTCGGCCGCCCTAAATCTGGTTAATCTTTCCCCTCCGTCCCGCTTCAACTGTCAAGAGAAGCGAAGGGGAACCAGACCCCAAGCGCCCATACGGACGCTTGCCATGCGAAGGGCGCGGCCATTGAAGGCTCACATAGTTCTTCGGCTGGGCGCCGCCATGTTTTTTTTCCCCCACAGCCATGCATCGCGAGATTTGACCGGCAAAGGAGACTCCGCCCCTTTCCCCATTGGAACCCTAGGAGTCCTGGACAGCAGAGCAGGGGAAGAAAAAAAAAACATGCTGGCTGCGCTTGCAATCACCCGGTGGGGGCGCTTGGTAAGGTCACCAGATTTTAAAGCGGGACTTTTTTAAAATGCCGCGGGACGCGGGACAAATTGTTGAAAATCGGGACTGTCCCGCCAAAAGCGGGACGTCTGGTCACCTTATTCTAATAGCAAAACTTTCATCAAAGTTATTGCATCACATTCATGATTAAATTATCTTTCCACTGATATATAATTTTATGCTACTATTCCCCCCCCCCCAAAAAAGTGGTGTTATGAGCTAGTTTTAGAAAATACACTTTTCCCAAAAGGTTCCCACAATTTTGGCCTCTACTGTATAGATGCACTCTATGAACTGCTAGGGAGGGCCTGTCTTTGCCCTCTTCCTGCCTACCAGACAATCCATCCTCCACCACCTCTGCAACTCCAGACTACATCCCACGGCAAGGTTTATTCTTTCACCCACCTTGCAGGAGAGGGAGAAGGCCCGCCACGGCCTGTCCGAGAGACACCACTTTTTCATCTTTTTGCTTCTTCTCCTTTGGTAGGACTTCGATCACAGTGACTGGGAAAAACAAGCATAAAAACCACGATATCGTTTTTCAGTCTGGTTGCTTTTCAGAAGGAGTTACAGTATTATAACCTCTTCACTACTGGCTCACTCCTGTCATCCAACTATTGTGATATGCTACAATTTGTCTTAACAAGCCTTTGTTGAATAAGCTACAATTGCTGCACGCATCCCTGCCTTAAAATCCTGCGTTTGCCTTACTGAAGTGTATTAAGGCTGACTGTAATCTTTGAAGGGACATGGTGGCGCAGTGATTAGAGTGCAGTACTGCAGGCTACTTCTGCTGACTGTCAGCAGTTTGGGAGTTCGAATCTCTCAAGGTTGACTCAGCCTTCCATCCTTCCGAGGTGGGTCAAATGAGGACCCAGATTGCTGGGGGCAAGAGGCTGACTCTGTAAACCGCTTAGAGAGGGCTGCAAAGCACTGTAAAGCGGTATATAAGTCTAAGTGCTATTGCTATATTCCTTCCTTCCTTCCTTCCTTCCTTCCTTCCTTCCTTCCTTCCATCCATCCATCCATCCATCCATCCATCCATCCATGGTGTGCAGTGGTTAGAATGCAGTACTGCAGGCTATCTCTGCCGACTGCCAGCAGTTCAATCCTGACTGGCTCAAGGTTGACTCAATCCTTCCATCCTTCCGAGGTGGGTCAAATGAGGACCCAGATTGTTGGGGGCAAGAGGCTGACTCTGTAAACAGCTTAGAGAGGGCTGTAAAGGCACTGTGAAATGGTATATAAGTCTAAGTGCCATTGCTATATTCCTTCCTTCCTTCCTTCCTTCCTTCCTTCCTTCCTTCCTTCTATCCATCCATCCATCCATCCATCCATCCATCCATCCATCCATGGTGCGCAGTGGTTAGAATGCAGTATTGCAGACTATCTCTGCTGACTGCCAGCAGTTCAATCCTGACTGGCTCAAGGTTGACTCAATCCTTCCATCCTTCCGAGGTGGGTCAAATGAGGACCCAGATTGTTGGGGGCAAGAGGCTGACTCTGTAAACAGCTTAGAGAGGGCTGTAAAGGCACTGTGAAATGGTATATAAGTCTAAGTGCTATTGCTATATTCCTTCCTTCCTTCCTTCCTTCCTTCCTTCCTTCCTTCCTTCTATCCATCCATCCATCCATGGTGCGCAGTGTATAAGTCTAAGTGCTATTGCTGTAGTTGATTGGATGTTGCAATAGGAGCCCTGGTGGCGCAGTGGTTAGAATGTGGTATTGCAGGCTGACTCTGCCCACAGTCTGGCGTTCAATCCTGACTAACTAAAGATTGACTCAGCCTTCCATCCTTCCGAGGTGGGTAAAATGAGGACCCAGATTGTTGGGGCAAGAGGCTGACTCTGTAAGTTGCTTAGAGAGGGCTGGAAAGCACTGGAAAGCGCTATAAAAGTCTAAGTACTATTGCTATTAAAAGCAAAGCACTTACTGGTTACCCTCTGCATGGACCATAAGGGAGCCTGACTATTACAGTTATATGTCATCATGAGCATAAAACATGCCAGTCATGTGACCAACCCAATTTTACAATGTTTTTTGAGTTGGTCATAAAGCAAAACAATGGCCTGCTATGAGCACAGTCTTGCCAGAAAACAGAAGTGCTAATTTCCAGCAAAACCATTGTAAAATGCGTTCAGAGGACACTAAAAGTCCTCTGAGGTTGTAAAAGCAGCCATGTTGCTGAATATCTGAGATTTAGTCTCGCGATTACGGAGGGGACCCAACTATCGGATCTTCAAATGTGGGTCATATTCCCTCTTTTTTGCATCGGCCCTAACTTCGAACCAGTCGTAAGCTGAGAACTGCCTGTATTACCTAAATTTTATTGAGTGGATAATCACTAGACTTAAAGTAGTAGAGTTCAAGGGGGCCGTGCAGACTCTTGAATCTTCTCAGTGCACAAATTCAAACAGGAGCATCTTTATATAATTATATCATATAATTAAATATTATAAATTATATTTATTATTATTATATATTACATTATAAATATAATTAGATAATTCCCTCAACACTGTCAAACTGTTTACTAAGTCTGCACTACTATTAATCTTCTCATCGTTCCTATCACCCATCTCCTTCCACTAATGACTGCATGACTGTAACTTTGTTGCTGGTATCCTTACGATTTATATTGATATTGGTTGTTTCCTAGTATGATTTGATTGCTTATTTGTACCCTATGACTATCATTAAGTGTTGCACTTTATGATTCTTGATGAAGGTATCTTTTCTTTTATGTACACTGAGCATATGCACCAAAGACAAGTTCCTTGTGCGTCCAATCACACTTGGCCAATAAAGAATTCTATTCTTTCCTAATTCTATTCTATTCTTTCCTAATTCTCTTCTCTTCTCTTCTCTTCTCTTCTCTTCTCTTCTCTTCTCTTCTCTTCTCTCTTCTCTTTTCCTCTCCTCTCCTCTTCCCTTCCCATTCCATTCCATTCCATTCCATTCCATTCTTTCCTAATTCTCTTCTCTTCTCTTCTCTTCTCTTCTCTTCCCTTCCCTTCCCTTCCCTTCCCTTCCCTTCCCTTCCCTTCCCTTCCCTTCCATTCCATTCTATTCTAACAATGATCAACAAGCCTCTACTTAGACACATCACCTGCATTTACCTCCTCCAAATGACTCAGCTAAACTGAAAGGACCTACAGGTAGACCTCAACTTATGACCAGAATTGAGCCCAAACGTCCGTTGCTAAGGCAGTTAAGTGAGTTTTGTCCCATTTACAACCCCCCCGCAGTTGCTAAGCGAATCCCTGCAGTTGTTAAGTGAATCACATAGTTGTAAACCGAATCTGACTTCTCCCGTTGACTCTGCTTGTTGGAAGCCGCCTGGGAAGGTTACCAAGCGGGAATCACAGGACCACAGCACGGTGCAACCGTCAGAAGTACATGCCAGTTGCCAAGCGTTCGGAGTTTGATCACATGATCATGGGGATGCTGAAATGGTCGTTAAGTGTGAAAAACGGTTGTATGTCACTTCGTTCAGTGCTGACATAACTTTGAATGGTCATGGAACAAATGGTCGCAAGTCAAATACTACAGGGAGTCCTCAATGTACGACCACAATTCAGCCCCCAATTTTTTGTTGCTAAGTGAGACAGCTGTTAAGTGAATTTTGCTCCATTTTACGACCTTTCTAACTGTCGTTGTTAAGCGGAATCTCTGCAGTTGTTAATTCAGTAACGCAGTTGTGAAGGGAATCGGGCTTCCTCACTGATTCTTTTTCAGAAGGTCGCAAAAGGGGAATCACGTGAGCCCTGGACACTGCAACCGTCATAAATATGAGTCAGCTCCCAAGCGGCTGAATTTGGATTAGATCAGGGTGCTACAATGGTCGTACGTGTGAAAAATGGTCCTAAGTCTCTTTTTTCAGTGCCGTTGTAACTTCGAACGGTCACTAAACAAACTCAAGGACTACCTGCAACTGTGTTCTTTCCTAGCGGTTAAAGCTAAAAAAAAAGAAAAAAAGAAAAAGAGGCGGAGGTAGTTTTACTCACATATCACAGGTTTCTGGGCAATATCATCCAAAGTGTGTAACCCTTCGGGATGGCTGTCAAAAGAGGCGGTGAAATGATACTTCACGCTTCCTTCCGCAGAGGCGTCCATCTTGGGGGAGTCACCAAGGACGACGCCGTTGTACTCAACGCGCACAAATGTCACCGGACTGTCTCCTTTGAGGCCTTTCTGGAGAACGGAGACCACAATACTGAGGATGGGACAAAGGGTAGGCTCACCTCCCAGAGCAATACTAATTTCTCCTCTCTTTCTCTCTCCCTCCCTCTCTCTCTTTCTCTCCTTCCTTCCCTCCCTCTTTTTCTCTCTCTGCCCCTTTCTCTTTCTCTCTCTGTCTCTTTCTCTCTTTCTCTCCCTCCTTCTGTCCGTCTCTCTCGTTCTGCTCCTTTTCTCTCTTTCTCTTTTTCTTTCTCTCCCTCCCTCTCTCTCTCCCTTTCTTTCTTTCTCTCCCTCCTTCGCTCTCTTTCTCTCTCCCTCTTTTTCTTTCTCTCCCTTTCTCTCCCTCCTTCCCTCCCTCTCTTTCTCTCCCTCCTTCCCTCTCTTTCTCTTTCTCTTTCTCTCTCCCTTTCTCTTTCTCCCACTTACTCTCTTTCTCTCCCTCCTTCCCTCTCTCTTTCTTTCCCTTTCTCTCTCCCTTTCTCTCTCTTTCTCTCCCTCTCTTTTTCTCTTTCCCTCTTTCTCTATTTCTCTCCCTTCTTCCCTCTCTCTCTCTCTCCCTTTCTCTCTCCCTCTTTCTTTCCCTCCCTCCCTCTTCTCCCTCCCTCCCTCTCTTTCTCTCTCTCCCTCTTTTTCTCTCTCTCTTTCTCTCTTTACTTTTGTTGATCTTGGATGGTATAACAGGCTTGGGTAAAATCTCAGACTATTAAATAAAATCTGCAAAATACTTTAAAAAAAAATAATAATAATGAGAAAGCTGCTTTCAAGCAATTTAATATTTCTTCTTCCTATAAGGCGATCGGCATCCCAAACAAATCTACAGACGGACCAGTAATCTCAAAGCAAATAAATCCAAAAGCCAGTAACCAGCTTTTAAGTACCTTGTCAAATAAGATATTAATATGTGGTTCAATTATTAAAATATTATGCCCTTGAATCATTCTGATTTTTTTAAAAAAACCTGAACATTCTGGGATGATAGTCATACAGGCAGGAGATCCACTCCGATGATCCTCAATCCAGGAATTCCAGCATGAACTAAAAGAGGACAATTACCAAGTCATGGCCCTCCAGCACAGTGAGGCTGACTGTTTTGCCGGGTGGCTCAACGGGAAAGGAAGGTGAACCCGCCATGAGAAGGAAGGACCTCTTGGTATAGAAAGGTAGCTACAGTCTAAGGAAAAGAGAAGACAAGTAATAAATAATAATAATGAAGAAGAAGACGTGTTTATGGATGACTTGACTTTCTTTCCATGCTTCCTTATATTCCTCCAAATCCTGCCAGGTTAATGAGGCTGAGGAAGAAACAACTGGCTCAAAATCCTGCAAGTGACCTTCTGTGATCCCTCCCAGATTCCCTGGCAAGATCTCCATGCTGGCAAAGGCTTTGGGGAGATATGGTCCAATACATGGAGAACACTCCATCCATCCATCCATCCATCCCCCCAGCCCCCCCATCATCTATCAAACCAGCCAGCCCCCATCATCCATACAGCCCCCCAATCATCCATCCATCCATCCCATCATCCATCCCCCATCATCCAGCCAGCCAGCCCCCCAATCATCCATCCATCCATCCATCCATCCCATCATCCATCCATCCATCCCATCATCCATCCATCCATCCATCCCATCATCCATTCATCCATTCAT
>WNWU01000025.1:9804738-9819802 GCA_012654045.1 Ptyas mucosa
TCTATTCTATTCTATTCTATTCTATTCTATTCTATTCTATTCTATTCCCCATCACAAGCGAGAAAACTCTCAAGCAGCGGTCAAATCTAGCCGAATCTATCCGGATCGCATGAACCGGTAGCTCCAGCTGCAGGAGGCTCCGCCCACTCACTGGGACATGATTATGCCCTGTTTTTGACCCTCTGTGCATGCGCGGAAGGCTCTGCATGTGTGCGCGTAGCGTGCTCCCATTCCCGAACCGGTAGCGAAGGCGAGTGGATTTCACCGCTGCTCTCAAGCCACAGATTTGAAAGCCACCAACTCCTGGCACAGTAGAACCTCTGAAACCGGAGAAAGGGGAATATCTTTTCCTGATTGACTTTAGCTCTAATCTAAAGACGTCTAAAAATAGAGCCAAGTCTGGAAGTGTCACAAATCGGATGGGATATCACTTGTTGAAGTCTGCAGCTGGGAAGAGGGCTTAGAAAAATTCTCGCAGCTGAGCTCCAACGAGGAACATCCCTGCCCATCACTCCGCCATGGCTAATTGGATATTAATTGAAAGAATTTCGCTCTATGCACGGGATAAACAGAGACATTCCAGGCACCCTGTGCCATTTTGTGCCGCTAACAAGCGCTGGCATACTTAATCGACAGTCCCAGTTTTTCTCTCTCTCTCTCCGTCTCTGTTGACGGAAAGTAAGCGTTTTGCATTCTGATGACTTCTGCAGAGTGGCAGGCCTGAAAGCCAGTGTTAAGCCTGGGAATCACCTGGTTAATGTGTCTCCTGAAATTCCTCTGGTTCTTTCATGAAGCAAAGCGTTTTCCCCTCCCCAAATTCACTTAAAACGAATCTCTCGTCATTTCCACCTGCTTTATTGTACGCCCCACAAAATAGAGATGTTGGTGGGGCTGTTTTTTTCATGGTTTGGCCACAAACAACGGGCTTAAAGAATGTCATGACTGTAAATCAACTGTAAATCAGTTAAGTAACACCAGCTGCCTGCAATTACTGCAAGTTCAAATCTCACCAGGCTCAAGCCTTCCATCCTTTCGAGGTAGGTAAAATGAGGACCCGGATTGTGGGGGCAATAAGCTGACTTTGTATAAAAAAAGAACACCGCTTGGGGGGGCCGAAAGCCCTACTAAGCAGGTATATACAAAAGTAGGAAGGCTATTGCTTAACACATTGTAAGCCACCCTGAGTCTCCGGAGAAGGGCGGCATATAAATCGAACCAATAAATAAATAAATAAATAAATGAAGACACGTGCTTAGCACTTGAGCCTTGAAGATTTACAAGTAGTCCTTGACATACGACTGTAATGGAGGCTGCCCATTGCAGTCATTAGTTGCGACGATCGTAAATCAGGTCGTTCATATGACATAGCCTGGCTAGGTGGCTCAGTGGCTAAGATATATATGGAGCTGAAAGGCGAAAGGGAAGCAGAATGCTCCCTCCCACATGTTGGGGTAGACCAGGTGCCTTGATAGAATAACACTTTATCTCCCCTGGCTCAAGCTAATGAAGGGAAGAGAACTTGTGGCTCAGAGGTTAATACAACTGCCTAACATGCAGGCAGCCCAAGTTCGAATCCGAGTAAGGGTACGGCTAGCTGATGAGAGCTAAATTTCTTTACCAGCGAAACATAAATTTGGTATAAAAATGGTTTGTCGTGAATGCGACTGCTTGAGGGCTCCTGGATTGGAGCTGGAAGGCGAAAGGGAAGCAGAATGCTCCCTCCCACATGTTGGGGTAGATCAGGTACCTCGATAGAAAAACACTTTATATATGGTGGTTGTAAGGTGAATTGGCAAATCTGTTGTAAATTGCTGTTTTGTAGTCAAGGACAAAGGATAGGGATTTGCCACCAAATTCAATTTTCCACTCTTTGCAGGGATGTTGAAGAAGGAGGGGCAGCCTCTCGTTGAGTCCTCCAACCCATTTCTGCAAGGTTTCTAAACAGCATAACAAACGTTCAGTGGCAAAACGCTACCCCATCTTTTAAAAAAAAAAACCCAACAAAGATCTGAAATGGTACCTTAAATCTCTGGAAGGCTTAATCAATTATTTTCTGTATAGTCTCCCATGCAAACCCAGTGAGGGAGAAACCAGATATTTCTGCCCCGTGTTGTCCAAATGTCACATCTTCAATGCATCTTGGAGCCATTCCTGCCCTGAAAATATGGTGCTCTGGGCTGTTGGTTTGAGCTCCAAGCTTGGCCCGTTTGGTTTCAAACATTTCATCACCATTCGATGTGACATTGTCAGTGCACTGTGAATAGATGGGCAATAAATTTGTGTTTGTACGTCATGGGAAAAGGGAAGGGAGGGGACGGCAAGTATTAAAGACCAGAGAAGCTCAGAACCAGTTTATACCAGTATCCAAGGCCAGGCATCCTGAGTAAGTATGTGCATTACCCCAAAACATTTCAGCATTCTCAAAACACTTCGGCAAATTCCAATTGGCTGAAGACGAACTGGTCACGGAGAGAAGGCTGGGATGAGAGGAAACCTTTGTGTATCTTTTGAGTGCGGGAAACCCAGAGCTCGTCTGACTTTACTGCAGTCAACATCCAGTGGTGGGTTGCTCCCGGTTCAGTCCGGTTCTATAGAACCGGTAGTAAAAATGGCAGGACGCTCCGCCCACCCACCATGACGTCATCATACGTGATCTGTGCATGTACAGAAGCTTCGCAGAAGCGCACGCTCCCATTGCGAACCGGTAGTAAAGATAAGTAGAGCCTATCCCTGTCAACATCTCTTCGTAAAAGAACCTTTCGCTCCAACCGAATGGAGTCGAGGGTCTTTCTTTCCTATGGGATCAGATCAGGACAGGCCTGACACTCCAAACAACCACTTTGGAAATTCAGGTCCCAATTCTGGCTGTAAGGCAAGGACTCCCTGTATTTACATGGGTTGCATGTTCCAAAAATCAACACAGGCCCCAACATGAATTCTACGGCCGGGCTTCATTCTGACTCAGGCTGGGGCTGTCAGCCGAGAGCGTCTTGCAAAACAAGCTGACAGGTCTTTGGCACCAGAGCTGCTTGGACAGGCACGGTGTCAAATGAAGATTGGCTGTGCTGTCTTCGGCTGGCAGCCGGCCATAGACCATATCATAGGCCCATCGTCTCTCTCCTAGGAAGGATTGATTTAAGGGAGCAGGTGCAAGGCAAGGGAGATGATGAAGGCTGTTAGCCGGGAGAAAAATTGGGTGAGGATCCTGGAACTGCAAATAGATTCGCTGTGACAAGAGCAATCCAACAGGCAGGAAGGAAGGGAAGAGTTTTCATTAAGGGTGCTACAGGCAGTCCTCGACTTATGACCACGATTGGAACCAGAATCTCTGTTTGCTAAGCAAGGCATTTTGTTACGTAACTCAGGCTCAATTTTACGACCTTTCTTGTCGGGGTTCTTTAGCGGATTGCTTGCAGTTGTTAAGCGAATCATGAAGTTGTGAATGCTCCAACACTGGAAGTTTTTTTAAGAAGAGACTGGATAACCATTTGTCTGAAGTGGTGTAGGGTTTCCTGCCTCAGCAGGGGGTTGGACTAGAAGACCTCCGAGGTCCCTTCCAACTCTGTGATTCTACGTGAAGTTGCTCAATCTCAGGTTAAAATGAAATCTTGTCAAGAACATTTTACCTTTCCCTGTTGAGCACCTAATCCCTTTCCTGACTGCCCATCCCATCTCTTCTCAAGATGCCCCACTTGCAAGTCTAACGTATAATATTAAATTAACACAGGTAGTTCTCAACTTACAGCCGTTCGTTTAGTGTCTATTCAAAGTTGCCGCAGCGCTGAAGCAGCATGACAATTTTTCACGCTTATGACCATTGCAGCATCCCCATGGTCATGTGATCAAAATTCAGATGCTTGGCAACGGACTCATATTTATGATAATTGTATGTCTCAGGGTCATGTGATCCCCTTTTGTGACCTTCGGTCAAGCAAAGTCCATGGGGAAAGCCAGGTTCATTTAACAGCCGTGTTATTAACTTAACAATTGCAGTGATTCGCTGAACAACTGTGGCAAGAAAGGTTGTAAAATGGGGCAAAGCTCACTTAACAAATGTATCAGTTAGAAACAGAAACTTTGGGCTCCATTGTGGCCATAAGTCGAGGAATACCTATACATAATTTCTCTCTCTCTCTCTCTCTCTCTCTCTCTCTCTCTCTCTCTCTCTCTATATATATATATATATATATATATATATATATATATATATATATAAATGGCTGTCTGTTTGTGTATGTTCCAGCATAACTCTGGAATGCTCAACCAATTTCAACCAAACTTGGTACACAGATGACTTACTCTCTGGAAAAAAATACTGTGGGGGTTAGACACCCCTAACACACCTCGGGGTGTGTGTTCTGTTAAGATACAGCCTGTTGTGCTTTAAAATGGCTTCTACCGTACTGCCTTAAAATGGCATCTACTGTACAGCATAGTGGAGTTGCCATGGTAATGGCTTCACAGTACTCCACAAGGGGGCTCCCTCTGTTAACGGGGAAAATCCAACATAAAAAATTATGTTTGGTCCGGACATTTTCAACAAGGCTTTGATTATGAGGTGCCGGAAAAATCAGCCCTGGCTGCTTCTCCATCCCCTTCTAAATCAAGATCAGAAAAAAGCCTATGAAATGATCATGGATCAGCTAGCAAAACAACAAGGTGGTATCATTTTACTTGACGCTTCTGGGGGCACAGGGAAAACATTTTTAACTAATTTAATTCTCGCCAAAATCAGGGCTCAGGATGAAGTTGCTCTTCCTGTCTAATACAGGATTGGGATAAATAAATACCCTGGCAATGCTGGATTATCAGGTCATATTAAATATAATCTAATTTCATGTTTACCCAACAAATTTATTCCATTCATGAAGGCCTATAGTAAGATCTACCACATCTCAAGGTGAAGGAGGTTGGAAACAATATTGGCTACTTCCTCTTTTGATAGGTGGATTCCGGTCTAGATCTTCCCACTCTGTTAAAGATGTCTCAGCGGAGCAAAAAAAAGACTTCCAAAAGTGGACATTCTAAGAACATCTCAACAAAGGGCCCAGTTCTCACTGGGGCGAAAATGGATTCGTTGGGTTTCCAAGCGATGGAGAGTAACGTTCCTGGGCTGTCCCAAGTTATCCTTCAGAAACTCAACATGAAGAATTACGATGAATATAGGTGAGTTGGATTAGCACACAGATTGAGGGAAATATTGGTGTGGGGAGTTGGGGTTAGGGTTAGACAGAAGGCCTAAAATGGCCAATGTTTGACTTGCTAGTAAACCATCAGCTCCTGTGGTGGATCCTTCCGGTTTAACACTGGTTCGGTGATTGCGCATGGTTCGCCCGAACTGGTCTAAACCAGTAGAATCCCACCCCTGATCAGCTCCATTATGTAGACCGGGCCAGGCAGTTCTACAAGAAGGCTAAACTGCATCCAGTTTTGGTCACCACATTATAAAAAAGATGTTGAGATTCTAGAAAAAGTGCAGAGAAGAGCAACCAAGTTGATCAGGGAACTGGAGGCTAAAACAAACGATGAATGATTGCAGGAACTGGGCATGGCTAGTCTAGTGAAGAGAAGGACCAGGGGAGACAGGATAGCAGTCTTCCAATATTTGAGGGGCTGCCACAGAGAGGAAGGGGGTCAAGCTAATTTCCAAAGCACCTGAAGGCCAGACAAGTAATAATGGATGGAAATTGATCAAGGAGAGATTCAACCTAGAAATAAGGAGAAATTTTCTGACAGTGAGAACAATCAACCGATGGAACAGAAGTTGCCTTCGGAAGTTGTGAGAGCTTCATCATTGGAAGCTTTCAAGAAGAGACTGGACTGCCATTTTTCAGAAATGGTTTAGGGTCTCCTGCTTGGGTGGGTGGTTGGACTAGATGACCTACCTCAGCCACCCTGAGTCTCCGGAGAAAGGCGGCATATAAATTGAATTAATAAATAAATACAAGGTCCCTTCCAATTCTGTTAATCTGGTTATAAAATAATCTTCCAAATCTGATTGGCCTGGTCCTTCTCCTTCTTCTTATATTTCAGTGAATCAGGGCAATGTTTACTTGATTCACTTCCAATGTGAACCTTGGGAATGGTCTTTTGATTTAGCATATGATCGTTTCTTCTTCTTCCGTCTAGATCTGCGCTGGAGGGCAAAACCCCCTGCACGGATTTTGGTATCCGATCCTACTTTGAGATGTTTCAGAAAATGGAAGACACGTTCAAATTTTGCGTCGAGTGCAAGAAACTCCCTGATTCGCTACCTGACCCAAGAAGCCTAAGGCGTTGCAAAAGGTAAAAATTAAACCTCCCTCTCCTTCAATACCTCAGAAAGGGTTAATTTTTTTTCTTCCTCCAGCAGAATCATTAATTAAATTAATTTATGCAAAATTGCAGCAAGAGCTTTGAAAGAAACAAAGAATGCCAGTTTGGATTTTAGGCATTGCTATCGAAATGCGATAAGGGTGGTACGATGGCTCAGCAATTAAGACGCTGGGCTTGTTGCCTGGAAAGCCGGCAGCCCAGGTTCAAGATCCAAGTGCCTTGTGATGGGGTGAGCTCCCTTCCTTGCCTCAGTGCAGGGGTGAAATCTATTTACCTTTCCTAATGGTTCGAAAGCGCACACGCTTTGACCCCCTGTGCATGCGCAAACCTTTCTGTGCATACGCAGAGGGTAAAAAATAGGTTACTTCCTGGTTAAAATCAGGAAGTAACGACGACCGGGCGTGTGGGTGGAGCCTCGCACCACCAGCTCTACCGGTTTTCCGAACCACCCGCCGCCAGCACTACCGGTTCGGCTGAACTGGTCTGAACTGGTAGCATTTCACCCCTGCCTCAGTGTCAGGGTTCCAAGTAATTGATCCATAGCAAGCAAAACTCCAAGGCAGGTAGATTCCTCAAAGAGTAGCTTTATTGGAAATATCATATTGGCACATATCTGGTGAAAACCAACTCTGAGGGGCTCCTTGGTTTTCACCTAACTAAAAGTAAAAGTTTTCCCCTCAATCCCAAACAATCAGTCACATGGCCCAATCAAAGCAGCGTCCACTTGTCTGGTGACATCACTCTTTCCTCCGGTCAGGTGTGAGAACGTCCTTGGTTCCCAAGAGAAATTATTTTATTGTGACTACACAACTCCTGCTATCTCTAATCTCCCCTCCCTATCCCTCAGCTCCAGTGTGGCAGCAGTGAAACTCCCAAGATGGCTTTGGCCAGGTCAGCTTCAGGGTTGACACTCAGCTCCTGCCAACCTCGCAGTTTGAAAGCATGCAAATGTGAATAGATGAATAGGTACCACTTTGGTGGGAAGGTGACAGCACTCCATGTCATGCAGGTCACATGACCGCAGAAATATCTGCGGACAGCGCTGGCTCAATGGCCTTGAAACAGCAACGAGCATTGGAGTAAAATCCATAGAGACTCCTTTTACTATCAAGATACTAGTGCAGAAAGGAAGGCATTCAATCTATCTGTTAGGGGGACATCCTGGCTTTTTTCCAGGACTTTGAGACCACCCCATGGTTCCACCAATTTTCCCCACAACAACCCCTTGGGTTTGTTTATACTGGATGCCTAATCTTAATACGTTTAGGGATTAAGGGACATGGTGGCTAAGATGCTGAGCTTGTCAATCAGAAGGTCAGCAGTTCAGCGGTTCGAAACCCAAGTGCCACGTACCGGGGTGAGCTCCCGTTACTTGTCCCAGCTTATACCAACCTAGCAGTTCGAAAGCACGTAAAAAATGCAAGTAAAAAAATAGGGACCACATTGGTGGGAAAGGAACAGCGTTCCATGTGCCTTTGGTGTTTAATCATGTTGGCACATGACCACAGAGATGTCTTCGGACAGCGCTGGCTCTTCGGCTTTGAAACGGAGATGAACACCGCCCCCTAGAGTCGGGAACGACTAGCACGTATGTGCGAGGGGAACCTTTACCTTACCAAGCTTAAATACAGCCATCTAACAGGAGCCAACAGGTAACCGCAGCCTTTTCTTTGCAAATTAGGAATAAGGATTAAATTTCAAGAAGGCAAACGACCACATCGAGAGGGTCAACACAAAACAGGTGGTCAGAATAATAAACCATAGCGAAGATAAACACGAGATGCATATTTCAAGCCTCCCGTGTCTATTGCTAAGCAACCGTGCCTTGCTGCTGAAAACAAAGTTGTCTTAGAAAAGAAGGAAGAAAGTTGACAGCATCGGTGTGGTCCTTGGCCCAAGATATGGTTGGAAATAACGCTTTCCTATTCCGGAAACATTGGTCTCAGTTGATTTCCCGGCAATGAGGAAACATCTATTCCAGGGGTGGGTTCTACTTATCTTTACTACCAGTTCGCAACGAGATCGTGCGCTCTTGCTCGCAGCGCGCTATGCATCTGCACATGCGCAGAAGCTTCTGCGCATGCGCAGATCAGTGATGATGAAATCCGGGGTGGTGGGCGGGGCCTCCTGCTGGTTTTACTACCGGTTCTTGCGAACCGGTCTGAACCGGGGGCAACCCACCACTGATCTATTCGTAAAGTTCGGTGGCACTTTTCTTTCTGGTTTCCTTTTGTCCCAAGTAGAACTCTTGGGTTTGGAAAATCCATGCAGTCCTCGACTTACAACGTTTCATTTACTGACCGTTCAAAGTTACGACGGTGCTGAAAAAAAAGGACCGTTTCCCACGCCGACGTCCGTTGCAGCATCCCCAGGGTCACGTGATTAAAATTTCGGGCCCTCATCAACTGTCCTGTATTTATGACAATTGTACTGACCTGGTGTCTTGTCATCACTATTTTTAACCTTCCCAGCCGGCTTCCGACAAGCAGAGTCAATGTGGGGAGCCAGATTCACTTAACAACTGCATGATTCAGTTAACGATGGCAGTGATTCGCTTAACAACTACGGCAAAAAAAGTTGAAAATGGAGCAACAATTGTCTTGCTTAGCAGTGGAAGTCTTGGTCTCCATTGGGATCGTAAGCCAAGGTCTACCTGTACTATTTTTAAAATCAAAGTAGCAGGCAGACTTCAAGTAGCCTGATGGATTCTTTGGAGTGTCCTCCATAATTTGAAGACACTTTTTGACCAGCACGCAAAAACTCCACAGATACTAGACTTGAATCAGGTGGAGACCCCATAAAACTCCTCTGAGATGAAAGAAAGTCTTAGAACCATAATTTGAAGACAACTCTTGTCCAGCAAGCAAAACCTCCACAGATACTAGCCGTGAATCGTGTGGAGCAGAGGTGGTCTTCAGCAGGTTCTGACCAGTTCTGGAGAACCAGTAGCGGAAATTTTGAGTAGTTCAGAGAACCGGCAAATACCACCTCTGACTGGCCCCAACCACATCTATTCTCCGCCTCCCGAGTCCCAACTGATTGGGAGGGAATGGGGATTTTGCAGTATCCTTTCCCTGCCACGCCCACCAAGCCAAGCCACGCCCAGCAAGCCACACCCACAGAACCGGTAGTAAAAAAATTTGAATCTCACCATTGATGTGGAGACCCCATAAAACTCCCTTGAGCAGTGGTGAAATTCAATTTTTTTTTACTACTGGTTCTGTGGGCATGCCTTGGTGGGCTTGGTGTGGTGTGGCTTGGTGGGCATGGCAGGGGAAGGATACTGCAAAAATCTCCATTCCCACCCCACCCCACTCCAGGGAAAGGATATTGCCAAATCTCCATTCCCACCCCACTCCTGGGGCCAGCCAGAGGTGATATTTGCCGGTTCTCCGAACTACTCAAAATTTCCGCTACCGGTTCTCCAGAACCTGTCAGAACCTGCTGGATTTCACCCCTGCCTTTGAGGTTTCCAGCAACATTAAGTAGTAGAAAGGCAATGGGTAAAGGAGATGGGTGCAATCAAAGAGATTGGCAAGATGTCCTTGGAAGATTGGGAAACCACAATAGTCCATGTTCATGACTACTTAGGTCACTGGAAGCGAAATAATGCACCTAACTCACAAATCTGGGATTGATCAATTGCTGTTCTTTTCTTTCTAGATGTCAGAATGTCTATTATTGTGGCTCCGATTGTCAGCGGTTGAACTGGCCCAGCCACAAAAAATTCTGCAAGAAACTGAAGCTGGCAGCCCTCGACCGACTTGCAGAATGGCTTGTATTCACAGGTAGCCTGAGATTCAGTTGGCTGTTGTCCATCGGAGGAGGTTTAGGACATAGAACAATAGGGATGGATCCCATTATAGTGGATTGTGCCAATCCCACCAATTGTGGTTTAGTTAAAAAATGATGGTTAGACACACAAGGGACTTAGCGTGTTAGTTGGGAATATTTCAAAGACTATAGAATAATAGGGCCGGAAGAGACCTTGGAGGCCTTCTAGTTCAACCCCATGCTCAAGTAGGAGACCCTATACCCGTGATGGTGAACCTGTGGCACGTGTGCCACAGGTGGCATGTGTAGCCATATCGGTGGCCAACTGATTTTCGGGCTTTCAGGGCCCACCAGAAGTAGGGAAACAGGCTATTTCCTGCCTCCAAAGGACCTCACAGGGGGGAGGCCCATTTTTTGCCGTCCCCAGAGCCTTTCTAGGAGTCTGGGGAGGGCGAAAACGGCCTTTCCCCCACCCCACCCTGGAGGCCCCCCAGAGGCCGAAAACAGCCAACTTTGCAAACGGGGCTTCCGGTCCCACCGGAAATTGGCAAACGGGCCATTTTTGGCCTCCGGAGGGCCTCCGGGGGTGGGGGGAGGCCGTTTCCACCCTCCCCAGACTCCTAGAAAGGCTCTGGAGGCTGGGGACAGCAAAAAACGGGCCTACCGTGCCATCGCGTGCCAAGAGCAGGGAGAGTGGGGGGGGCGTGTCGCATGTGCATGCACGGAGGCAGGATGCATAGAATTATGGGTGTGGGCATGCACACGCACAACACGCACATACACACACACACACACACACACACATACACACACGCTCCTGGCATGTGATGGCAAAAAGGTTAGCCATCATTGCCCTATACAATTCCGGGCAAATGGCTGTCCAGTCTCTTCTTGAAAACCTCCACACTTGGAATACTGCATCTAGTTCTGGTCACTGCAATATAAAAAGATGTTGAAACCCTAGAATGAGTGTAGAGAAAAGCCACAAAGATGACTAGGGGACTGGAGGCTAAAACATATGAAGAACGGTTGCAGGAACTAGGTATGTCTAGTTTAATGAAGAGAAGGACCAGGGGAGACATGATAGCAGTCTTCCAATATCTCAGGGGCTGCCACAAAGAAGAGGGAGTCAAGCTATTCTCCAAAACACCTGAAGGCAGGACAAGAAGCAATGGGTGGAAACTAATCAAGGAGAGAAGCGACCTGTAACTAAGGAGAAACTTCTTGACAGTGAGAACAATTAATCAGTGGAACGGTTTATCCTCAATAAATTTTCTATTTGAAGGCCTTCTCCGTTAGAAAGGGTCACCAGCAGAATCCTTGGAGATGGGGGGGAATGAAGATGGTGGCCATAACCTTGTGGTTGAAGTTCTAGCCAGGCCATCACATCATGTGGTTGTAGTCACTTTTTTAAGCCTCCCTATAGATGCTTCGTGCACTGATCTAGAGATTTGGATATTTACGGTCGCAATGACCGTACTAGGAGTCTAAGATTCTTCTAAATCCCCATTGTCTCCCTGTAGGTGACATCCCTTTCCACACAAGTGCATGGACAAAAAATATCCAGGAGCTGCAAGGCTGGGAAGACTGGTTCTTGATGCAGGAACATCTGGATGAAAAGCTTAGCGCTATCAAAGCTGGACATTATATGAACATTCTCTGGGCCAATGCCGGCAAACCAAAACCCAATGAGGTGGAGCTGATGGAATCAATCAAGAGGGTGACCACAGATTTTGTCTCCAGGCCAGTCACCATTGGCCTCGGGCTGAGCATGTTCCATCTGGATCCTTATGCCAAGCCCATCACGGTGCATGTGGTTGGAGCTTCTCATGTGGAGACCCTCAACGCTCGGGTGACGGATTACGATGAGCTCTCCCAGATGTTTCCGAAGCATCAAGGCATAGAGGTGGTCATGGTGGGGATGGATGTGGTCGATGGACCCATCATGAGACCTCCGCTGGTGGCCTTTGGACCTCGGCAAAGGGTCTACCTCAGCAGCTACAAGGACCTTTATCACAACTTCTGGGAATCGCAGGTGGAAACTCAGCAAGCGGCGCGACCAGATCTCGTGGTCGCCTTCCATGCAGGTATGAAGGTTTATGGCATTCTTCTTGTGTTCCTGGATTATCTAGCCCTATGAGATTCAATGCAATGTAATGTTGGACTCGAACCAGGGAGGACCAAGAGTTCAGCATAACTAGAGGACAAAATGATGGAAAAAGCTGGCTTGGGCAAGACCTCAGATCATGTACAGCCAGTCCTTCTCTGTTTCCAGGGCAGTCACGTGCGCCAGATCTAAGCACCCTGTGGGCTGAATCCTGTCCCCAGGCCTTGAGTTTGACACCCCTGTTCTAACCGAAATCCAGTTGAGAGATGAAATTAAAATTCACACCGGGCACATATTAATTCCAACAGGATTTGTGCTTATGGAGGGAAATCCAAGTCTGGCAGGGATTTTCTCACCATTCAGAGGGTCCTCATATGAAATCTGCCTCTGTGCTTGTCTGTCCAAAGCTGGCACTTGATATTTGCACACCCAAGAAAAAGGAGGTGGGTTCAAAAAACACTCGGTACTGCTACTCAGATCCATTCTAAATCCGTCTCTGAGCTACGAACAATGGAATTCCAGAAGAGATTAGCAGTTTATCTGTAGGAGAATTCCAACAGATAGAAAGGCTTAAATCACGGCAGGTTGTAGAACTGTATTCTCTTGAAAAGGGTTTGTCTATGCCCAGAGCAAAAGGAAAAAGAGAATTTTCACCTGTTTCTGCGTTTGGGCGCAGTTTTCTGTCCTTGTTAGGAAGATTGGAAACTGTCAGATTCAAAGGATCAGGACCATATGTTAAGTTGCAGTTCACAAGATTTATTGCTCAAGATAAATAAGAATCTGGTCAATTAAAATTCAATGCTAACTTGGTGCCAGATAAGGGTCAATGGAATTCAAGAGGAACTGTTGGATTTGGACCATTTGTGGCGACATAACAATTCTAGGCTGATGACGTGCTTAACTCCACCCCACCCCGGCTTTGCCTACTCTTCTGCAGAAACTGCTCAAACACACGTTTTGATCCTTTCCAGTCTGAAATGCATTGTAAGTGGAGAGCTGTGTTAGTCGATGGCAGTGTTTCTCAACCTTGGCAACTTTAAGATGTGTGGGCTTCAACTCCCACAATTCCACAGCCAGCCATGCTGGATTGCCAAAGTTGAGAAACACTGGTTTGCAGTAACACAGAATCCGGAGGAGTCTATAGGTACTCCTTAAGTTACGACCATAATGGAACTTTTCTGTTAAGGATATTCTTGGCTCATAATCGATGTTATGGATTATTGGGCAGAGTACCCCTTGAGTATGCACATGAAAGCGGCTGAGAGTGAACAACCACAGTTAATATACTGATACACTGAGTTGTGGTAGTTTTTTACTTTTTAGAAGAAAGTAAAGCAAAGTCCAATAACAATCCAAGTCATACACAGATAAGGCGATAGTCAAAATATCAATTCAGGGGTATTCCAAGTACAAAGTCTTCTTACCAGTTGTTGTCATTACACAATAAAACAGTTCTTCTTGAGTTTCAAACAGGAACAAGTTAAGTATTAAAACGTTCAATAAATAGTAGAAAGCAACAAGTAGCAATGATCAAACAGTGATCATACAGAGAGAACAGGTAGAGAGTAACAGCAAATAAGCAGATAAAATGGTGTAGTGTCCACAAGCCATGATTCAGGCTTCCCCTTAAGTACATTGGCTACAGAGCTTAGCCAATCAGGATACAGGATGATGCAATACAGTCTTAAAGCAATATAATACCTTTCGACAAACATGTATTGATAGTTTATATATTGCCTGACCAACTAGTTAGACAATAGCCATTTCCTAACCTTCTCATCATGGTCAGAAGTCATGATGATTGTAAAACGGGTCCATCATGTGACTGATGTGATTTTAGGACCTTTCTTGCGGCGGTCATTAAGCAAGCCAATGGTTTGCTGTGATTGTGGTTTTGCTGAAAACAGAGTGGTGCAGTGGCCTAGAGGTGGAACTCTCACCATCAGGAGGCTGTGAGTTTGATCTTAGGTAGAGGCAGATATTTCTCTCTCTGGGCACACTGAGAATATATCTGCTGAATAAAACTCCGCATTGGCGACAGGAAGGGCATCCGGCCACTAAACACTCAGCTCCATTCAGTTGTCCAGACTCCACCCCGATGCAAGGGATTAGGGGGTCATTAAAAGAAGAAGCTGTGGTTTTGCTGAAAACCAGAAATAAATGCCAGTTTTTGGCAAAAAAAAAAAAGTGGCTGCAGAATGCTCTAAATGGCCATAAAAGCCGCTCTATTGCAAAACACCTTAAGTTCAGGGGGTGGGAAGCAGGGAGCGTCCTGACCATTGGAGCTTCAAATCGAGGTCATAAGTAGCCCCAAGGTAGGTCTGTTGTAACTTCAAAATGGTTGCTAAGTCAAGGACTACCTGTGGTGGCAGGTTTCTTTTCCGACTAACAAAGTTAATACATTTGCTGTTGCATCCCCACCCTTAATAAACTTTGTTAGTTGGGAAAGCTGCCACCAGACGCCTCCTGATTTCCTCCCCCCCCTCCCCACCTGAAAAGCATCCTTAAAGAACACCGAACAAAAGGCAAAGATTACGCATGAGAGAGAT
Organism: Ptyas mucosa; assembly: GCA_012654045.1. Lineage (NCBI taxonomy): Eukaryota > Metazoa > Chordata > Lepidosauria > Squamata > Colubridae > Ptyas > Ptyas mucosa. The sequence continues at coordinate 9,819,484 of WNWU01000025.1, forward strand.
TGAGAGAAAAGGAAGGAAACTTAATACATCAGGCACCAGTTCTTCAACATTCCTAAACTGGGGCATATATGGGTCACGTCAGCAGTTGTTATTTTGACTGACAACAGGGAAGTTGGTTGAAATTGGAACCAGCCCCACCTAACTTTCTAATGAGAGCCAGTTTGTACTAGTAGTTAAGACAGTGGGCCAGCAAGCAAGAGACTGTGAGTTCAAGACCCATCTTAGCCATGAAAGGCAGCTAGGTAACTTGGGGCCAATCACCAGGAGACTGTGAGTTCTAGTCCCACTTTAGGCATGAAAGGCAGCTGGGTGATTTTGG
>WNWU01000025.1:9863897-9884567 GCA_012654045.1 Ptyas mucosa
AACAACAAAGCCTCAGGACTTCTAGAAGACGCAACATGGAAGGAGGTCAAGGAGAAGACCTTCTGCTCATTTCTTAAGAACAACAAAGCCTCAGGACTTCTAGAAGACACAACATGGAAGGAGGTTCAGATCCTCTGTTCATTTTCTAAGAACATTAAAGATTCAAGATGTCTAAAAGACAGAACATGGAAGGAAGTTAAAGGGAAGACTCTACGCTCACTTTCTAAGAACTACAAAGCATCAGGACATTCAGAAGACACAACATGATAGAAGGTTAAGGAGAAGACCTTCCATTCATTTCCTAAGAACAACCAAGCATCAGGACTTCTAGAAGACCTACAGTAATACAGAAGGGGGTTAGAGAAGATCAACCCTTCACTCATTGCCCCGTTCATTGCTGAAAGAGTGAGCCGCAGAAGGAACTGTCAATCAGCCGCTGTGAGTCCAAACTTCTCCAACTTGATATCCTGCAGTTGTGTGAACAAGGATACTATCAGGGGTGGGCTGCAAAATTTTTAGCAAGGGGTTCTTTGCCTGGTTGCTGGGTGGGCATGGCCATGGTGGGCGTGGTCTAGTCGGCCTCCTGCACCACGGTGGGGAGGGGGTGTTTTTGCCCTTCCCGGGCTCCAGAGGTTTTTCTTGAACCTCCGGGAGAGTGAAAACAGCCTCCCCAGGCTCCAGAGGCCCTTTGGAGGCCGAAAACAAGCCTGTTTCCAGCCTTCCCAAACTTGCGGAAACGGGCCTGTTTCCGGCCTTCCCAAACTTGCGGAAGGCCTGCTTTTCACCCTCCCTGAGCCTCCGTGCGCACCCTGCACTTACCTGCATCCAAAACGGGCCGCGTGGGGACTCCTGGGAGGGATGGGGTGGGGTGGGCAGGGCCAGCTATGAGTTGGATTTGGAGGTTCTCCAAACTGCACAGAATCTTAGCTAGAGGTTCTCCTGAACCCCTGTGAACCCCCAGCAGCCCATCCCTGGATACTATCAAGTTAACGGCAGGATGATGGGAGCTATGAGTTCCCAACACTTCAGTATGGCGCCTGAGCTTGAAAAGGTAATAGCAGCCCTTACGTATCAGAATCGGGAGCTGATAAAGAAGCTACCCAGAGACTTCCCATCATGAATAACTTTTCTCTGAAGCGCCTGAGGAAAGCTCAAAAAGTCTCCTTTCTCCCACAGTGGTTGTCAGATACAGACTCACTCATAGTGACAAGTGGTCCCCACTGTTGAGTTAGTGGGGCTTTTTGGTCTGATCTAAAAAGGAGCCCCTTCCCCAGATCAAAGGAAGCAGGCTCACCTTGACCCCGCCAGTGTTGTCAACATCAATGAGTCAATTAACCCAAACAACCTTTCTGGATAGTAAAACATTATTGATCTAGCCAGGGCCTGCAGCCAGAAACAGAGAGAGGCTGGAAACTGAGCAGTTGAAAGTATAAATGGAGGCCCAGAAGGAATAATCTTTCTTCCCTTATCTGCAATTTAGTGCTTTCAAGGATGACAGCCCAACTCCTTAAGAAGATTCAACCAAGGCTGGCTAATGGGGGAGGAAGAGCAGATAGCTACGGCCATATCCTATCAGTAAATCAAAGAGATTTGGTTGCATCTATAGTGCTCTCTAAGGCAGTGGTTCTCAACCTGTGGGTCGGGATCCCTTTGGGGGTCGAATGACCCTTTCACAGGGGTCACCTAAGACCATCCGAAAACACATATTTTCAATGGTCTTAGGAATAATTTTATGGTTGGGGGTCACCACAACATGAGGAACTGTATTAAAGGGTCGTGGCATTAGGAAGGTTGAGACCCACTGCTCTAAGGTAACAACAAAGGGTCAAAGGAGGAAACTGAACAATTGAGACTCTAGAACAGGGGTCAGCAACCTACGGCTCCAGAGCCGAATGTGGCTCTTTGGGCTCTCTGCTGTGGCTCCCTGTCAGGTGATCCCACCACTGGCAGGCCCCGCCCCTCACCCTCCCCTCCCAGTCACTCTTCACCTGGCCTGAGAAGGTAAGGGCGACGACGGGGGATGGAGAAGCGGCCGAGGCAGAAACAGAGAGATACAGAGAAAGGGGGAGAGAGAGAGACATAGAGAGATACAGAGAGGGAGGGAGGGAGGGAGGGAGGGGAGAGATAGATGTTGTGGCTCCCGGGGTTTTTTAATAACTGGTTCTCTGCCCTAATGACTGACTGGGTAGGCGTGGCTGGGGGGGGGTGTCATGTAACTGGTGGAAGTGAGTGACATCGAGTTGGCCACGCCCACCCAGGTTTTGTGGCTCCCTGTGTTTTCTTTTCTGTGGGAAACAGGTCCAAATGGCTCTTTGAGTATTTAAAGTTGCAGACCCCTGCTCTAGAAAGAGTGCAGAGAAGAGCAACAAAGATAATTAGGGGACTGGAGGCTAAAACATATGAAGAACGCTTGCCGGAATTGGATATGTCTAATGAAAAGAAGGACTAGGGTTGACATGATAACAGTTTTCCAATATTTGAGGGGCTGCCACAAAGAAAGAGGGGGGGGGGAAACAGCCTATTTTCCAAGGCACCAGAAGGCAAGACAAAAAAAAACAATGAATGGAAACTCATCAAGGAGAGAAGCAACCTAGAACTAAGGAGAAATGTCCTGACAATTAGAACAATTAATCAATGGAACAGCTTGCCTTTGGAAGTTGTGGGTGCTCCAACATTGGAGGTTTTTAAAAAGAGATTGGATAACCATTTGTCCATAATGGTATAGGGCAGTGATGGTGAACCTTTTAGACACCGAGTGCCCAAACTGTGCCCTCGTGCATGCCCTAACGGAAAGGTCTGTGCACGCGTGTGCGAATCATGCATGCACCAACATGCATGTGCATGCACCAACATGCATGTGCATGCACCAACATGCAGGTGCATGCGCCAACACATGCACAAACCTGCACCGACATGCACAGCAGAGACCCAAAGACACCAGCAGCGCAGCAAGAGGTAAGATCTTTTGTGAGCTTCTGTTTCATTGTTTGCAGGGAAACAGAAGCCCACGAAAGAAACGCCATGGAGATCTGACCTGGGACGATGGTGCACTTGCCAGCAGAATGGGCTCTGCGTGCCACCACTGGCACACGTGCCATAGGTTCGCCATCACGGGTATAGGGTCTCTTGCTTGAACAGGGGGATATTAGAAGACCAATGTCTCTTTCAACTCTGCTTTCTGCTACTCTGTTATCCCGAATGGGCAAAAGCACCTACAAGAGGTAGAAGCAGTGGTGGGATTCAAATAATTTAACAACCGGTTCTCTGTCCTAATGACCAGCTGGGTAGGCGTGGCTCGGTGGTCATGTGACCAAGTGGACGCGGCTAACTCAACATCACTCACATTGATGGGCGCTTCGCCTTAGCTGTTACAATGTAAGAAGGGTTAACCAGAGAGGCAGTTTCTGTAAGCAGAGCAATAAAGATTAGGCTAGAAACACCACCAGAATGTTTCCTTCCTGCCTTCCTTACAGGATTAGCCCTGTAAAGTGGAAAAAAAACCAAACTAAGATTTCTTCCAACAACCGGTTCTCTGAACCGGTTAGAAAGTTAATTGGTTCTCCCGAATAGGTGCAAACCAGCTAAATCCCATCTCTGAGTAGAAGATAACAGCTCATAAGGGGCAGAAGGAGACATGTATGTATTTTGAGCATATTCCCTGTCCAACTGTTACAACTGAAGAACAGAAGGTATTTGGCATCCTTCAAAAGACTTGCCTCATTCCTTCGAATTAAATTCAAACGAAACAAATTTACATTTTTATTTGGGGGGTGCGGGGGAAGAGGTCGAAATTTTAAGAGAGCATCAATTTTTTGAAATTTCAAAAAAAAAACATGTCTAGTTATGCCAAGTCATCATGGTCTTTGGAAGATTTGCCAATCAGAGAAGATTCCAGGAAAATGTAAGGCCGACATGCAAAGGCTATCATGAGATGTCCCTCAGGACATCATGAAGTTGCAAGAGCCTGGAATAAGGTTTGATCTGAGGAGAAAAGTATAGAAGGAACAGCTAAGGATGCCACTAATGAATGTTCTGCTGTGTAGTAAATGTGCATTCAGTTCAGGGTGCATTAAGAATAACAGAATTGGAAGGGACCTTGGAGGTCTTCTAATCCCACCCCCTGCTCAAACAGGAGCCCCTACTCCATTCCAGACAAGTGGCTGTCCAGTCTCTTCTTCAAAGCCTCCAGTGATGGAGCACCCATAACTTCTGAAGGCAAGCCATTCCACTGATTTATTATCCTCACTGTCAGGAAATTTCTCCTTAGTTCTAAGTTGATTCTCTCTTTGATCAGTTTCCATCCTTTGCTTCTTGTCCTGCCTTCAGGTGCTTTGGAGAATAGGTTGACTTTCTTAGAAAAGATCCTTTCTGAGAAGATTTCCTTTCAAAGAAGGATATAGAGAAAGGGAAGATATTTAGAGGGGTCCATAAAACAAGGTCTATCAGGAAAAGTTGAAGAAACTGAATATGTTTTCCCCAGAGAAGGAAGATTTAAGAGATTAAAAACGAGCTTTTCTAATCCCAGAAATATCATCATCTAGAACCGTGATGGCGAACCTATGGCACGCGTGCCACAGGTGGCACGCAGAGCCATATTGGTGGGCACACGAGCATTGCCCTAGCTCAGCTCTGGCACGCACATTTTTGGGCCTATCGGAAGGCTATTTCCGGCCTCCGGAGGGCCTCAAGGGGGGTGGGGAAGGGCGTTTTTGCCCTCCCCAGGCTCCTAGAAAGGCTCTGGTGGCTGGGGAGAGTGAAGAATGGGCCTTCCTGTCTCACCGGAAGTTGGCAAATGGGCCATTTCCAGCCTCCAGAGGGCCTTCAGGGGGGTGGGGAAGGCTGTTTTTGCCCTCCCCAGGCTCCAAGTAAGCCTCTGGAGCCTGGGGAGGGTGAAAAACGGGCCTACTGGGCCCACTGTGCCATCACATGCCAAAAGCGGGGGGAGCGCAGGGATGTTACACGTGCATGCGCGGGGGGAGTGGGGTGCACTGAATTATGGGTATGGGCAAGCGTGGGTGCAATTCCCCCACACTCCCCCTGCTTTTGGCACACGATGGCAAAAAGGTTAGCCATCACTGATCTAGAAGAAGGAAGATGTAGTTTAAGATAGGAAGGAACCAATCTCTCATATTCGAATCTAGGAGAACATCTTGCAACTCAACAGTAGAAGAAACATATGTTCTTGAAAGTAAGGGAAACGTGCCCAATTACTTAGATGGAAAGGTGAGTTTCTTCAACCAGAAAATAGACCAATATCATTTAGGGATGATTCTAATTTCCTGCACCAAAGAAATGATTGGGCCAGAAGGAATACAGAAGCTGCTTATTGTCCACATTCTATATATAGTGATGCCACTTTTCTAGGTTCCCAACAAGAGAACTTTCCTAGGAGATGCTGAGGAAAGTAGAACCACGGATTTCCCCCCCACTCCAGTGACTAACATGAGTCACTAAAAGGATGATGATAAGGCAGCATGTCAATGTGGTTCGTTGTCTTATCAGGATGTCATCTTCTGTTCTGACCTAGGCTCCCTTAAAAAGCAGGAATTGGTCCCGGCAAAACCTCTTTTATTTACACGACTGTGAATTACTTCCATTCACAGTCAGCAAGGTTTGTCCAAACAGTTTTTCAAAGGAATATTTCTCAACACACCTTATCTTGTGGCAAGCTGCCACGTAACTTGTTTCCCAATGCAGAGTAAGGCAAAACTTGGCACAGAGTCTCTTAGAGGCACGAACAGAACTTTCCACTCTTGAAACAATCAAAAGAACAAATTGTTTCCTGCAAAAGCCCCCTCCCCATTTGCTCCTCTTTTGTTTCCTATGGGAGGGGCCAATCATCTCCAAGGTGTGGCTTTATTCCCAAGTCAACCCTGCTTTCTTAGTTGTTCTTATCTTCTGGCAGCTCTGTGCATGCACACACTGGGAACGGGCTCCAGCTGTTCCTCTGCCTTGCTGCTGTCTAGCTCCCTCTGTGCCTCTGACACAGAGCTCTCGTCCGAGCTTTTCCCAGCCCCCAGGACCGGCCCAAGTTCCTCCCCAACCTCCTCACTGCCTGACTCTGCTGCCAGCTCCACCACAACATCTTTCCATCACCAAAATGAACGGTTCCTTCATGGTGGTGGGAATGGTAGAAGAAAAATTTCAGCCTTCTATTTAGTCAGCATAAAACATTCAGTCCTTGGTTTACCCTGGATATCATTTCAGGTTTCTTCTTGATTAAGCATGGATGTTTTTTGGTATTACTCGAGCCGAAACAAATCCACATTTACCCTTCTTAGAAAAGCAACTTGCTGTTCTCCTGTGGGTACATATGATGATATCACATCCATGCCCACTGGGCAAAATCAAAAGGAAATATCAGCGAGAGGTAATAGATTTGAAATGATGGCATTCGGCCAAACCACCGTGCTGTGTTCCCCGAAATGAAGGAGCAGAATGAATTGACATCAAACGTAAGGAAAGAGCTGGATTATAAAATGAAGCTTCCCCTCTGTTATTAAAAGACTTGGGCAGCCTCAAATGTGGGGTTCTGCCAACAGGATCCAGACCCTTTCGTCCTGCTAAGGGGCAGAGAAAAACAACCCCTGAGTACCCATCACGTGGTGTGGCTAGGATGGGGATAGGCAACCTTAAACACTCAAAGAGCCACAAAGGTCCTAACCGGAAGCCCCCTGTTCAATTCTGGAGCTGATTGGAAATTTGGTTCCCACACTATAGAGTCTCTTCCTAGCATGGTGTCCTTTTTCCTCTACCTGTCCTAACCGAAAGCCCTATCAATTGTGGAGCCAACCGGCGACAAGGAGCCACAGCAGAGGGATGAAAGAGCCACATGCAGCTCCAAAGCTGCGGGTTGCTGACCCCTGGGCTAGGAAAATAACAGGAGGAATTTTAGACATAGCCAACCAAATAGATACTGTAGGATAGGAGATTGTCAGTAGCTTATTTCATAGACAACAGCTCAGTCCATGCGTGAACATTCCCAGCAGGAAGAGATTCTAAGCATTGTGAAATATTTTGCCTTAATGAACTCACTGATAGAAGGGGCTAGAAGTTCTGTGGTTGTTAGGCTCATCCCAAGAATGACACAGAACAATCCAGCCAAAGTTCTGGTCTCTATTTGCTTAGAACACAAGAGACAGAATCTTGCCAGACTAAACCCATAACACTCTCACCCTAATAGAGATTTTCTTGGAGTTTCTAAGGTAAAGGTAAAGGTTCCCCTCGCACATATGTGCTAGTTGTTCCCGACTCTAGGGGGCGGTGCTTTTCTCCATTTCTAAGCTGAAGAGCCAGCGCTGTCTGATGACAATTCCATGGTCATGTGGCTGGCATGACCCAGGTTGCTTCTCTCTTGGATTAGTTTCCATCCATTGTTTCTTGTCCTGTCCTCTGGTGCTTTGGAGAATAAATTGACCCCCTCCTCTTTCTCTGGTCCATCTCTGGAATGTTGGTCCTGCTCCTTGGAAAGTGCTCCCTTCAAATTGGGAAACTACTCCTACAACTGTAGTCCATCATACCACCTCCCCCTTTGTAGACATATTCCCACACATTCCCTCTTTCCAAGATACTCTATGTTAGTTCTAACCCCTGGGTGAAAACATCCTATTGAAGTCTGCTTCCTTGAGAGTATTCTCTGCTCTCCAATGAGGAATTGGACACCAGGCAGAACCAGTGTCAGCTGCCACCTTATGCTTCCTTGTGCTTCACTGCTATGTGTTGATAGACTACCATACTTGGGAAAATAAAACTAAGTGCTATATCTCCTCAAGAAAGTGCCTCAAGGTTGCCCAGCTGGAAGAAGGAGGAAGATGCATACCAACCTGCGCGCAAACTGACCATGTGAAAATACCTTGCATGAACTTGATTGGTTACAAAGGGGGATTGGTGGGCAGCGAGGGGCAGTTAAAGAGGGAAAAGTAGAACTTAGCGATTTGGGCACGCAATTCTCAGTTCTGGCTTTGCATTGCTGCAATGCACTTGACTTCTAATAAAACTTTTACCTTTCTCAACAAATGGAGCCAAGGATCGTTTCTACTTGTGGCAAGTCTCACACCCACATAAACAACCTGTCATGACTCCGATTAATGAACCCAACCAAATCAGAACTCTGAGACCAGAATCCTCCTCAAAGAACTTCTTTATTGGGTACATTGTAGCGACACCATCAAGTGTAAAACCAACTCTAACTATTCCCTGTGGCTTTGGTATAATTAAAATAGTAAATGATCTCCTCGCCAAGTGTCACTGGTCACACTGTCCAATTGTGGTAATTGGATGGCATGCCAGGGTATAGTCGATTACTTCCAAACCTTAGATGACCCACAATGTAGATGATTCTGCTACTGCTAATGATCCTACTCATCAACAAGTCGTCTGCCCAACATGAAAACATGATTTTCATGAATCCCACCTAGCAGAGCTACACATCCAAGATCCCTGGCAGCAAGGACCTCACCTACCTGCCCTCCAGGTAAAGGTTCCCCTTGCACATATGTGCTAGTTGTTCCCGACTCTAGGGGCCAGTGCTCATCTCTGTTTCAAAGCCAAAGAGCCAGCGCTGTCCGAAGACGTCTCCGTGGTCATGTGGCCGGCATGACTTAATGCCAAAGGCGCACGGAACGCTGTTACCTTCCCACCAAAGGTGGTCCCTATTTTTCTACTTGCGTTTTTTACGTGCTTTCGAACTGCTGGGTTGGCAGAAGTTGGGACAAGTAATGGGAGATCATCCCGTTCCGCGGCACTAGGGATTCGAACCACTGAACGGGCGACCTTTCTGACTGATAAGCTCAGCCACTGAGTCACCGCGTCTCTACGTGCATCTCCCAAAACAATTTGCCCATTCTGCAAAATGGGAAGATTTGGATCAAAAGCGGCGGATGCATGAAAGCTGCAAAGCAGAGGGATGATAGAAAGGGAAGGAGAAATGGATGGTTGGTGGAATATTTTATCAGGCTGGGTTCCTGCAGAACCCAGCCTGGAGCAATTGTCAGATTTCATGACAGGTTAATTGGAAAGCAGAGAACAAATGGGTATTGGAGAAAAGCAAAACAGCACGATGGAGGTGGAGAAGAAGAATGATGCTGAGGAGCAGGGATTAGGCCTTGGGAGAAAGTTCTGTATAGCATGAATTCAGGTGCGTGCACTAAGCAACCTGCAATCCCAGGGCTGCTTATTGGAACATTCTCACAACGACTATTATTATTTTTGCAAATGATAATAGCCTTTCCAAAATTCAACATCCCACCATTGTTAAGGGTGAAATACAAGAGCATTAACTTGAAGGAGACTTGGTGAGGTTGAAACAAAGGTGGGTAGCAATTGGCTACAGGAAAATAGGAAATAGGAAAGGGAAGGGAAGGAGAAAGGGGGGAGAGGAAGAAGGGAGTGAAAAGGAAAAGGGAAGGAGGAGAGGAGGAGAGGAAGAAGAAAAGATAAAAGGAAGGGAAAGGGAAGAGAAAGGAAGGGAAGGAGGAAGAGGGAAAGGAGGAAGGGAGTGAAAGGGAAAAGGAAGGAGGAGAGGAAGAAGGAAAGAGAAAAGAAGGAGAAAGGGAAGAAAAGGGAAGGAGGAAGAGGAAAAGGAGGAAGGGAGTGAAAGGGAAAAGGAAAAGGAAGGAGAGGAAGAAGGAAAGAGAAAAGAAAGGGAAAGGGAAGAAAAGGGAAGGAGAAAGAGAAGGGAAGGAGGAAGAGGAAAAGGAGGAAAGGAGCGAAAAGAAAAAGGAAAGAGAAGGAGGAAGGGAAAGGCTTGGGGTCGGGGGCGAAAGCCCTACTAAGCAGGTATATACAAAAGTATGAAGGCTATTGCTTAACGCATTGTAAGCCACCCTGAGTCTCCGGAGAAGGACGGCATATAAATCGAACCAATAAAATAAAATAAAATAAAATAAAATAAAATAAAATAAAATAAATAAACACAATGTGTTACATTGCTCCATAAAACAAAATACACTTAGTACACCTTCTTCTTCCCCTCCCAGGAATACATTCAATTAGATTAACAGAGTCGGAAGGGACCTCAGAGGTCATCTAGTCCAACCCCCCCACCGCCCAAGCAGGATTTCTACACCATTTCTGACCAATGGCAGTCCAGTCTCTTCTTGAAAGCCTCCAGTGTTGAATTAAGAAGCTCCTGACCTGCCTCGCAGGGCTATTGCAAGGAACGGCACGATGCCCCTTTTAGCGAAGTTGCCCACAAGAGGGAGAAAAAGAGAAGCGGGAAACCAGCCCTCGGAATGTCGCTGACACTATCTCACCTGGACAGGTGGACTCGCTTCTCAGTGAACTGGCCCGGGCCATGGACGGGGTCTTCGTGAGGCTCGTTTTTCACCACTTCCACCCCTTCTCCTCGGTCGCTCTCCTGATGGCTGTGCTTACTGATGGTGTACAGCTGTCCGACTCGATACTGTTCAGGAAAGAAGACCAAGAGGAGATCCATCTGAAAGGAGGTTTGTGCAAAGGGGAAGGGCGAGGGAGAGGAGAATAGACAGACCCCCTTCCCGGGATACAGGTAATCCTCGATTTACGACCACCTAAATGTCTGTCGCTAAGCGAGACAGTTGTTAAGTGAGTCTTGCCCTATTTTACTACCTTTCTTGCCCCCGTTATTAAGCAAATCACTACACTTGTTAAGTTACCAACATGGTTGTTAAGTGAACCGGGCTTCCGCATTGATTTTGCTTGTCTGAAGGTCGCCAAAGGGGGAGGGGGAGGTCACGTGACCTCAGGACCCCGCAGCCGTCATAGATAGGAGTCAGTTGCCAAACATCTGAATTTTGTTTCACAGGGATGCTGCAACAGTCATAAGTGTGAAAACGGGTCACAAGTCACTTCCCCCCCCCCCGCGCTGTTATAATTTTGGATGGCCACTAAATGAACTGTTGTAAGCTGAGGTCTACCTGTATTCTCATTGCGATGAAAAATAATGAACCATCTACATGGCTTTTATCGTAAAAATATCCCAATAAAGAGGAACACAGACAAACCACAAGCAATAAATCTGACTTTTAAGATTCAGAGGTTTATTTCGCGAGCAATTTGATGTTATGAACAGCCATCCTAACACAACTTATATCCATGATGGCGAACCTATAGCACCCATGCCACAGGTGGCACGCATAGCCATATCGGTGGGCACGTGAGCTCACCTCTGGCGTGCATGCACGTGCCGGCCAGCTGATTTTCGTGCCTTCTGGGCCCACCAGAAGTAGGGAAACAAGCTGTTTCCTGCCTCTGGAGGGCCTCGGGGTAATGGTGGGGAAGGCCCGTTTTTCTCTCTCCAGAGCCTTTCTAGGAGTCTGGGGAGGGTAAAAACCGCCTTCCCCACCCACCTGGAGGCCCTCCAGAGTCTGGAAATGGCCCATTTGCCAACTTCCAGTGGGACCGGAAGGCCCATTTTTTGCTCTACCCAGACTCCAGAGCCTTTCTAGGAGTCTGGGGAGGGCGAAAACGGCCTCCCCCCCCCCCGAGGCCCCCTGAAGGCCGAAAAAGGCCCATTTGCCAGTTTTCGGCCTCCAGAGGGCCGCCAGGGGGATGGGGAAGACTGTTTTCGCCCTCCCCAGACTCTTAGAAAGGCTCTGGAGGCTGAGGAGATCAAAAAATGGGTCTACCATGTTGTTGTGTGCCAGGAGCAGAGGGAGCAGGGAGGTCGCACGCACATGCACGGGGGCAGGGCACATAGAATTATGGGCGTGGGCACACACATGCACGACCGTCCCTGCTCCTGGCACACGATGGCAAAAAGGTTAGCCATCACTGACTTATATCAATAACCAATTGCAATGAAGTCAGGAGACAATAGCTAGGTCCAGGAAGGAATAGCTACAGCCAGTGGCCCTGAACTCATCCCAGTACATTCTTTTTATACTTTTCTGCCCGCATTTCACAACTTATTTCCTTGTCCTTTCTTACCGACGGACAGCCTCCAGATATGCCCGTGTACATCTCAAACCTCTATCCATTGGTATTTTCAGTTCCTGTATTTCTCGCAGTTTCAACCTTCTGATTCCAAATATATTTCAAAACTAAGCACTTTGCAAAATCACATTTCACAGCAACAGCTCAGCAGGATTACAGATTGTTCTGATCCACTTTGAAATCTTTCTATCTAAAATTTTGGTTTGTGTAGCTTCTTAGGGCCTGCTATCCTTCTGAGACCTATGGACTCTGGTAGTTCAATAGGCTACTATTTGTCCGTTTCTCACACCAGACAGGAAAACATAATAATCAGACAAGTTAATTCTATAGGATAGACTGGGTTTAGAAAACAAGAAAAATAGAAAGAAATTTTGATTAAAATTGAAATAAGAATTGAGTTGTATACACTTGGAAATTAAGATTTGTGGTGATAAAATTGTAAGGTAAACATATAGATTAATAGAATTGATTGTCTTTGTGTTTAATGTTGATGCTAAAAGGAGTAAGGGATAAAAATTTAGAGAAAGCGGTATTGAATTTTGATTTATAATTGAATTTATAACTGAATATAAAAAGGAGTTTTGCCTTAGTAGGAGATGAGGATGTATGATGAGATAATAGAAAAAATTATTAAGATGTCGAAATTTATGTTAAAATCGTTTGTTCTTCATTTGTTAAATTAGTGTACCCATTTGTGACCGGACCAAGACTTTGTTCTTGAAAATTTTTTATTTTTTATGTTTATGTTGGAAAAAAAATAAAAAGTTCTTTACAAAAAAAAGACAAGTTAATTCTACAGGTAGTCCTTGACTTACGACCACAACTGAACCCCCCACATTTCTGCTGCTAAGTGAGACATTTTTTAAGTGAGTCTTGTCCCGTATGATGACCTTTCTTGCCACTGTTATTAAGTGAATTGCTGCGGTTGGTTAAGTTAGTAGCTGTTGTGGTCTGCCAGCAGCCTGCGGAGCTGGCAGCGGAGTCCGACAGCGATGAGGCTGAGGAAGAATCCTGGAGGCTGGGGAAGGCCCGGATGAGGGCTCTGCGTTGGAGGCAGAGATGGGGCCAGAGCCATCGGGGAGTGAGGTACAGACTCCGGAGCCTCCAGAGGCTGACAGCAGAGAGGCAGAGGAACAGGAGGAGCCTGTTCCTAATGCACGCATGAGAAGAGTTGCCAGAAGGCAAGAGAAGCTCAAGCAAAGAGGACAACTCGGGAGTAGGGCCAAGAGATGATTGGCCCCTCCCATAAGACTTAAAACAGACCAGCAACGGCGTTTGGGCTTTGCCGGAAAACAACATTGGTAGCTTCGTCTTCTTCTTCGTCTACGTCTTGCATTTATTTTTGTATCTGTGACTTCTGAACGTTTGCCAAGAAAGGCCTTTGGCAGTTTGCCTAACTGGACCAAGGTTTGCGATAGGTAGGACTGAGGAATTTGTGTTGGGAGGAATTTGCTTTAATTTGGTTGAACGACGCTGGGAATGAAGTAATTCTCAGCTGTTCGAATAAAGTTTGTTTGTTTTTTCACTGACTGATTTTCCTACTACTTACATGGGCCTGGGTCACAACAGTAGCATGGCTGTTAAGTGTTATTCTGTCTTAGAATAAGAATAATAGAATTGGAAGGGACCTTGGAGGTCTTCTAGTCCAACCTCCTGATCATTTTATAACATTCTGAACCAAAGGTTATTGTTATGTCCTTATAAGGACATCCGGCCGGGGATTGGTTAATCCTCCGGGCGGGAAAGTTAAACCGCTGTCATTGGACGGCTGGCCTGCCGGAGCGCTATAAAAAGGGCTCCGGCAGCACAGCCGTTCGTCTGTTCTGACTTAGTTAAGAGCTGAATAAAACTTGTTGAACAGACCCCGCTGGTCTTGTCTTCTTTCCTGCGCCTGATCTAACACTGGCGACGAAGGATTTGAAAAGAACCGCCACGCGGAGCTAAGTCACTCATCGAGAATTTCTCACTGAGCTGAAGTCACTGAAGATGGAGGCGTCACAAGCCGCGATGGCTCCGATCTCCAAATTCGACCCCAGAGTGGAGAAACGGACCTCCTATCTGGTTCGTTTCCGCCAGTTTCTGCGGGGAAACAACTATCAAGACCTCTCCGATGAACGGAAACGAGCCCTGTTCCTAGCGCATTGCGGCTCCGAGGTGCTGGAGATGGCCATCGACCTCGTGTCCCCAAGGAACATCGAGGAGATGTCTTGGGCCGATCTGCAAGACGTGCTGAAGGAGCACTACGCTCCCACTGGAACTCCCATTGCCAACAGATTCACCTTTCAACAAAGGAGTCAGTTGGAAGGGGAGCCCATCAAGGACTTTGTGGCAGCTCTGCGGCAACTCGCGTCAAACTGCGAGTTTGACAACGTTGAGAACGCCATCAGAGACCGCATTGTCTTCGGCATGAGGGACATTGGACTGCAACGTAAGTTCCTCAGCCGAAAGAAGATTGCGTTGAAAGACGTCGTTGAGGAGGCAATCGCAGCCGAGATCTCAGAAAAGGCGGCTGCCGCCATGAGTAGGGCTAAAGGGGTGCACAAATTGCACCGCCAACCCAAGAGCTCGTCTGAGGAGTCGTCTGCCAGCTCCTGCTCCGACGACGAAATGGCCGTTCACAAGGTTTCCCGCCAAAACCGTCGCGAGCGCAAACAAGATGGCGCCCGGATCGAGCCCTGCGGCAGCTGCAAAGGAAGCCATGCCAGAGCCAAGTGCCGTTGGAGAGACGCTGTCTGCCGACGCTGCAACAAGCGGGGGCACATCGCTGAAGCCTGCAGGGCCGAAGCACCTACCCCGGGTCCGTTTCCCCCCGGCTGGGGCGAGAAACGGCAAGACAACCAGAGACCATCCAAACAGTCCTCTGCCAGGTCTCAGCAACGAGGCGGCGGCTACGCGGCGGTCAGAACCGAGCAGCTGTCCTCCGGCATCCACACCATTGACGATGCGGCCGCAAAGTTCCATGCCACCGTAATCGTGGAGGGAACACCCTGCTCTATGGAGGTTGATTCGGGATCGAACTACTCCATCATGGACTGGCACCAGTTAAAGCGCCTGAAACCGGGCATCTCGAGGAAAGACCTCAAGCCCCTACGGGCCCGTCTTGTCGATTTCGGCGGCAACCCTGTTGAGATCCTGGGGAGGACTTCGCTCCGGGTCACCTACCACGACTTCCAGGGCGTCCTACCCATCACTATCGTGGGGCGAAACCGCCCGAGCCTGCTGGGGATGGAGTGGTTCGAGCCATTGGGGCTGTCTATCAGCGGGATCCATCAAATTCGTAGGGACGAACTCGATGCCATCATCGAAGAGTTCAAGGAAGTCTTCGATGGTAAGCTGGGGAAATTTGTGGGGAAACCCATTTCCTTCAATTTGGACAAAAATGTCACCCCAATTAGGCTTAAGCCCCGCAGGGTTCCGTTCGCCCTGAGGCCCAAGGTCGACGCCCAGATAGATAAGCTTGTCGCCCAGGGGGTCCTGGAACCGATCGATCATGCTGCATGGGAGACCCCCATTGTGACCCCGATGAAGCATGATGGGTCTGTGCGCATCTGCGCCGACTATAAGTGTTCTATAAATAAGGCCCTCCAGCAGAGCGCATATCCGGTTCCAGTGGTGCAACATCTGCTGCACTCACTTGGGAGCGGATCAATATTCGCAAAATTGGACCTGGCCCAAGCTTACCAGCAATTGCCAGTGGATGAAAAAACTGCGGAGGCACAAACCATTGTCACGCATAGAGGGGCATTTAAATGCACGCGCCTCCAATTTGGGGTCAGCGCAGCCCCAGGTATTTTTCAATCATTTATGGAACGCCTTCTTCAAGGCATTCCAGGGGCGGTCCCTTACTTCGATGATGTCTTGATCTCCGGCCACTCCAAAGCCCAACTACTTGAGCGACTGCGCATGGTTTTGCAGCGGTTCAAGGAGAAGGGTTTGAGAGTCAGGAGGGACAAGTGCATCATCGGGGTCCAGGAAGTCGAGTTCCTGGGTTATCTCATTGATAAGAACGGCATTCACCCCACTAAATCTAAGGTTAGGGCTATCCATGAAGCTCCAGCCCCCCAAAACAAGACGGAGCTTCAGGCGTTTCTGGGACTACTGAATTTTTACAGTGTTTTCCTGAAACAGAAAGCCTCCGTGGCTGAACCGCTCCATCGCTTGCTGGGGAAGGCGGTTTCCTGGAGGTGGGGGAAGGAAGAGGAAGCAGCATTCAGAGCTGTCAAGAACCTGCTTTCTTCCGAGAGTGTCCTCATCCAATACCACGAGACGCTCCCCCTGCTATTGACTTGCGACGCATCCCCCTATGGCGTCGGAGCAGTCCTCAGCCATCAATTCCCGGACGGGAAGGAAGCCCCCATCGCCTATTTCTCGAAGACGCTGTCCAGCGCCGAGAGAAATTACAGCCAATTGGACAAAGAGGCCCTGGCCATCGTCGCTGGCGTCAAGCGTTTCCACGAGTACCTATACGGACGGAGGTTCACGGTCATCACAGACCACAAGCCCCTGTTGGGCCTCCTGTCGGGAAGCAAGCCCACACCGAACTATTCATCGCCTAGGATGACACGCTGGGCAATTTTTTTGGCCGGGTACTCTTACGAACTTTGCCACAGGCCCGGCAGTAACATCTGCAACGCTGACGCCTTGAGCAGATGCCCGTCAAAGGACTTAGTGGAGGACCCTGCCCCCACCCTGGGACTGCATCACATCGATGGCGACCTGGCTTGCCCAGTCACATCCGCAGACGTCGCGGCACTAACCCAGAAAGACCGGACTTTGAAGCAAGTGATGTCTTGGGTGCTGCGCGGCTGGCCTGCGGAACCGTTGACCGACGATTTCAAGCCGTTCGCAAAGAGGCAGCAGGAACTGTCAACCATGAAGGGCTGCCTGCTGTGGGGTGACAGGGTTGTGGTTCCCCAGGCTTTGCGCATAAAGACATTGGAAACTTTGCACAAGGGGCACCCTGGCATCGTGCGCATGAAGGGACTGGCACGGAGCTACGTCTGGTGGCCATCACTGGACAAAGACATTGAGAACTGGGTCTCCAGATGCGATCCGTGCCAAGAAGTCCGCCCCGCCCCTCCGCAAACGCCTGTTGCGGAATGGGAAACACCGAGCAACCCGTGGGCGCGAATACACATAGACTTTGCGGGCCCGATGCAAGGGAAGTTCCTGCTAATAGTGGTGGACGCCTTTTCCAAGTGGCTTGAGGTCATCCCCCTGGCATCCATCACTACTGAAGTCACCATTAGAGCCCTCCGGCGGCTGTTCGCTACCCACGGGCTGCCGGACGTCCTTGTTTCCGACAACGGCCCGCAGCTGACCTCAAAACCAATGGAGGAGTTCCTGGCCAGTTTGGGCATTCGCCATGCCCTCTCTGCCCCCTACAGACCGGCTGGCAACGGACAAGCTGAGAGGATGGTGAGGTTCACCAAAGAAGCCCTTGCCAGGATGGGACCGGGCGATTGGCAAGAGAAGATCGACAACTTCCTCTTGATACAGCATATTACGCCGCATGCCACCACTAGGAAGAGCCCGGCCGAAATGCTGATGGGCAGGAAGCTGAGGTCACCCCTGGACCGACTTCACCCCCTGTACCACTCTGAGGTCACCGCAACCGCGAGCCGCCCCCTCCGAGCCTTCTCTGCAGGAGATCCGGTTTTCGCGCTTAATTTCCACGGCCTGCCGAAATGGCTTAAAGGGAGAATCGAGAGCTCAACCGGCCCGAAGTCCTACACTATCGAACTGCAGGATGGAGTGGTCTGTAGACGTCACATCGACCAACTCCGGAAGCGGTGGGAAGGGGATGGCGAAAACCACCCTGACGAGGTAGGACAACAACACCCCTACAAGGCAGGCCAAAACCACCCCGACGAGGTAGGACAACAACACCCCTACAAGGCAGGCCGAAACCACCCCGACGAGGTAGGACAACAACACCCCTACAGGGCAGGCCAAAACCACCCCGTCGAGGTAGGGCAACGCCACCCGGGCAGGGCAGGACAACACCACCCTTGTGAGGTAGCCCTGCAACACCCAGTCGAGGAAGGGCCGTACCATCCCAACATGACCGGCCAGCCAGCAGACCAGCTACCGTACTGCAACTGCCGAGTAGACAGGGGACTCCACGGCAACGAAAACTCACGCCTCCCCGGCAAGGCGGCCCAACGCCACCCCGACGGCAGGGAACTCCAGGGAACGCCAGTAGACCGGGACATGCCCAACCGAGAGGGCCAACAACGACCCGGTGAGGGAGGCCTACGACACCCCTGCATGCAAGAACTACACCGCCCGTCTGAAATCTTCCGTCCAGCTGACCCCCGTCCCAAGCAACAACGACCCGACCAGGTCGACCTGCACCACCCAGACAGGGTCGACCAACACAAGTCTAAAAGATACGGACAATTTGCAAAAAATATAAAAAACCCAAGGGACTTACCGGTCCACGACGATCGGCACCCAGGACAGGGAAGAGACCAACCGGACCAGCAGATATATTCCAACAGCGGGTCGGGAGGCGGCACACCGGAGCCGGTACCTGCAACGACCACTTCGCAGCCCAGCAGCAAGGCCGGAGGCGCACGGACAGGGCCGGCACCTTCAACGACCCAGCGGCAGGCATCCCAGGGGCGAGGGTCGGAGGACACCGGAGCAGCCACCTTCCAGACGGACGACGGAGAACAGAATGAACTGCGCAGGTCGAGCAGGGCTTCCAGACGTCCCGCCTACCTGCGTGACTACGTTTGTTGATCGACACGAGCTGAACCATGTTTCATCTAGGGGGGGAGGAGTGTTATGTCCTTATAAGGACATCCGGCCGGGGATTGGTTAATCCTCCGGGCGGGAAAGTTAAACCGCTGTCATTGGACGGCTGGTCTGCCGGAGCGCTATAAAAAGGGCTCCGGCAGCACAGCCGTTCGTCTGTTCTGACTTAGTTAAGAGCTGAATAAAACTTGTTGAACAGACCCCGCTGGTCTTGTCTTCTTTCCTGCGCCTGATCTAACAGTTATCCAGTCTCTATAGAAAATGGGAAAACTATAGAAAATTTCACTCGTCGGCTGCAATCTTCCAAGGAAAGAGTTAAGTTTTCAGCTTCCGGATTGGTCTCTCTCTCTCTCTCTCTCTCTCTCACTCTCTCTCTCTCTCTCTCTCTCTCTCTCTCTCTCTCTCTCTCTCTCTCTCTCTTTTTTTTTTTCCCCCTCTGAAAGTCAATATCTGGTAAAACATGATCACAGTTAACCTACCTGCTGTTTATTTAAGGACAATCAATGTTATGATTGGAAAAAGAGGGGAGCATCTGTATTTCAAAACAATTCCCCTTAGTGGTAAAATGGAGACATTTTATCCTAGCTGTGCATAGTGAAACACACATACGCACACACAAGTAGCTGTTGAAAACATTTCTATAAAACTCCAGGGCAGTTTTATAGAAATGGTTTCCCCCGCTCTCCATAACAGCATTATAATTATCGCAATTTTAAAGCAAATAAAAACGATATTTACTCTCTCTCCTCCACTTCGGAGGCAAGGAGTACAAGAAAAACTATTTCGGAATTCAAAAAAAGGCAGCGAGTATGTGTATATGTACTGTATATGAATATGTGTAATTGTATATATATATATATGTAATTGTATATGTATATGTATAATTGTATAATTAATTGTATGTAGATATATATATATGTATAATTGTATATATATATATATATATGTACTGAATAGGTATAATTGTATAAATAATTGTATTTCCGGGACATGGTGGCTCAGTGGCTAAGATGCTGAGCTTGTAGATCAAAAAGGTCGGCAGTTCGAATCCCTAGCACTGCTTAACGGGGTGAGCTCCCGTGACTTGTCCCAGCTTCTGCCAACCTAGCAGTTCGAAAGCATGTAAAAAATGCAAGTAGAAAAATAGGCACCACCTTTGATGGGAAGGGAACAGGGTTCCATGCACCTTTGGCGTTGAGTCATGCCAGCCACATGACCACGGAGACGCCTTCAGACAGCGCTGGCTCTTTGGCTTAGAAACGGAGATGAGCACCACCCCCTAGAGTCGGGAACAACTAGCACATATGTACGAGGGAACCTTTACCTTTACCTTAGAAACTCTCTATAGAAAATCTCTATTAGGGTGAGAGTATTATGGGTTTAGTCTGGCAAGATTCTGTCTCTTGTGTCTAAGCAAATAGAGACCTGAACTTTGGCTGGATTGTTCTGTGTCGTTCTTGGGATGAGCCTAACCACCACAGGACTTCTAGCCCCTTCTATCAGTGAGTTCATTAAGGCAAAATATTTCAGTTCACCGTGAGGTGAAGTGCACCATTGGAAGAGTTGAAAAACCAGGTTAGGGATGGAGGTTTCCATCCATTACTTCACGTAAGTTTGCATAAGTTTATTTCCATCTTTCCTGTTTCATAGTGTCCAGAGAGTTGGGTTTTTTCATAATGTGTCCAAAGTGAGATAATTTGAGCCTGGTCCTTTGTGCCTCTAATGAGAAATCTTGATTGATTTGATTGGATGATCCATTGGTTTGCTCTCTTGGTGGTCCATGTCTTCTCACACTGGAGAAGACCTGCTTCTTCAAAGTTCAACTGTTGCTCCATAGAGTATCTCCTCTTCTTCAAAGTTCAACTGTTGCTCCCATAAATTATCTCCTCTTCTTCAAAGTCCCACTGTTGCTTTCATAGAGTATCTCCTCTTCTTCAAAGTTCAACTGTTGCTCCATAGAATATCTCCTCTTCTTCAAAGTCCAACTGTTGCTTC
>WNWU01000025.1:9884577-9895831 GCA_012654045.1 Ptyas mucosa
TTGCTCCATAGAATATCTCCTCTTCTTCAAAGTCCAACTGTTGCTTCTTCGAAGTGCCACTGTTGCTTCCATAGAGTATCACAGGGAAAAAAATCACTGATTTTAGGAGTCTCTTCTTGGTAGGTATGGACCAGGGCTGTCTTAACACATGGGCCTATTGGGCACTTGCCCGTGGGCTCCACAAGTATAGGGCCCCATACTAATCTGTGTATGTTAACCCTTCAATGCACCTTGTATCATATTAATACAGCAACGTATTTATTACATTTTACTGCGTTTTTTAAAATAATACGAACATGCAAATATATGTTTCATTTTATCCACCATTTACATTTTTATTCCTGTGAGTAGTTGTCATAGGGGCCCAGTACACTGCTTTGCCCAGGGCCCATAATGCTGTTAAGAGGGCCCTGGTCAGGAGTGGGCTTCATAAATTTTAGCAAGGGGTTCTCTGCCCGGTTGCTGGGGGGGGGCGTGGCCATGGTGGGCGTGGCCTAGTCAGCCTCCTGCACCATGGCAGGGGGGGGAGATGTTTTCACCCTCCCTGGGCTCCGGAGGTTTTCCTCCAGCCTTCGGGAGGGTGAAAACAGCCTCCCCAGGCTCCAGAGGCCCTCTGGAGGCCAGACACGGGCCCGTTTCCGGCCTTTCCGAACTTTCAGTAGGCCCATTTTTCACCCTCCCTGAACCTCCATGCACTTACTTGCATCCAAAATGGGCCCCATGGGGACTCCTGGGAGGGGTGGGGCAGGGCAGCCCAGAGTGGGATTTGCGAGTTCTCTGAACTCCACAGAATCTTAGCTAGAGGTTCTCCCAAACCCATACGAATCCCCACAGCCCACCCCTGGCTCTGGTATAGACATGTGGATGCTTCTTCCTGACGGCAAGGCCCATTTTTTTGTGTAAAGAGAGACTTTTCCTCCGAATCTCTCCTGCAAAGGAGAATGGTTTCTCTGGAGTAAACTCCATCCACACCGGAAAGCCATCCGCTGCCTTGCCGCAAGCCGTGTGCCTGTTTTGCTGAGCTCCGACCAACAGCGGCAGCTGTGTTGAAATGAGCTACTTTTAGCCTGGCACACAGCAAAGAGGAGCTGAATGACAAACACGGGGCCTGCCTCCCAAGCCCAAGGGAGCCCCCCCATTCAAGGGGGGGGGGTGGGGTGGGGGGAAGGTTGGCTCAAGATGTGCTTTGGCTCTAGGAGCTGCTCGCTTGTGGTGTGGTCCAAAGTTTGAAAGATGTAGAGGAGAAGCAGGAAATCCACGAGGCAATACTGAAGTCTACTCAGCTCTCGTGATGAATTTCGAGCTCCAGTTTAAAGAACCATTTCCAAGGCAGACATCTTGGTTAAGGTCCCATCACCAGTCGTTTAGGAATTAAGGCTTGGGGGCAGTGGTGGAATTCAATTTTTTTACTACCGGTTCTGTGGGTGTGGTTCGGTGGGTGTGGCGTGGCGTGGCTTGGCTTGGTGGGCGTGGCAGGGGAAGGAGACTGCAAAATCCCCATTCCCTCCCCACTCCTGGGGGAAGGATACCACAAAATCCCCATTCCCTCCCCACTCCTGGGGGAAGGATACTGCAAAATCCCCATTCCCTCCCCACTCCTGGGGGAAGGATACCGCAAAATCCCCATTTCCTCCCCACTCCTGGGGGAAGGATACTGTAAAATCTCCATTTCCAAATTATGAAGAACTTCGGAATTGAGTTGTAAGTACGTTTTGGGGAGACTGTTGTAACTTTGAATGGTCACTAAACAACCGGTCATAACAGGGACTATTTTATCATCATCATCTTTTAATGATCCGTTGCAGGGTGGAGTCTGGGCAACTGAATGGAGCTAGCAGAGCGTTTACTGGCCGGATGCCCTTCCTGTCGCCAATGCGGAGTTTTGTTCAGCAGATATATGCTCATTTTGCCCAGAGAGAAATACAAGGACTACTTCATCCTTTCCGTAAATCATTGCAAGGAAGAAGAACAAAATTTACACCACTCCAAAGATCAGGTTGGGAAGCAAAAAGCAACTCTGAAACAAGAACCATTTCTTTTTAAGGAAACATAGTCCAGAAAACTAGACGAGGGTGGAGGGCATTCGATGCTGCTACGATTCTGGCACATTCAGTATCTGTGAAAATCCTGCTTTGTGTTTTGCCAAAGCCAGGCAATCTTTACCCAAAGTTCACGGAGAAAAATAGACATTCTACCGGGCTCACACTTCTCCCTTGAAAAGCGAGCCTCGCTTAAACCCCAAAACGTGGCTTTTTGTGCTCGGTAAATAATGTGGGAGCGAGGAAAAGGGGGCAGGCAAGGACAATACTCCCGTGGAGTCATTATTTAATTGTTCTCCTGATGGCTCTTGTCATCCTGCTAATTACCGAAGACATATTATCTGCACTTCAGTGGAATTGTCAAGCTTGCTTTGGAAAAAAAAAAAACCACTCCGATGGCGCCAGGTTAATCAGCAGCCTTCATTGTCTGGAGCAGGCTGGGGGTACAACGTGCTGACAACGATCACGGGCATCTGAAGAGGTTCAAGTGATGACAGGCACACCCCACCGCAAGTGACAGCACTTGTGTCAGGTGTCCTGACACGATCTGCCAGTTGGGGGTGACGTCAACATGCAGCTCTGGCCATTTTGACCGCCGGATGGTTGTTCTGGATGCTTGTGTCAACCCTGAGGTGAACCTGGCTGAGGCCATCTTTGGGGCTTCAGGGTTGCTAGAAAGCAGAAGAACGGGCAGGGAGCAGTGGTGGGTTGCTCCCGGTTCTGTCCGGTTCTTTAGAACCGGTAGTAAAAACGGCGGGAGGCTCTGCCCATCCACCCGGACGTCATAATTGACAATCTGCGTATGCGCAGAAGCGCGCTCGTGCGCGCGCTCCCATTGCAAACCGGTAGCAAAGGTAAGTAGAATCCACCCCTGGCAGGGAGAGGGGGAGGGAGAAATAGCTAGATGGGGTTTTGTAGACAAAACAATATCCTTTTCCTGTGGGAACCAAGGACATTCAACTGGCCAGAGGAGGAGCGAAGTAACCAAGCAACCAAGCCAGCACCTTGATTGGACAGTGTGACTTGTGACTTGGGGGAAAAGGGAAAACTTTTGCTTTTTGATTAGGGGAAAGCCACGGGAACTTTCAGAGTCGGCTTTCACCAGTTGTGCCAATATGATGTATCCAATAAATTGTTCTTTGAGGAACTTGCCTGCCTCAGAGGTTCTGCTTTCTACGGGCGCATTAGAGAGGTGGGTTTCAGCAGGTTCTGACCAGTTCTGGAGAGCCGGTAGTGGAAATTTTGAGTAGAACTGGTAAACATCACCTCTGACTGGTCCCGTCCCACTTCTATTCTCTGCCTCCTGAGTCCCAGCTGATTGGGAGGAAATGGGGATTTTTCAGTATCCTTCCCCTGCCATGCCCACCAAACCACGCCCACTAAGCCATGCCACGCCCACCAAGCCACACCCACAGAACCAGTAGTAAAAAAAATTGAAATCCACCACTGGTGCATTACTTGGAACGCTGACATCCTGTGGCGAGAAACCCTCGACATCTGCCAACACCCTGCCCTGTTCAATAGCCCAATTTCTGTTTTGCCTCCTCCACTCACCCCAACCTACAAACGTCATTTTTCAAATAATTCTAGCAAAAGTAGCATTTCATCAACCATTAGAATGGACTTTCCACCGAGCAGCTCATTTAGCCGTAGAGATGTGGAGACTCTAGAAAGAGTGCAGAGAAGAGCAATGAAGACGATTAGGGGGCTGGAGGCTAAAACACACAAAGAAAGGTTGCAGGAACTGGGTATGTTTCGTCTCATGAAAGGAAGGACAAGATAGCAGTGTTCTGATATTTCAGGGGCTGCCACAAAGAAGAGGGGGTCAACCTGTTCTCCAAAGCACCTGAATGCAAGATGAGAAGCAATGAATGAAAACTTATCAAAGAGAGAGCCATCTAGAACAGTGATGGCTAACGTCTTCTGGACCGAGTGCCCAAAGTGCACCTAAACCCCCAAATGAAATGCGCATAGGGCCCCCGTGCATGCACCCCACCCCTGCCAGGGATGAATTCCTACCAGTTCATTCCGGTTTGGGCGAACCAGTAGTGATAAAAACTACCGGTTCGGGCGAACAAATAGTTAAAAAAAGCTACCGGTTCGTCTGAACTGGTATTTCCGATGATCAGCTGTGCCGCACGGTTTATATTTGCTAGTTATATTCCTGCTTTCTAATGAAGCTAAATCGCACGACACACCTGTTTTCCCCCCTTCCTGTTCTACTTACCGAGTGAAGTGTTTTTTTCCCATGCGAAGCGTGTGTTTTGCATGTACTGTGCATGCGTGTGGAGCATGCTTTTGGCATGCACTGTGCATGCGCGGGGAGCAAACTGGTGGTGATCTGCAGAGGATTTCACCCTGACCCTCATACATGCACGCATGGCCACCCGCATGCGCCCCAAACCCTGTGCATTCTCATGCAGCCCCACACACATGCGCCCTGCCCCCCGCACATGCGTGGCAGAGACCCTGGCTGGAGGGAAGCGCGCACACATGCACAGTGGAGCTGAACTGGGGTGACGGCTCATGTGCCCACAGAAAGGAAGCTGCGTGACACCTCTGGCACATGTGCCATAGGTTAGCCATCACAGATCTAGAACTAAGGAGAAATTTTCTGAAGGTACGCTGTTCCATTGGTTAATTGTTCTCACTGTCAGGATGTTTCTCCTTAGTTCTATGGTTGCTTCTCTCTTTCATTAGTTTCCACCCATTGCTTCTTGTCCTGCCCTCAGGTGCTTTGGAGAATAGCTTGACTTCTTTGTGGCAGCCCCTCAAATATCAGAACACCGCTATCTTGTCACCCCTAGTCCAGTGGTGAAATGTAAAATTTGTTACTACCGGTTCTGTGGGCGTGGCTTGGTGGGGGGGGGGTGTAATGTGACTGGGTGGGTGTGGCCAACTGGTTTTTTTTTTAACTTTTAAAAGCATTTTTTCTACAACCTCTTTAGCCAAAGAGGTTGTAGAAAAAATGCTTTTAAAAGGCTCTGACTATCCCAGCTGAGTCGCACAATCATTAGAGGCTTTTTTTTTTTTACTTTTAAAAGCATTTGTAAAAAAAAAATGCTTTTAAAAGTTCTTTTAAAAAGCCTCTGATGATCGGGGAGCTCAGCTGGGCATGGGAGGGGACAGGGATATCTGCTACCGGTTCTCCAAACCACCTACCGCCATCGTTACCGGATTGGGCGATCCGGTCCGAACTGGGAGCATTTCACCCCTGCCCTAGTCCTTCCTTTCCTTAGACCAGACATACCCTATTCCTGCAACTATTCTTCATATATTTTAGCCTCTAGTACCCTAATCCTCTTGGTTGCTCTTCTCTGCACTCTTTCCAGAGTCTTAGCATCTTTTGTATATCACGGCAACAAAATCTGGATTCAATGGTATTCTAAGTGTGATCTTAACAAGGCATTATAAAGAGGTGATTACACTTCAGGTGATCTTGATTTTATCCTTAAATCCCCCAGAACTTTCCAAAGATAATATAAAGCAATCCCATCCTGCAAGAGCTGATGAAGGAAACTGAACTTCTGGCCTTTTGTACCAAAACATTCACAATCTTTCTCTAAAGTGAAAATGTGTCACTATCTCCCCCCCCCCCCCCCCCCCCCCGCTAGTAACACCAGGACTGCTACTCCTGGAGAGTCCCTCCCAGCACAATTTAACTTAAACGTTGAGTCAGGAAGCTGAAGACAAAAGAAAAATGTGTCAGGAATCAAAAAAGTCACGTTTTATGAAGCAGCTGCTGTTGAGTCTAGGCCGATACAGTAAAACTGCAGCAGCACTGTATTATAGATAGTCCTCGAATTACAACCATTTTTTTAGTGACCAAAGTTACAACAGCATTCGAACAAGTGACTTAGCATTGCAGCATCCTCTCAATCACCTGATCAAAATTTGGCTAAGATGCTGAGCTTGTCAATCGAAAGGTCGGCAGTTCAGCGGTTCGAATCCCTAGCGCCGCGTAACGGAGTGAGCTCCCGTGACTTGTTCCAGCTTCTGCCAACCTAGCAGTTCAAAAGCACGTAAAAAATGCAGATAGAAAAACAGGGACCACCTTTGGTGGGAAGGAAACAACGTTCCATAAGCTTTTGGCATTGAGTCATGCCAGCCACATGACCACGGAGACGTCTTCGGACAGCGCTGACTCTTCGGCTTTGACACGGAGATGAGCACCGCCCCCTAGGTGGTCCCTATTTTTCTACTTGCATTTTTTACGTGCTTTCAAACTGCTACGTTGGCAGAAGCTGGGAAAAGTAACGGGAACTCACCCCGTTACACAGTGCTAGGGATTCGAACCGCTGAACTGCCAACCTTTCTCAGCTAGCCACTGAGCCACTGCGTTCCTACAAAGAGTGGATCAACCTATTTTCCAAAGCATCAGAAGGCAAGAGAAGACACAATGGATGGAAGCTAACCAAAGAGAGAAGCAACCTAGAACTAAGGAAAAATTTTCTGACAACTAGTACAATTAACCAGTGGAGTTGCCTTCAGATTAACTGAAGGCAACTTCTTCAATTAACTGAAGGAGTTGCCTTCAGACATTGTGGGTGCTCCATCATTGGAGGTTTTCAAGAAGAGCCTGGACAGCCACTGGTCTGGAATGGCATCTAATCTCTTGCTTGAGCAGGAGGGTTGGACTAGAACAGGGGTCACCAACCTTTCGGACCTCAGGGATCACTAAATTCATAATTTTAAATCCCGCGGACCACTACCAGTAATACGATTTGCCTAATGACTGGCTGGGTGGGCGTGGCTAGGTGGTCATGTGACTGGGTGAGCGTGGCCAACTCCTCGCCTCCCCGCCTGGGCTCCTTAGGACACCAACAGGAAGCAGTTGTTGGAGCTAAGCAGCCACCACGAGAAAGAGTTGGCAAAACAGTTCAAATTGCATCTGGACGAGAAGGAGGCTCAGCAGAAGCACCTCACTGAGGACTAGGAGCATAGGTTTTCCAAGCAGAGGGAAGACCTGCAGGAGTGCAAGGCCAGGTATCGGCGCCTGGTGGCTCAGTGGGCTGAGATGGTCAGCCAGTTCCAGGCCATGAGGCAGTCCCACTGGAACGAGGCCCTCCGGCTCTTCGCCACCAGCGGCTCTTCCCTCCAGCCTTCGCTCAAAGCCCCACATCAGGAGGCTGAAGCAGACCCTGAGTCAGAATTTCTTTCCCCCTCCGACCCTCACAAAAAGACCCTGAAGGGGGAGACTCTCTGCAGCAACACAAATGTTCATTGCACGTATCTGTCCCAGGGGGCGTAGTTTGAGGACCCCTGATTTAGTGCAATATAAAAAATGCAAATAATTTTTCTGCGGAGCACCAAAATTTTCTCGTGTACCACCAGTGGTCCACGGACCACCGGTTGGTGACCGCTGGACTAGAAGACCTCCAACTCTGTTTTTCTGTTAAATACATTATCAGGTCAAACCTATTTTCGATGCCCTGTGGGACCTGAATGATCACAGGTATCTAGGCAGGCAAGCGCCAAGGTCTGTCACGCACATGCAAATCATACGAACCTGCTGCTAATTATATCTGAACACACTGTGCCCAGGGGCCACTGTTTTCCACAAAAGACTCCACGTTGTTCAGTACAGGCTGTCCAACACTTCTGTGACACATTCGTCTTTTGAGGAGCCACACGGGAACAGAGGGCTTGCCTGTTATTAAAGCTTGTTTCCTAATAAGAGCCGCACACCTCACTAACATTTGCATCTACTTTTTTGTGTGTGTGCAAAAGGTGATATTTCAACCTTGGAAAAATGAAAGAATAACAGAGTTGGAAGGGACCTTGGAGGTCTTCTGGTCCAGGGGTCACCAACCTTTCGGACCTCAGGGACCACTAAATCCATAATTTTAAATCCCGTGGACCGCTAATATGATCTCCCTAATGGCTGGCTGGGTGAGCGTGGCTAGCTGGTCATGTGACTGGGTGGGCGTGGCCAACACGATGTCACCCACATCGAGGGGTGCCTTACCGGCCTCTACTCATACCTCCCAGTAGTGGGTTTCAATTTTTTTTACTATGGATTCTGTGGGTGTGGCTTAGTGGGTGTGGCTTTGTGGGCATGGCAGGGGAAGGATACTGTAAAATCTTCATTCCGTCTCCATTTCAGGGGAAGGATACTGTAAAATCTCCATTCCCTCCCCACTCCAGGGGAAGTTTACTGTAAAATTCCCATTTCCTCCTGACCAGCTGGGACTTCGGAGGCAGAGAATAGATGGGGGCGGGGCCAGTCAGAATTTTTACTACCGGTTCTCCGAACTACTCAAAATTTCCGCTACCGGTTCTCCAGAAACTGGTCAGAACCTGCTGAAACCCACCTCTGGTCCCTCCCCTCCCAGCCACTCCTTGCCTGCCCGCCCGGGCTCCTTAGAGCCCCAACAGGAAGCAGTTGTTGGAGCTAAGCAGCCACCATGAGAAAGAGTTGGCAAAACAGCTGGCTCAGTTCAAACTGGATCTGACCACGAAGGAGGCTCAGTGGAAGCACCTCACTGAGGACCAGGAGCATAGGCTTTCCAAGCAGAGGGAAGACCTGCAGGAGTGCAAGGCCAGGTACCAGCGCCTGGAGGCTCAGTGGGCTGAGATGGTCAGCCAGTTCCAGGCCATGAGGCAGTCCCACTGGAACGAGGCCCTCCGGCTCTTTGCCACCAGCGGCACTTCCCTCCAGCCTTCACCCAAAGCCCCACACCAGGAGACTGAAGCAGACCCCAAGTCAGATTTCTGCCCCCCCCCTCCGACCCACACAAAAAGACCCCGAAGGGGGAGATTCTCTGCAGCAACACAAACATTCATTGAGCATATCCAGCCCACAGGGCAATTCTCTCCTTGCGGGCTGAGGAATTCTGGGAAATGGAGTCCACAGATCTTCCGGTTTTCCAAGATTGAGCAACATTGTTCTGTAGTCTCCAATCTCTAGCAACACTTGTAGTCTACCTCCAAACCAGTGGTGGTATTCAGCCGGTTCAGTTTGGTTCAAGCGAACCGATAGTGCCCCGGCGCTATGCCGTCCTATTTAGCCAAGTTTTCGAGGCTGGGCGCATGCGCAGAAGATGTGCGCTAGGGGCAAATCGGTGGTGAAAATATGTGGAACCCACCTCTGTGTTCTGACCTAGGCTCCCTTAACAAGCAGGAGGCAGGAATTACTGGCAAAACCTCTTTTATTTACACGACTGTGAATTACTTCCATTCACAGTCAGCAAGGTTTGTCCAAACAGTTTTTCAAAGGAATATTTATCAACACAGACCTTATCTCGCTTGGCAAGCTGCCATGTAACTTGTTTCCAACCATAGCACAAGGCAAAACTTAGCAAAGAGTCTCTCAGAGTCACGGAATGAACGAATTGTTTCCTGCAAAAGCCCCCTCCCTGTTTGCTCCTCTTTTGTTTCCTATGGGAGGGGCCAATCACCTCCAAGGTGTGGCTTTACTCCTGAGTCGACCCTGCTTTCTGAGTTGTTCTTGTCTTTTGGCAGCTCTGCACATGCGCACACTGGGAACGGGCTCCAGCTTTTTCTCTGCCTCGCTGCTGTCTATCTCCCTCTCCGCCTCCGATGCAGAGCCCTCGTCCAAGCTTTTCCCAGCCCCCAGGCCTGGCCCATGTTCCTCCCCAACCTCCTCATTGTCTGATTCTGCTGCCAGAAGAAGCACAACACTCTGCTCCAAACCTTTGACACCCCCCCCCAACTCGTCGAGCCCGTAAGTATCCTGCAACAAGCTACCAGGGAAGGTCCCAGTTGGGTGAAGACTCCAAGATAGTTTGGCTAAATAAAAAACCTCCCCTTCCTTCCCCACAATTTCAGGAGCTCAACTTTACCTCTTCAGTGGTGAGAGGCATACAAATCCGGTATTCCTTCACCAGCATTGCTGCTCGTAGGTTCGGGATGTCTTCTTCTCTTCAGATGGAAACAGGGACTCGTCACCAACACAGCAGCCCCCCGAGGTTCCTCAAGGAAAGCATCATGCTGTAGGGAAACAGGAATTCCCCACCAGAGGTTGGGGGCAGAGAAGAAGACTTTTAGAAGAATTCAAGGACAAAACTCTGGTGCACATCTGGCAAGCTCAAAGTTACAACTGGCCAAGTCTCCAAGTAGCTTTCTTCTCCCTATTGCTCCAGCAAAGGCTGGGCTGACACACAATGTCATGATCAGTTGCCAGGGAAGCCCTTGTGAGGTCACCACCAGCCTCCTCACCTCTCAAGTCAAGGGAGGAGCAGCGGTTGGACCAAAGAGGCATAGAGAAGACCATCCCAACCTTTGCCCTTTCTCAGTTTTAACAGATTAAGAGATGAGTTGGAAGGATGGACCTCGTAGGTCATCTAGTCCAACTCTCCACCCAAGCAGGAGACCCCCTACACCATTTCTGAGAGATTGCAATCCAATCTCTTTTTGAAAGCTTCTAAGTGATGAAGCTCCCACAACTTCTGAAGGCAACTTCTGTTCCATTGGTTGATTGTTCTCACTGTCAGAAAATTCCTCCTTTCCAGATTGAATCTCTCCTTGATCAGCTTCCATCCATTATTCCTTGTCTGGCCTTCGGGGGCTTTGGAGAATAGCTTGACCCCCTCCTCTCTATGGCAGCCCCTCAATTATTGGAAGGCTGCTATCCTGTCTCCCCTGGTCCTTCTCTTCACTAGACTAGCCAGGCCCAGTTCCTGCAACCGTTCATCATATGTTTTAGCCTCCAGTTCCCTCATCATCTTGGTTGCTCTCAGTGGTGGAATTCAATTTTTTTTTACTACCGGTTTTGTAGGCGTGGCTTGGGGGCCATGGTTTGCCTTGGGTGTGTGTGGCTTGGGGGCATGGCAGGCGAAGGATAATGCAAATTCTCCATTTCCACCCCACTCCAGGGGAAGGATATTGCAAAATCCCCATTCCCTCCCCACTCCAGGGGGAAGGATATTGCAAAATCCCCATTCCCTCCCCACTCCTGGGGGAAGGATACTGCAAAATCCCCATTCCCTCCCCACTCCTGGGGGAAGGATACTGCAAAATCCCCATTCCCTCCCCACTTTGGGGCCAGCCAGAGGTGGTATTTGCTGGTTCTCCGAACTACTTAAAATTCCGCTACTGGTTCTCCAGAACCTGTCAGAACCTTCTGGATTTCACCCCTTGTTGCTCGAAGAAGAAGAAGAAGAAGAAGAGGAACCAAGGGTGAAATTCAGCAGGTTCTGACAGCTGCTTCTTCTTCTTCTTCTTCTTCTTCTTCTTCTTCTTCTTCTTCTTCT
>WNWU01000025.1:9908567-9933463 GCA_012654045.1 Ptyas mucosa
GATATTGCAAAATCCCCATTCCCTCCCCACTCCCGGAGGAAGGATATTGCAAAACCTCCATGCCCTCCCCACTCCTGGGGGAAAGATATTGCAAAATCCCCATTCCCTCCCCACTCTGGGGCCAGCCAGAGGTGGCATTTGCCAGTTCTCCAAACTACTCAACATTTCTGCTACCGGTTCTCCAGAACCTGTCAGAACCTGCTGGATTTCACCCCTGGGTCAGCCCCATTTCAAACCAAATCAGTTTCGATCCCACAAAGATGGGTGCCTGCTCCTTAAAAAAAAAAACCCCCTCTAATAGGCTCGTCCCCACATGCTAAAATCTCAAAAGTGCAACCATCAAGGCAGAGTAACTTACTGGAGTGCCAATACTGCCAACAAAGGCAGGCAGGGGATGAGCTCTGGTGGCTCAGTAGACTAAGGCAGTTATTAACATCCACTTACATCTGCTGCCTGCAATTACTGCAAGTTCAAATCCCACCAGGCTCAAGGTTGACTCAGCCTTCCATCCTTTCTAAGGTAGGCAAAATGAGGACCCAGATTATGGGGTCAATAAACTGACTTTGTATAAATATACAAAAGTATGAAGGCTATTGCTTAACACATTGTAAGCCGCCCTGAGTCTCCGGAGAAGGGCAGCATATAAATCAAATATAAATAAATAAATAAATAAATTTAGATGATAAGTCTAGATGAGTCCCAACACAATCCCTCTAAATCCCAGCCATGCTGAACAGCAACAGCACTTAGACTTATATTCCACTTCACAGTGCTTTCTCACCCTCTCTAAGCGGTTTACAGAGTCAGCCTCTTGCCCCCAACAATCTGGGTCCTCATTTGACCCACCTCGGAAGGATGGAAGGCTGAGTCAATCTTGAGCCTGGTGAGATTCGAACTGCCAAATTGCAGGCAGCCGGCAGTCAGCAGAAGTAGCTTGCAGTCCTGCACTCTAACCACTGCGCCACCGTGGCCCAGAATGGGGAAACCGTAGGACCCCCATATCAAGACTTCTGGAACACCTCAAGGCATCTCAATCCCGACTAGGTGGCTCAGGATCCTGACTAAGATGGCTCAGTGGGTAAGACACTGAGCTTGCCAATCAGAAAGGGTTGGCAGTTTGGGCGGTTCGAATCCCAAGTACAGGTCTCCTGCTTGAGCAGGGGGTTGGACTAGATGACCTCCAAGGTCCCTTCCAACTCTTTTACTGTTGCAGTTGGCTTAGGGGGGAGAAGGCATGTATTCAGCGGATTTTCCCCCTTGTAGCACACCCAGGACTGGAAACTTGAAAGGAATTTGGAGAGGGGAGGGATGAGGGGAGTAAGAGCGCCTTGGGGCACCTACAGAGCCCTTGGTGGCCTCATCCACGCAGGACAAAGCAGCTTCCAAATCTCCGGAAGACTCAAAGAGGAGAGAATGTTGCCCACTTCGCTCCTTTTCACGTGGGAACGGGAACCTCAGCTCCTATACCTGCGTGGACCGCCGCGATCTCGGCTTGTTGCTTCGCCCTTCCTTGCCTCCCCGTCCGGTGCTTACCTGGCAGCGAAGAAAGGCGCCAGGTGGCCTCCAAAGGTGAGCCCGCCGCCGAAGCAGAGTCTTCGGGGCGGCCCGTGATGGGGAGAAGGGAGCTCGGCGGGGCTGAGCGAAGAAGCTGGGCTCGCGCTCATAGCCCAGCGTGGGAGGGGGGCGCTGCCGGAGAACCGCGGGCGGGGAAGCGCTTGAAAGGAGGAGCCGGCAGGGAACGGGGCTGGGGCACTTGTTCCTCCTCCTCCTCCTCTTCTTCCTCTTCTTCTTCCTTCTCCTCTTCCCCTTCCTCCTCCTCCTCTTCTTCCTCTTCTTCCTTCTCCTCTTCCCCTTCTTCCTCCTCCTCCTCTTCTTCTTCCTTCTTCTCTTCCCCTTCCTCCCCTTCCTCCTCCTCCTCTTCCCTTCCTCCTCTTCCTCCTCCTCTTCCTCTTCCTTCTCCTCTTCCCCTTCCTCCTCTTTTTCCTCTTTTTCTTCCTCCTCCTCTTCTCCTTCCTCCTTCTCCTCCTCCTCTTCTTCTTCCTCTTCTTCTTCCTTCTCCTCTTCCCCTTCCTCCTTCTCCTCCCTCCTCCTCTTTATTTTATTTTATTTATTTATTTACCAAAAATTTATATGCCGCCCTTCTCCCTAAGGACTCAGGGCGGCGAACACAAGTTAAAAACATACAATAATAAAAGATCAAAATGATTAAAACCCAGTTAAAACAACGACAATCAAAATAAGAAAAACCCTTCTTCCTCTTCTTCTTCCTCTTCTTCTTCCTTCTTCTCCCTCCTCCTCCTCCTCTTCCTCTTCCTTTTCTTCTTCTTCTTCTTCCTTCTCCTCCTCCTGCTTTTCTTCTTCCTCCTCTTCCTTCTCCTCCTCCTCCTCGTGGTTTTTCTTCCTCTCCGATTCCCGGCCCTTCCTGCCCTGGCAGAAGCGGTGCGCGCCTTCCGGGCTGAGCCCCCCACCCCACCCCCGGGGGGAAAAAAACTCCAAGTTTCCCCAAAAGACCCCTTTCCCCTCTCCGGGGTCCCGCTCACTTAGTCAATCCTTCCTGAGATGGTAAGGACCAACTGCACGCCCCCCCCCCCCCCCCCCCCCCGCCATTCCCCTTTCCCGCCTCTTGTTGCAAGAAATGAGGTGGATTCTCACGACGCCCGCGAAACACCGGACTGACAACGGGCTAAGAGCTGCGGTCGACGCGCCCCAGTGGCCGGAGTCTCCCGAGTCCCGCAAATCTTGACCCGGGAGTTTAATAAGGCACTGAAACTCCGCCAGCTAGGATACTCGAGGAAACCAGAGTTAACCATAGGGAAGCGTGTCGTGGGAATGCAACACCTCTCTTCCCACGAACTGCCCGGTAGATCCTCTCTTCCTCCCCTCCTCTGCCCATCTAAATCTTTTCCCCTTCCTTCAGAGGGAGTTTTTCTTGGTGCATGCCCCCCTCCGCCGGTCCCATCTTTCCTGCACGGGATGATGGGCAATGTAGTCCAGCACACCAGGAGGGCACCAGCTGGAAACCCGCCTCCATCGCCCCTCCCCCCACACCCGCTCTCCTGGATTTCCTCGGCACAGCCGACGCCCTCCTTCCCGGCTCTCCTCACCTTCCAATCGGCTTCTCTTCAGAGCCTCTCCGGCGGCCGGTCCCTTCGGGCCACCGCCGCCGCGCAAGCGAAGCTTTGCCGGGCGAGGCTGAAACGGCGGTGGGGGGAGGGCTTCTCCCCCCCCCCGCGTCCCGTCCCCCCACCCTCCCGCTCTCAGAGGCTGGCATTGCCGGCGACCCCTAGGGGAGAGACTCCGCCGGCGCACCTCTCCCGCCTGGCCCCCTTCCTGGAAGGGGGGGGCGTCCTAGGAAGCATGGAGTGCCCCTTCCCAAAAAGAATGAAAATGAAGAGGAGGACCAGGGGAGACATGACAGCAGTCTTCCAATATCTCAGGGGCTGCCCCAAATAAGAGGGAGTCAAGCTATTCTCCAAAGCACCTGAGGGCAGAACAAGAAGCAATGGGTGGAAACTAATCAAGGAGAGAAGCAACTTAGAACTAAGGAGAAATTTCCTGACAGTTGGAACAATTGATCAGTGGAACAACTTGCCTCCAGAAGTTCTGAGTGCTCCAACACTGGAAGTTTTTAAGAAGAGGTTGGATAACCATTTGTCAGAATAGAATAGAATAGAATAGAATAGAATAGAATAGAATAGGGTAGGGTAGGGTAGGGTAGGGTAGGGTAGGGTAGGGTAGAATAGAATAGAATAGAATAGAATAGAATAGAATAGAATAGAATAGAATAGAATAGAATAGAATAGAATAGAATAGAATAGAATAACAGAGTTGGAAGGGACCTTGGAGGTCTTCTAGTCCAACCCCCTGCTTAGGCAGGAAACCCTACACCACTGTCAAACTAGTTATTAAATCTGCATTGCTATTAATCTTCTCATCATTCCTATCATCCATCTCCCATTTATGACTGTAACCTTGTTGCTGGTATGCTTATGATTTATATTGACTGTTTCCCTATGACTATCATTAAATGTTGTACCTTATGATTCTTGACGAATGTTTCTTTTCTTTTATGTACATCGGGAGCATATGCACCAAGACAAATTCCTTGTGTGTCCAATCACACTTGGCCAATAAAGAATTCTATTCTATTCTATTCTATTCTATTCTATTCTATTCTATTCTATTCTATTCTAAATACGAGGGCCATTGCAGCCAATATGTGTCTAGGATCAGGCCCTTTTGGCTGAGTGTCCTGCCCAAACCAAGTTTGGTTCTAGTGCTGTTCTTTCCTTGGTTTGACCCGGGTTGCTCTCCAAATGGTTTGGGAGATGCGCTTCGGGATGAAGAGAATGGAGAAGAGCCTGGACCAGATACAGCTTCTCTAAAAATACAACCATTGGAACGGGCAATCGTAGACTCATGATCAGGATTAGGGGTGACATGATAGCTGCCTTCCAGTTACTTGAGGGGCTCCCATAGAGAAGAGGGGGTGAGTCTATTCTCCAAAGCCTCTGAGAGTAGGACAAGAAGCAACCGAGGGAAACTACTCAAGGAGAGAAGCAACCTGGAACGAAGGAGAAATTTCCTGACCGCGAGAACAATGGAATGACTGGCCTCCAGAAGTTGTAAATGCTCCATCACTGGAAGTTTTTAAGAAGAGATGGACAGCCACTGAAAGGCATAGGGTCTCCTGCTTGGGCAGGGGGTTGGACTAGAAGACCTCCAAGGTCCCTTCCAGCTCCATTCTGATCAAAACCTATCCTCCAAGCCACCTGAAGGCAGAACAAAAAGCAATGGATGAAAACTACTCAAGGAGAGAAGAAACCTAGAACCAAGGAGGAATTCCCTGACAGTGAGAACAATTGATCTGTGGAACGACTTGCCTCCAGAAATTGTGAATTCTCTAACACTGGAAGCTTTTTAAGACGAGAGTAGACAACCATTTGCCTGAAATGGTATAGCATTTCCTGCCTGAGCAGGGGGTTGGACTAGAAGAACTCCAACATCCCTTCCAACCAGGGGTGAAATGCTATCAGTTCGGTCCGGTTCGCCCGAACCGATAGTAAAAAATGTTTTAAAAAGTAAAAAAAGGGCTCTGACGATCACAGCTGTGCTGCGCGATCATCGGAGTCTTTTTAAAAGCATTTTTTTACTACCTATTCACCTGAGCCGGCAGAAAAAAAATGCTTTTAAAAGGTAAAAAAAGGCTCCGACGATCACAGCTGTGGTGCGTGATCGTTGAAGCCTTTTTTTTTTTTACAAGGGTGGGGGTTCATTTTTGCTAGGCAAAAAACGGGGGTGGGGTGGGGAGGGTCTGTGTTTGAAAGAGAGAGAGAGAGAAAAGAAAGAAAGAAAAAGAAAGAAAGAAAGAAAGAAAGAAAGAAAGAAAGAAAGAAAGAAGGGGGGAGAGAGGGAGGGCGGGAGGGAAGGAAGGAAAAAGGAGAGGAAGGAAGGAAGGACTACAAATCTGGCACTAGACACAGCTTCAAAGGATAATCCAGGGCTGGAAGGTACCTGTCTTTTGATCCCCCAGTCACATGGTAACATAGCCACGCCCACCCAGTCACATGACCCCCCCCCCCCCAAGCCACCCCCACAGAACTGGTAGGAAAGAAATTTAGATTTCACCACTGCTTCCAACTCTGTTATTCTACGTTGAATGAAACATTCCAGACTAATAATTTTACCCCTGGTGCGTCTAACCATCATTTTTTAAACTACACCACAATCGATTGGATTGGCAGAATCCGCTAAAATGGGATTATCTGCTCCAGGCTGCAAATGTCAGATTTTTGTCAGCCAGTGTTATGACTCAGGCCCACGTAGTTAATATTAAATGCAAAACAGTTCCAAAAAACAAACAGATTTTATTAAAACAGCTGAGAATTAACTCATTCTCAGCGTATTCCAAATGAAATGAAAGCAAAGTCCTCAAAACACCATTCTTCAGTTTATCTCTGACCTTGGGATAATCAGGCAAACTGCCAAAGGCTTTTCTTGGCAACAGTTCGGGAACAGAAGACGCCGACAAGAAAGAAATACAGCCAAACACGAAGCAAATCTCTCAACGGTTGTTTTCCGGCGAAGAGGCCAAGAGCCGTTGCTGGTCTTTTAAGCCTTATGGGAAGGGGCAATCATCTCTTGGCCTTACTCCCGAGTCGTCCTCTCTGCTTTATCTGCTCCTGCCTTCTGGCAACTCTTCTCATACGTGCACTAGGAACAGGCTCCTCCTGTTCCTCTGCCTCTCTACTGTCAGCCTCTGGAGGCTCCGGAGTCCGCACATCACTCCGCGATGGCCCTGGCCCCATCTCTGCCTCCAACGCAGAGCCCTCATCCGGGCCTTCCCCAGCCTCCAGGACTGGCCCATGTTCTTCCTCAGCCTCATCGCTGTCCGACTCCGCTGACAGCTCCGCAGGCTGCTGGCAGACCACAACAGCCAGCACACAAAGACACACATACGTACACACCACATTGAAGCATCCAAGCCCTCGTGCTTCACTTGGCTGAAGGGGGCACAGCCGTCCACAAGCAACCCATGTTTTGTGCGAATGCCAATCGTGACTTGCCTACTAGCTTGCCACTTTGGGGATTTTTAAAGGCTCCTTTGCTTTCAAACAGCGGCATGAAAATTGATTCTAGAAATGACCTGTGGATAAAATTTATGCTATTGTATCTGCCAACGGCTTTTAAAATTGCCTTGAAAGAAAGAAAGAGAAAGAAAAAGAAGAAAAACACTGCCAAGAACTGAATTTTTATACCACAGTTCCAGAACCCTGGAGGATGCCAATGCTGGAACTCGCATCTGCTTTTTTGGCAGAAATGAATGGACTTTCCTGTGAAACGTTTCTTTTGCTGGGGGCTGATATGCTATTGGCACAGGAGGAAGTGGGGAGGAATCCCTTTTCCATGTCAGCAATTTTAGCAATGTTAGCAATTTTAGGCTCCTGCAGGAAGGGGACTGCCTCCCCACACCCCCTGTTTGAATTCACCTCAGATCCGGCTGTGATCTTGAGGGTGACTGTAGCATGGCTGAAGCCACTCACTGCGACAACAAATTCTCCCCCATCGTAACTTCGGCTTTCATGATCTGTGTTGCAAGAGAGCGAGCCTTGCAACGTTTCTGAAGTTTTCATTCGGATGAAACATCTCCATTGTCATTATCATCTCCTCTGCTTTTCCTCCTCCTCCTTCGATCCTCCTCTTCTTCTCCTTCCTTTTCTTTCTTCTTCTCCAATCCCGCTCTTTCTCAGCTATTTTCCTTCTCCTGCTCCAGTCCTCCTTCTCCTCGACTTCCCTTCTCCTTCTTCAATTTTCCTCTTCCACTTCTCTCCTTCTCCTTCTCTTCCTCCTCCTCCTTCTCTTTCTCCTCCTCCTTAATTCTCCTTCTCCTCCTCTTCCCCCTCTTCCTTCTCTTCCTCCTTCTCCTCCTAACTCTCCTCCTCCTCTCCTTCTCCTTCTCTTTCTCATTCTCCAAGCCTCCTCCTTCTTAACTTTCCTTCTCCTCCTCCTCTCCTCCTCCTCCTCTTCCTCTTTTTCCTTCTCTTTTTCCTTCTCCAATCCTCCTCCTCAACTCTCCTCCTCTCCTCGTTAATTCTCCTCCTCCTCCTCTCCTCTTCCTCGTTTTCTTTCTCCTCCTTAACTTTCCTCCTCCTTACTCTCTTCTTCCTCTTCTTCTCCCTTTCTCCTTCTCCAGTCCTCCTCTTCCTCAGCTATTTTCCTTCTCCTGCTCCAGTTCTCCTTCTCCTCAACTTCCCTTCTCCTTCTTCAATCTTCCTCCTCCACTTCTCTCCTTCTCCTTCTCCTCCTAATTCTCTTCCTCTCCTTTTCCTTCTCTTCCTCATTCTCCAAACCTCCTCCTTCTTAACTCTCCTCCTCCTCTCTTCCTCTTCCTCTTTTTCCTTTTTCTTTTCCTGTCCAATCCTTCTCCTCCTTAACTCTCCCTCTTACTCTCCTCCTCCTCCTCCTCTCCTTCTCTTCCTCCTTTTCCTTCTCCAACTCTTCTCCTTAACTCTCCTCCTCCTCCTCTCCCTTACTCCTTCTCCTTTTCTCCCTCCTCTTTCTCTTCTACTTCCATGTTTGAGTCAACTGCGGTACCTTGATGCGTTTCCTGTTGAGCATCTTTCTCTCGGTGCTGATTGTATAAAGCAAAGCTGTGGTTTCCTTTCAGGTTGTATTAATCTTTCCCTAAAGTCACATAAAAGAAGGCAACACAAATCTGGCTTCTTGGAGCTAAACAACCCCCAAAGTGCCACATCCCACTCATACATTCCATCAAGATGCTCCTTGAAAGAAAACTTTCAAAAGCAAAAGGTAGTTTTATTATCAGCCTGAATGAGATCGAGTAGCGGAAAAGTGTAGGAGGAGGTTTTGTTTGCATTGCACGATGAAAAAAAAATTACTTCTATCAAGTAAGTGAAACTCTTGTCCATATTTGCACACCAACAGGATGCGGCTTAAATGAATCAAAACGAATCATCTAATGCAGGGATGGATTCTACTCAGTGGTGGGATTCAGCCAGTTCGCACCACTTTGGGAGAACCGGTTGTTAACTTTCTGAGCAGTTTGGTGAACTGGTTGTTGGAAGAAATCATTAGGGCAGAGAACTGGTTGTTAAATTATTTGAATCCCACCATTGGTTCTACTTACCTTTACTCCTGGTTCGCAACGGGAGCACACGTGTGTTCTACTGCGCATGTGCAAATCACCAGTGATGATGTTGTGGTGGGTGGGCGGAGCCTCTCGCCAGTTTTACTACCGGTTCTATAGAACCGGACCGAACCGGGGACAACCCACCACTGAATTGATGTAAGAGAACCTTACAGAGAACCTTACAGAGAATGGTTAGAGTGCAGTACTGCAGGCTACTTCTGCTGATCACTGGCTGCCAGCAGTTTGGCAGTTCGAATCTCACCAGGCTCAAGGTTGACTCAGCCTTCCATCCTTCCGAGGTGGGTAAAATGAGGACCCAGATGGTTGGGGGCCATAGGCTGACTCTGTAAAACCGCTTAGAGAGGGCTGTAAAGCACTATGAAGCGGTATATAAGCTATTGCTACTAATCCTCAATTTACGGCCACAATTGAGCCCAAAATTTCTGTCGCTAAGCGAGACGGTCTTAAAGTGAATTTTGCCCCATTTTACCACCTTTCTTGCCACAGTTGTTAAAAGCGAATCACTGTCATTATTAATTTAGTAACACTGGCTTAAGTGTTAAGTGAATCTGGCTTCCTCATTGACTTTGGTTGTCAGAAGGTTGGAAAAAGGGGCTCGCATGACCATAGGACATGCCAACCGTCATAAATATGAATCAACTGCCAAGGGTCTGAATTTTGATTACATGCAGATGCTGCAATGGTTATAAGTGTGAAAAACATCCAGAAGTCACTCTTTTCAGTGCCATTGTAACTTTGAATGGTCACTACAGTAAATGAACTGTTGTAAGTCAAGGATCATCTGGAGTGAGGTCTTGCCTTACTATCTCCCAAATGTGAGGTACTAATACCACTCTATAAAGCCTTAGTAAGACTACACCTAGAATACTGCATCCAGTTTTGGTCACCACACTACAAAAAAGATGTTGGGACTCTAGAAAAAGTGCAAAGAAGAGCAGCCAGGATGATGAGGGGACTGGAGGCTAAAACATACAATGGATGTTTGCAGGAACTGGGCATGGCTAGTCTAGTGAAGAGAAGGACCAGGGGAGACAGGATAGCAGTCTTCCAATATTTGAGGGGCTGCCATAGAGAGGAGGGGGTCAAGCTATTTTCCAAGGTACCTGAAGGCCAGAAAAGGAATAATGGATGGAAACTGATCAAGGAGAGATTCAACCTAGAAATAAGGAGGGATTTCCTGACAGTGAGAGCAATCAACCAATGGAACAGAAATTGCCTTCAAAAGTTGTGGGAGCTTCATCACTGGAAGCTTTCAAGAAGAGACTGGACTGTCATCTGTCCGAAATAGTTACCGTATTTTTCAGAGTATAAGACGCTCCAGACTATAAGACGCACCTACCTTTTTTGGTGAGGAAAACAAGAAAAAGAAATCTGCCTCCCAGCAATTTTGCCTGGTTGCAGCAAACAGCAAACAGCCTGCTTTACTTTCCTTTTCGTTTTCAGCATAGCTTGATTAGCACAAGAAAAAAAAAATCTGCTCCAGCAATTTACCTCCTTGCAGCAAGCAGCAGAGGACCGAGCAAAACAGCTGAGAGTCGGGAGGCTGATCCAATCAACTTGTGCTAATTAGACTGTGCTGAAGCTGAAAGGAGCTGTTTCTTCTTGCTGCTTGCTGCAAGGAGGTAAATTGCTGAGAGGCAAAGGCCAAAGGGTGGGGGCCAGTGGGTCGGCGGGGCTACATTCAGTGTATAAGATGCACCTAAATTTTCACCACCTTTTGGGGGCAGGGGGGAAAGGTGCATCTTATACTTCGAAAAATACGGTACGGCTCCTGCTTGTGTGTGGGGTTGGACTATATGACACACAAGGTCCCTTCTAACTCTGTTAATCTGTTAAATAAATGATGTCTTCTGTTTTCTTTTTCAATTTTCAGGATTCTCCATTTGAATTTCTATTTTCTTGGCCGTAAACCTGATGATTTAGACTCTGGGTGAGTTTTACATCCTAGAATGATGCATTTCTGTTTTGTGACTTTGCCTGTGGTGATGCCAGGAAGTGAAGTGAGGACAGGATATGACTTGAAGCGCCTGGCACCCTAGCCTGTCCATCTGGCGAAAGCGAGGATCAGTTTACAGTTCATTTCACCATGCTTTTTTAAAAGTTAAATCATTAGTCAGGCTGGAAAGTAAGCTAATGCCTCATTTGGAATCATACAGTAGTGGCCAAAATTGTGGAAACCTTTTGGGAAAAGTGTATTTTTGAGGTTTGATGGCTAATAACACCACTTTTTGGGGGGAGTTTCAAGATAATCCTATTCCACTGCTGGAATGGCCTGGGAATAGCCCAGAATTTATCCCAATTAAAAATCTACAGACCCGACTAAAGAAACTTTTTAGTCAGAAGCGACCCAGCAATAAAACCCAGTTAATAGAAGCAATCCTTCAATCTTGGTTTTACATTATAACAGCTGCGGAACTAAAAGACTTGGTTCGCTCCATGGGAAGACGTTGTAAGGCCATCATTCATGCCAAAGGTTACCCAGCTAAGCATTAACTGACATGGTGATCATTTTTGTAGATCTCCTTTTTTCTATGTGTTTCACTTTTCTTCTTTATACTGTAACTGCTATTCTAATAGCAAACCGTTTATAAAAGTGATTGCTTTACATTCTTGATGAAATTATCTTTCCATTGATATATAATTTTATGGTACTACTCCAAAAACAAAAGTGGTGTTATTAGCTAGTTTTAGAAAATATACTTTTCCCAAAAGGTTTCCACAATTTTGGCCACTACTGTACATGTCTGATGAAAATGGGGTAGAGTCAGTGGTGGGATTCAGCCGGTTCGCACCACT
This sequence comes from Ptyas mucosa, assembly GCA_012654045.1. Taxonomy (NCBI): domain Eukaryota; kingdom Metazoa; phylum Chordata; class Lepidosauria; order Squamata; family Colubridae; genus Ptyas; species Ptyas mucosa. The sequence continues at coordinate 9,920,035 of WNWU01000025.1, forward strand.
TCGGGAGAACCGGTTGTTAACTTTCTGAGCAGTTTGGCAAACTGGTTGTTGGAAGAAAACATTAGGGCAGAGAACCGGTTGTTAAATTACTCGAATCCCACCACTGGGTAGGGTTATTTGTGGCCCAGGCTGCCTACAAACCTAGCCTTCATAGAACATAGAATAATAAGAGTTGGAAGGGACCTTGGAGGTCTTCTAGTCCAACCCGCTGCTCGAGCAGGAGACCCTATACCATTTCAGATAAATGATTGTCCAGTCTCGGTTTGAAAGCCTCTACTGATGGTGCACTCACAACTTCTGAAGCTGTTGCTTGCCTTCACCGTTAGGAAATTTTCCTTAGTTCTGAGGTTGGATTTTTCCTTGGTTAGTTTCCAATCGTTGTTTTGTCTCTTCCCTTTTGGTGCTTTGGAAAATGGTTAGACCCCCTCGTCTTTGAAGGAGCCCTTCAGATATTGGAACATTGCTATCCTGTCTCCCGAGTCCTTTTCATAGTAGACCAATTGTGGTTCCTGTTTTCAGAGAGAGCTGTGTCAAAAGAGACGGCAGGATGCATGTTGTGAATAGAATAGAATAACAAGAGTTGGAAAGGACCTTGGAGGTCTTCTACTCCAACCCTCTGCTCAGGCAGGAGACCCTATACCAGGGGTCTGCAACCTTAAACACTCAAAGAGCCATTTGGACCCATTTCCCACAGAAAAGAAAACATCGGGAGCCACAAAACCCTTCCCGTGCCTGACTATTTCTTGAGCGGCCACAAAACTAGCATATGTAGTTGAATTAAACGTTCCGTTTTCTTCTGAAACTTTTCTTTTCTTGGATTTATCCATGGTTGGCCTACCGGGGGTCGAAAAACTCAATAAATCGCGTGCCAGAGGGTGTTGCACATTGGCGGTTTTGACGCATATTTTGAGCGACAGGGAGCCGCAGCAGAGGGGTGAAAGAGCCACATGCGGCTCCAGAGCCACAGGTTGCTGATTCCTGCCCTATACCATTTCAGACAAATGTTTATTCAATTTCGTCTTAAAATCTTCCAGTGTTGGAGCACCCACAACTTCTGAAAGCAAACAATTCTACTGATCAATTGTTCTCACTGTCAGGAAATTTCTCCTTAGTTCTAAGTTGCTTCTCTCCTTGATTAGTTTCCATCCGTTGCTTCTTGTCCTGCCCTCAGGGGCTTTGTGATGTGCAAGAGATGGGGAGAGAAAGCACGCAGGTAGCCCTCAATTCACAATCAATGTTACTTAGCGACTGTTCAAAATTACGACCAACTTGTTTATAAATCACCAGATATTTGTTTATATATATACTGTATATGATTATAGTGACGATGATAATGTTTTCATGTTAACACTACGGATACCTAGAGAGCGCACTGCTCAACATGGAAATGGAATGTATGATATAAAACAATAAAAAAATGATGACCAACTTCTGTGAGGGTGTCTGCAACTCGGTGTAAAAGTTCGGACAGCCACCTCCCCTTATGGTGGCATGACCACATCTCAGGAACTATGCAGCCGGTCTGCATTTTTTATATAAATTTTATAATTACGTACTTTATAATTGAATTGAAATTCAAATTAAATTTCTAATTTATAGGCCATCCCCCTTACCTGAAGGTAACTCTGGGCAGCTTACAATCATTAAAAAAAATAAAACTGTATCAATTAAAAAAAAAGTTTTTTGTTTATTTGCGTCAGAAGCATCACAATTAAAAAAATAAATAAATTGATACAAAATCGAATGGGGAAGTGCTGGGGAGGGAGCATTCTGCCATCACGTGACCTGATTTTATGACGATTTTGGCAAAAAAGCAGCATTTACTTCCGTTTTGATTTTTTTTGGCAAAACTTGACCAAAGGGAACTGTTGGTTTGCTTAATGACCACCGTGTTTGCTTAATAACCATTGCAAAAAAAAAAAAAGGGTAGTAAAATCAGATTGATCACACAGGTGACCTGTTATACAATTTTCACAACCTTCAGCTGTGATGGGCACCTTCAATTAAAATGACCACGTTTGAAAAAATACTGCTCTAGATTTTATTTTGATGCTTGTTTGGTCTTTAATAGATTTTTATTTTTGTTTGGAGTGAGTGGCGAGCCTGGAAAATTGCAGAAAAGTATGAGAAAGGGATTGCTTGTAAGTAAAAGATGGTAGCTTATCAATTTCCTGAGCCATTTTGTACCATGAAGTACATAAGTTTACACCCCAAAATATCTTCCACGCTGACACTCATGTTCTCTAAAACCTGAAAATGTTGTGATACTTTACAATCCAAGTCAGAAACAGACCAGAGAGTGCCCCCTACTGGTAAAGTAAATTATTTTACATTAAATGCAAAAAAGCGGGGGGGGGGGGAAGAAAAGAGGAATGTCAGACAAAATGCAACTCAAGACGATATGGGGACAATGTATGTCCTGTAGTTCGGGCCATGAGATTGAGAGATCAGAGACAGAATACTGGAGTCTAAGCTTAACAAGTTGCATGAACTAATTCTGGATTCGGTAAACTCTGATACAGCTTGATAGTAACACAAATCTTGACCTGCTAAATAGGAACTCTGGCTCATCTAGTCCAACACTCTATTCTCATAGTGGCTTGCCAGCTGTGGAAGGAATAACAGAATAGTAGTATAACAGGAAGGGCCCTTGGTGGTCATCTACTCCAACCCTCTGCTCAAACAGGACCCTATACCAGGGGTTGGCAGCCTTAAACACTCAAAGAGCCACAAAGGACCTAACCGGAAGCCCCCCCCCCTTCAATTCTGGAGCCGACCGGAAGTCCGGTTCCCCCCACCATAGAGTGTCCTCCTAGCACGGCGTCCTTTTTCCTCTATCTGTCCTAACTGAAAGCCTTACCAATTGTGTTGCCGACCGGTCACAGGGAGCTGCAGTAGAGGGATGAAAGAGCCACATGCGGCTCCAGAGCTGCGGGTTGCTGACCCCTGCACTATACCATTTCAGACAAGTGGCAGTCCAATCTCTTTTTAAAAGCATCCAATGATGAAGCACCCACAATTTCTGAAGGCAACTCCTGTTCCACTGGCTTATTGCTCTCACGGTCAGAAAATTTCTCCTTCTGTCTAGGTTGCTTCTGTTTCATTGCTTCCTGTCTTGCCTTCTGCTGCCATCAGAGTGTAGGAGATGACCAGACTGGGCACAAGGGTAGAATCAAACTTATCATCAGTTGGAGTCATTACATCCATGATGGCGAACCTATGGCATGCATGCCACAGGTGGCATGTGGAGCGATATCTGTGGGCACGTGAGCGTTGCCCTAGCTCAGCTCCAGTGCGCATGCACTTGCCAGCCAGCTGATTTTCGGGCCTTCTGGGCCCACTGGAAGTCAAGAAATGCGCCATTTCTGGCCTCTGGAGGGCTTCCGGTGATGTGGGGAAGGCCATTTTTGCCATCCCCAGGCTCTGAGAAAGCCTCTGGAGCTTAGAGAAGGCGAAAAATGGTCCATCGGAAGTTGGAAAATGGGTCATTTCTGGCCTCCGGAGGCCTTCATGGGGGTGGGGGAGGCTGTTTTCACCCACCCCAGGCTCCAAGAAAGTCTCTGGAGCCTGGGAAGGATGAAAAACAGGCCTACCAGCCCCACCAGTAACCTTTTTGGCATCGCGTTCCAAAAGCAGAGGGAGTGGGGGGGGGGGTTGTTCCCCAAGGCAACCTGAGAGCTCTGAGGGAGAAGAACAGTTGTGGGTTGCTCCTGGTTCAGCCTGGTTCGGGCGAGCCGGTAATCGTGATGATGTGACATCAGCGAGCCGGTTCTATATGACTGTGAGCTGGGCCCTCCCACCCGCCTCTGTGTTATACCTACCTTTATTTGTCATTTTTTAGCCCAGCTGATAGGCGCGGCTGAGTGGGCAGAAATCTAATGCGCTTGCCCGGAAATCTAATGCAAAGCGCGTGCGCAATGAGAACCGGTGGTAATACCGGTTGGAACCCACCACTGGAGAAGAGGGAATGGAGCTGGGACAGAGGCAAAGCCTGGGCCGGCCGGCCACCTTCAGATGGAGAGTCAACAGCCCCCAGGTCTGGAGGTGGCTGATGAGGAAGAGGAAGAACAGCTGGGTCCAGTGCCTGATATGAGGATGCGCAGAAGACAGAGGAGAGGAGAGCAGTGGAAATCCGTGGGCCGGTCCTTGGGAAGGAAGAGCCACCACTGCTAACGAAGCCACACCCTTGCTCTGGGGATAAAAGGCAGGGGTCGGAGATGAATAGATGTGGTAGACAACTATTCATCTTCTGGCCGGATGGACTTGTTAGCCTGTGTGAAAAACTTTTTGCTGGGGCTGTTGGCATTCCTAATAAAGGAATCTTTTGAGTTCACGTCAGACGGTTTGTTGTGTTTGGAGACCTGGGTCCAAACATAAACCCATTTTTTTTTCTTTCCTTGATTTACAGAATACTTTCAGCCTTTTCACTGTCCATCTCTCTTACAATCAATCCTCCTGACCTCCTCATTGCACAAACGTGGGCAGGTCAACACAAACACACACACACATACAGAATCGCAGGCTTGACAGCGCATCGTGCTGATAATGAACCAATGTTCTGCTGCTTTTGCTTGTCCCCACTGTTAAGGCTCACGTCGCTTAAAGCATTTCATCGCAGAATTAATGCAAGACTTAATGAACAACATAATTACAAATGCGTTTCATGTTTCCTGATTTGTCAGAGGGCCCTGAAGCCAAGGGAAGGGTTCATGAAGAGATCTAAAAATATCACTGTCGTTTGGAGCAGTGGTTTAAATGTAAAATTTGTTACTACCGGTTCTGTGGGCGTGGCTTGGTAAGAGGGGGTAATGTGACTGGGTGGGCATGGCCAACTTTTTTCTTTTTTACTTTTAAAAGCATTTTTTCTACAAAAAAAAAATGCTTTTAAAAGGTTCTGATGATCCCAGCTGAGCCACGCGATCATCAGAGGCTTTTGTTTTTTTAACTTTTAAAAGCATTTTTTCGGCCGAAGAAAAAATGCTTTTAAAAGTAAAAAGAACAAAAGCCTCTGATGATCGTGCGGCTCAGCTGGGCATGGGGGGGGGCAGGGATTTTTGCTACTGATTCTCTGACCCACCCACCGCCATCGTTACCAGATCGGGCGATCCGGTCCGAACCGGGAGCATTTTACCCCTGCATTGGAGCAAATAATAAACCAGGATACAATTTCTCAACCCCTAAAGTAGGGATGTCCAACCTTGGAAACTTTAAGACTTGTGGACTTCGAATCCCAGGATTCCCCAGCAAGCCACAAGTCTTAAAATTGCCAAGGTTGGACATCCCTGCCCTAGAATTTTGAAAAGGGAGCCATTGAGAGTAAATGAAATGACAGTGATTGGAGGAGGGAACAATGAAATCCCTAACAAGGAGTCCTTTTATTTTTTTATTTTTTTAAAAAAAAATTATTAATTTTTAAACAAACGAAAAACAAAAACATAGATACAAAAATACAAAAAAGAATTTTTTTGTGCGGAACTGTGACCATTTACATATCACTACAAAGTTTTAATACTCTATACCAGTGATGGCTAACCTTTTTGCCGTCGCGCGCCGAAAGTGGGGGGAAGCACGGGGAGGTTGCGTGCGGGCGTGCTCACACCCATAATTAAATGCCCTCCTACGCCCTGCCCTCCCACGCATGTGCACACGATCCTCCCATGCTCCCCCTGTTTTGGGCACACGATGGCACGGTGGGCCCAGTAGGCCCATTTTTCGCTCTCCCCAGGCTCCGGAGGCTTTCTAGGAGCCTGGGGAGGGTGAAAACGTCCTTCCCCACCGCCCCAGAGGCCAGAAACAGCCCATTTCTTGACTTCTGGTGGGCCCAGAAGGCCCGAAAATCAGCTGGCTTGTGCACACATGCGCACTGGAGCTGAGCTAAAGCAATGGTCGTGTGCCCCCAGATATGACTCCGCGTGCCACCTGTGGCACGCGTGCCATAGGTTTGCCATCATGGCTCTATACATTTTACTTCATCAAAATCTATTATGTCTGAGTCTGTTTTATTTTTCTGTTTGTTTTTTTTTTAATTTGATTTATATGCTGCCCTTCTCTGGAGACTGAGGGCGGCTTACAGTGCGCTAAGCAATAGCCTTCATACTTTTTGTATATTTATACAAAGTCAGCTTATTGCCCCCACAAACTGGGTCCTCAATTTACCTACCTTAGAAAGGATGGAAGGCTGAGTCAACCTTGAGCCTGGTGAGATTCGAACCTGCAATAATTGCAGGCAGCTGGTGTTAATAACAGGGTGCTTTAGACCACTGTACTACCAAGGCTCTTCAATCCATTTGTACCATTTCTCCCATGATACATAATACTCCAAGTCTGTCATTCCTTTCAATTCCAATGTTAATTGGTCCATTTCACTGCGGTCAAAGATTTTTTTTTATTATTAAGTCATCGGAGGGCGTCTTTACCTTGCTTCCAACATTGCGCAAAGGCCAATCTTGCCGCGGTTATCATATGTAGAATCATAGGTCTTGTTTTCTTATCGTAAGTTTTTTTCATTATCCCCAGAAGGAACAATTCTGGTGTTTATTCCAGTCGAGCACCAATTATTTCCTGCAACCAATTTTTTTTATTTTTTCCCCAATATTTTTTTTGATTCTGAGCAGAGCCATCATGAGTGACACAAGGAACCCTTTTAAGTAGGCTTAAATAATATTGGTTCTATTCATCTTCGATTGAAAGCAAATTCAGCCTTTGTCCATCCCCCATTCGAGCATATCTGTCAAAGGACATTGAAACCATCAGTATGTATAAGGGGACATATCCTACCAGAAGAGAAGAGACAGAAAATATCTAATAACTGCAAATGAATTAACCAAGATACTCAGCCAGACCAACGGAAACATTAAAAAAACCCAAAATTGTCATTTCCCCCACCTTCCCTGAGTCTTCGCATTGCCCTGGGTTGGGTCGGCACTTGGGGCTCAGGACTCTGAACAGCTCCTCAGCTTTGAAGAAGCTGCTCTAATTTTAAAGCAGATGTGAGTTAATGTCAGGGTTCCAAGTAACACCCCCAATGAAATCAATCTCCGAGGCTTGAAGTTCCTCAAAGCTAACTTTTATTAGAGATGTCATATTGGCACAGCTGGGAAAACCCGAATCTGAAAGCTTCCAGGTTTTCCACACCCACAAGAAAGTTCAAGACCTTGCCCACATCTCCCATATGTCCATCCAGTGTTGTGGCCCATACATGGCCTGTGCAGCTAGTAGCTGATTCCGACAGCGAGGAGGCTGGTGTGGTGCTGCGCCAGCAACCTGTGCAGCTGGCACTCGAGTTGGACAATGAGGAGGCTGGAGAAGATGTGGTGCCAGAGGCAGGGATTCAGCCAGGGCCTTCAGAACCTCCAGAAGCTCTCTTAAGTGAAGAGGACGAAGAGGAGGAGCCTCTTCTCAATGCATGGGTGCGCAGAGCTGCCAAAAGGAGGAGGTCTCCTCGAGAGTAAGGCTTGGGGCTAATTGGCCACTCCCTTAGCCTATTTAAGGAAGAACACCGACTGAAGCAATTTGCAGGGAACAACTTCGTTCACATACCTTCGTGTCTTGTCTTGCTTATCAGCTTCCTGCAAATTGCTTCTGGGCATTCTGCCAACTACAGTAAGTTTTCAGTTATTCGTCTTTGAATTCTTGGTGGCTGTTAATGCAATTAATTAACAGCCATTGTTGTAAAAGACTGGTTTATTCAGTAAACTAAGGTTTGAATGGACTTTGTGTGTGCTGCATTCTTTGGGGTCCGTAGCTGGGACCGAACATCCAGCTCCAATCAGTTCTTTCCCCAACAGAAGATAATCCTCCAATTTCTTCTTTACACAGCTGCCGGACACCACGGCCTTGAACTTCTCTTAGAGAAGTTTGTTATGGCTATCTCTACTTCACTCATGCAATCCCCCCTCCCAATTTCCCACGGTATGATTGTGGCAGGCCTGGATCCTCAAGGCACACAGGTAATATGGCTTCTAGGCACGACATTCTAGAATTCAATCCAGATTTGGCTGTATTCACCCAAAATTTTAAGGAATTAATCCCTAAGGCTGGATTCTCACAACACATTGAAGTATATACTGTATTAACCGTGGTGACCCCATGCAAAACGCACCAAGTTACAAAGAAGCCAACTATTTTTTAGTCTAACACAGAGTGTGAAGCCATCTACGAGCAGAATTCAGAACCATGGAAAGCTCCCCGCCATGGTTTTACTAGCTAAACTGGAGAGAAAAAACATGCCCCAGAGCGTATGGTTGAGAAACTGTGTTTGCATGATACTGTCTTTGCTAAATTAACCATGGTTCTTTCAGTTGACTTGCTTTTCAAAGTTAGCAAGATGCACAGACTCGTGTGCCCTACAAATTAGTTTTGCAAAACATACTCATTTCTGGTTATGTCAGGGGTCAGCAACCTGTGGCTCTGGAGCCGCATGTGGCTCTTTCACTCCTCTGCTGTGGCTCCTTGTCATTCAAAATATGTGTCACAACCGCCAATGTGCGACACCCGCCGACATGCAATTTATTGAGCTTTTCAATCCCCGGTAGGCCAACCATGGATAAATCCAAGAAAAGAAAAGTTTCAGAAGAAAACAGAATGCTTAATTCAATTACATATGCTAGTTTTGTGGCTGCTCAGGAAATAGTCAGACACAGGAAGGGTTTTGTGGTTCCCGGTGTTTTCTTTTCTGTGGGAAATGGGTCCAAATGGCTCTTTGAGTGTTTAAGGTTGCAGACTCCTGGGTTATGTGAATGCAGACGAATCTTTCAAAAGGCTAGCCAAGCTTGGTTTCCCTAACCTCTATCCTCTGCTTGAGGTCAGCTGAACCTATCCAAACGACACGTATTTCAGGAACCTCAATTCTTCTATGTGAATGAAGAACTGGAGAAGAACATTCAATGGTGAAAAAAAAATCGGGTCCTACAATTTAGGAAAGAAAAACCAAATTGAAATATACTGCGTTTCTCTGAAAATAAGACCCAATCGGAAAATAAGCCCTAGCATGATTTTTCAGGATGCTCATAATATAAGCCCTACTCCAAATATAAGCCTCAGTTAAGATTGTCAGCCAGGCAGACAGATTTTAGTACCATATTTCCCCAAAAATAAGACCTAACCAGAAAATTAGCCTAATGCATCTTTTGGAGCAAAAATTAATATAAGACCTGGTCTTATTTTTGGGGAAACACGATAGTATAGGTGGTACTTGGGTCAATAGTAATAGAGGCAGAGGTGGGTTTCAGCAGGTTCTGACCAGTTCTGGAGAATCGGTAGCGGAAATTTTGAGTAGTTCGGAGAACCGGTAGTAAAAATTCTGACTGGCCCTGCCCCCATCTATTCTCTGCCTCCCAAGTCCCAGCTGATCGGGAGGGAATGGGGATTTTGCAGTATCCTTCCCTTGGAGTGGGGAGGAGGGAGTCGAGATTTTACAGTATCCTTCCCCTGCCACACCCAGCTGAGTTGCCTGATCGGCAGAGAGGCATTTTTTTAAAAGCCTCTCTGACGATCCCAGCTGAGTTGCCTGATCAGCAGAGGCTTTTCAAAGCATTAGAAAAAATGCTTTGAAAAGTTAAAAAAAAAAGTTGGCCACGGCCATCCAGTCACATTACCTCCCGCCCACCAAGCCACGCCCACAGAACCAGTAGTAACAAATTTTACATTTCACCTCTGCGTTGTAGCTCTAGACAAACCCTTTTTATGACTCAAAACCAGTAATAAATCACTTGCAAGTAACTATTTGAACAGGAGGGTAACAAAATCCAAGGTCTTAGCATTGCCGTTGCAAGAAGAGAGATGGGAGTGGAGAGCCATAAAGTAAAGTAAATCTAGATTATGGTTAAAGGATAACAGATCCGATTGCCACTCTCCATACAGATAGATGCACAAGGTAGACAGAACAACAACCAATTTGTCAAGGACAAAAGGTAAAAGTTTCCCTTGTCCAGTTGTGTTTGACTCTAGGAGGCGAAGCTCGTCTCCATTTCCTACTCACGAGAGCTATTGTTTTCGGAAGAGACTTCTGTGATCATATGTCCAGCATCACTACACACTGAGGCACATGGAATGATGTTACCTTCCCACTGAAGTGGTTCATAGTAAGACCACATCTGGAATACTACAACTAATTTTGGTCACCATAGTACAAAAAAGATGTTGTAACACTAACGGAAGGGACCTTGGAGGTCATCTAGTCCAATCCTCTGCTCACGCAGGAGACCCATCCTAGGGATTCGAACCGCCGAACTGCCGACCTTTCTGATCGACAAGCTCTGCATCTTAGCCACTGAGCCACCTAGCCAGGTAAGGTGAGAGTTTGGAAAAAAGTTCAGAGAAGAGCAACTAAGATGATCAAAGGCCTGGAGGCTAAACCATGTGAAGAACGGCTGCAGCATTTGAGCTTGGCTAGTTTAGAGAAAAGAAGAATTAGGGGTGACATGATAACAGCATTCCAGTATTTGAGGGGTTGCCACAAAGAAGAAAGAGGGGGTCAAATTATTCTCCAAAGCTCCAGAGGGGAGGACAAGAAGCTATTCCTAAAATGTTGGCAGAACCTGAGATAAGAATTGGAGCTCAAGCCATTGCATGGAGCTCAGGTCTCAAACCTGGACTGCCTGTTTCCCAGCTGACAAGCTCAGCATCTTTAACCACTGAGCCATTGCTCCCATCTAAGTCAAGGACTTAGCTTAAGTCAAGGACTTGGTTTAAGTCAAGGACTTAGCTTGTTGATCGAAAGGTCGACAGTTCAGCAGTTTGAATCCTTAGTGCCACGTAATGGAGTGAGCTCCCGTTCCTTGTCCCAGCTTCTGCCAACCTAGCAGTTCGAAAGCAGGTAAAAAACGCAAGTAGAAAAATAGGGATCACCTTTGGCAGGAAGGGAACAGTGTTCCATGCACCTTTGCCATTTAGTCATGCCGGCCACATGACCACGGAGACGTCTTTGGACAGCACTGGCTCTTCAGCTTTGAAACGGAGATGAGCACCGCCCCCTAGAGTCAGGAACGATTAGCACATATGTCTGAGGGGAACCTTTAAATCAAGGACTACTTGTCCCATAAGCCATTTAGAAAGTTAACAACCGTGTAAATGGTGCAGCTAAACCAAAAACCCAAGGAAAGCAGAAGTTCCAAAGAAGAAATAGTTAATCAATGTAAGAAAGGCACATTCCCGGGTCTCTGCATGTGGATGGTATGCAGAGCCGCAGAGAATTTGACTTGCTAAACAGTGCCTGAAATAGAGGTTCCTGCAGCAAAACAGGCTTTTTATAGAGATTTCTCCATCTGGAGAGCGGTTGCTTCCGTGCAGATGCGATAAAGGCAGCTCTCTCTTGGCATGAGCCAACATCCGGGGTGGGGGTGGGTGGGGGCCTTCAAGGCCAGAAGTCTTTTTTGGGGGGAATAAGAAGGATGGGGTAATGTGCTTTTTCCTGTGTTTTGAATAGCAAGGTATAGTGCGCCGAAGTGAAGCCTTTTGCAACAGAATTAAGGGTGATGGGCTCCCCGCCCCCAGGGAGGACTTCTGGATAGCAGAGGACAGAAAATCAAATCATTGACAATACATTTGGTAGTGCTTTTCCAGGTCATTTTGAAAGGTATCGATTTCCCATCCATCTTCTAAATAATTGGATGGATGAAAGGAAAGCCGAAAGAAGCTTCCACACAGCCAAACGTCTACAGCAGGGGTCAGCAACCCGCAGCTCTGGAGCCGAATGTGGCTCTTTCATCCCTCTGCTGCGGCTCCCTGTCGCTCAAAATATGCGTCACAACTGCAAAATATGCATTACAACTGCCAAATGTGCGTTACAACCGCCAATGTGTGATACCCGCCGGCACACGATTTATTGAGCTTTTTGACCGCCGGGAGGCCAACCATGGATAAATCCAAGAAAAGAAAAGTTTCAGAAGAAAACAGAACGTTTAATTCAACTACATATGCTAGTTCTGTGGCCGCTCAGGACATAGTCAGGCACAGGAAGGGTTTTGTGGCTCCCGGTGTTTTCTTTTCTGTGGGAAACGGGTCCAAATGGCTCTTTGAGTGTTTAAGGTTGCCGACCCCTGATCTATAGTATGTTTATTCCTCCATTAGAGTAGACAGTCTTCAGTAACAGGGTTCTTAAATGTAGTTTGTGGCCTGGAAGCAAAATTAAGCATTTGGGTTCTTTATTTTTTGATGGCAATCACTCCAGAGGCTTCAGGGTCTGAAAGGGACCTCGGAGGTCTTCTAGTCCAACCCCCTGCTCAAGCAGGAGACCGCATACCGTAATCATGTATATAACGATAACAGTGCGAATTGGACAGACGAATCCAAGCAAAATTGTGCCAAACTTAATGCTGCCGTGTTGGAAGAAATATCCATCTGGTTCAGTTCCAAGTGGGCAGAAAGACACTGGAAATATGGAGGCTGATTGGAAAGATGGTATATTGGTGAACAGGACCACATGGGTTTTAGGGCCTGGGCAGCTGACCACATGGAGTGGAGAGTGAAGGTTATTTACAGTAGTGGCCAAAATTGTGGAAACCTTTTGGGAAAAGTGTATTTTTGAGGTTTGATGGCTAATAACACCACTTTTTTTTTTTTTTGGAGTTTCAAGATAATCACATTCCACTGCTGGAATGTCCTGGGAATAACCCAGACCTTAACTCAATTGAAAATCTAAAAGGCCTGGAGATTAAATCATGTGAAGAACCGCTGCAGGTTTTGGGTCTGGCTAGTCTAAAGAAAAGAAGAATCAGGGGTGACGTGATAGCAGTCTTCCAGTATTTGAGGGGCTGCCACAAAGAAGAGGGGGTCAAATTATTCTCCAAAGTACCAGAGGGCAGGACAAGAAGCAATGGGTAGCAACTAACCAAGAGAGAGAAGCAACCTGGAATTAAGGAGAAACTTCCTAACACTGAGGACAATTAACCAATTAATTAACCAGACTGGACAGTTACTTGTCTGAGATGGTATAGGTCAGTGATGGCTAACCTTTTTGCCATCGTGTGCCAAAAGTGGGGGGAGCACGGTGGGGTCACACGCACGCGTGCCCACATCCATAATTCTATGCGCCCCGCCCCCCGTGCTCCCCCCGCTTTTGGCACGTGATGGCACAATGGGCCCAGTAGACCTGTTTTTGCTCTCCACAGACTCCAGAGTCTTTCTAGGAGCCTGGGGAGGGCAAAAACAGCCTCCCCCCCGAGGCCCTCCAGAGGCCGGAAACAGTGTGTTTCCTGACTTCTGGTGGGCCCAGAAGGCCCGAAAATCAGCTGGCTGGCGCACACATGCGTGTCGGAGCTGAGCTCGTGTGCCCACCGATACGGCTCCACGTGCCACCTGTGGCACCCGTGCCATAGGTTCGCCATCACGGGTATAGGTTCTTCTGCCAGAGCAGGAGGCTGGACTAGAAGAACTCCAAGGTTCTGTTCTGTTTTCTCCTTCTCCTTCTCCTTCTCCTTCTCCTTCTCCT